>JAPMOQ010001328.1:504129-569682 GCA_026543055.1 Argiope trifasciata | reverse complement strand
CTCTATGCCAAATAAATGACTGTCTTCGGCTTAAACTTCCCACTTTGTATAGTTTCTGGAGTAGGGCAGAGAAGGTTCTAGAATAATCAAGCATATATCAGCTCCTATTTGTCTTGTAATTAAAATTATTGATGCTTCTAGAGCAGTGTATCTCAAACTTTTGACATATGTGTGCTCATTATATAATTTTTGTAGCGCTGAGTACCCCTCGTCAGAAAAAAAGGACGTACTTTTATAAAAATCAAAAATAATATTTCTTTTTTCTTTTTTGTGACACATACAAAATAATAACAAAAGAGAAATAAAATTATTCATAATAAAATATAAATAAAAGCTATATTGTAAGTAACATTTATTTGGATCCATGAGAACGATGAAATTGTTTGTGCTGAGATGAAAGATCGTCGTCATTTGGTTATCTGTTTGTTAATTTTAATCTCAGGTGCAGTTCCACATCCAACAATCTGTTCGTCTTTTTCGGCTTAATCTCTGCAAATGCTGAAAAAGCATCTTCACATAAATAAGAAGTTGAGACAGTCAAGATGTATTTCAGAAATTTCTAATGAGAAATGACAAATTTCAGAAATTTTTCTGACTTATGACTGGTGACAAATTTCATAATTTTAAACTAAAGCCAAATTTCTTCCTCCTCCGCTCTTGTAATAATCACGGTGCAGTGCTTAAACTCCGTCGTAACCATAGACTTTATAGGACTAAGCAGAAACTTACATTCAAGCACTGCTGTAAGCAAGTAAGTCAAAGCGTCGGGGGTACTTAACACCATGCGAGGTAAAAATCAAAGGTTTCTCCAATTTAGGCCACTTGGGGTGGGACAGTGGAGCCCAGATGATTGGGTCTTCTTTCATTTTGGACAGAGTCACTTGATTTTCCAGAGGTGGATTTTCGCCTCAATTGTTCCGCTGTCAAATATCGTACCCCTGGGAGTATTAGAATACTATAATACGAGGAATGGTTGCCAAGTCGAAAATCGCCCCAGAATTAATAAACTCCGGTAAACATGGGGGTCTGGGATTTTTGGCCACGAGGAATCGATTAGCGCCGGTTTTGAAGCGCTACGGTCGAGCAGTTCGGAGTTACAGATAGGATATTTTCAAACTTTATTAGTTCGCCATAATGGCTACTTAAATTTTCAAGTGGTAACGTGCTGCCATCTATAGCCAATATGGCGAACAAATAAAGTTTTATGTTTATGCTCTTATAGGTTTATAATATGTTTCTTATGTATGTATATATGTTTGGTTTTTCTAAATAAATTTGTCAAAAATATTGAACTTCAACACACTTCAATCTTTACCTTTACTTTACCTTTGTATAGAATAGTTCCCTTTCCAACTTTGTTTAGAATAGTTTACAATGGTGCACTTTAACCGGTTATCTTTTCACCAATGGTTTCACAAATTTTCTTATGGCATGTATTGTTTTGATAAATCACAATTGAAAATTTAAATCTTCGAGTTAGCTTCGATACCTGTTTTCTCCGAGCGGAGCTTGGTCACCCACTGGTTTCTCAAAATACTGTTCCAGAGTCATCGATTTTGTGGTTAAATTCGTCGTCATTCAATCGATGATCACCTATCCTGGTATCATTGTTTCAGTATCCAATAGAGCTACCCATAAAACAATCTTTCCTACATTAACTGTGTTAGGAAGCAACGTTACTAATCCATAACGATTTATTTATTCGAAGAAAAAAATACAGTGTTTATTCAAAATCTTCAGAACATGATTATGCACGCAAAATAATGTAAGCCTCTTTATTATTATTAAATCAATTATAAAAACCGTCATTCTAAATTACCTAAGCATTCTAAATCACCTAATTGATTTTTTTTGTGAAAGTATTTCTTAAAAATTGTTCGAAACTTGAATATTACTTTTTGAAAATTTTAGGTTTCGAAAAGTAATAGAAATCGTAGAATACGAATAAATACTTACTGTGAAATAAAAAAAGGAAAAATACTTTTATATTTTGTCTCTCTTATCTTTAATCTAAAATAAATATTAATACTTATAATAGCATTTATTTTAGATTAAGATTTCAGATATTTCCAGTATCAGATGAAAAGTTTTTCTTTAATATTGAGATCTTTCTACCATCATAGTAATTTTTTTTTTCCAATTTAATAATGTGACTTTATGTTTATCTAAAAATAAGTCATAATACATTAAATGAGTCATCAAATTCTTAATTTTCCTTTTTCTCTTCCCGGTTTAAATTCAATCATTTTGCAAATTGTGTGATAAAAAAAATATATTTCAGATGCAGTAAAGAATCAATTATTAGTATTTCTAGGCACTGTCATAAAACTATAAATAAAAAAATATGTAATCGAGTTTTTATACAAAATTTTGATTGTTACAAATTAGATGCTATTAATGAAAATTCATTTAATATTACCAATGAGATGTTTTTAAGACAGAAAGAGTATATACTACAATAATATGCAGAATTTGAGCCTTAAAAAGGAACGGTAGAAGCGGATAAGAGATAGAAATGTTAGCAATTTCAAGGCCGAATGATACAAGAAACTTTTGGACTTTTAAATTTCAATTTATTTCCTCAAAAAGTCGTATTATATACAAGAAAAGAGGATGACACTGACGTCTATTTACATCGTCATTCAAGAGAAGAAGAGATCGAAAATTTTCCCTTCTGTGGTTTTAACTATAAGATTTTTATACGGATTTCTTTGACACTTGTCGAATAAGGAAAGATAATTTCAGGTACATTTAAAAGAATGTTTTTAATATTAAGAATTTTTATCCTTTCATTCGGAGCGTGAAACTATGTTGTAACTATTAGTCTTATAGAACTCCCTCAAAAGTAATTAACACTCCGTTAGTCGCGTGCCTTTTTTAAACAAATGTGGTCACGGTTTATATGACGGATATACCTGTGTATATCGTTGAAATAAACTAATAATACCGATATAAACACAATCTTAAGTGGAAAGAAATAGTAATAAATCAAGTTCTTTGATATTGCATACATATTTTATTGTATACGAAAGAATTGATGTATAATAATACTCATGAGAGTTAAGCACGCAAAAATAAATAATCAAAATTTCATAACCGATAATAGTTAGTTTTGTCAGTAAATGTCGGTTAGTCGTTTAAAAAAATACATTTTCTTCTTACTTCAACAACATTTTTTCTGCTCGATTCACTGTCACATTCCAGAGATAGAATACATACTCCTTGCTGCAAACACAAGTTCGAACCACAATTTTTGCATGATTATCTAGTTAAGTGCATTTTCTTTGACAAAGACTGCACCTTTTAGACGAATTATCCGAAGAATTATTATTTTCATTGCTGTTATTAATTTTTTTCAGATAACTTTTTCTTCGTCACAATTTTTTTCAGGCGCACTGCAGTGGTTATTAGCAGGCTGATGTATCTGATATATATAATATAGTTTAAAGCTGTAAAATTGGGAATAACAACTTTAAAACAGGAAAAAAGGTATTAATATTAATTTAAAAAACACAAAATACAAAATGCGAAAAAATTGTGGATGTAAGTAATACTTACAAAAATGGTTGTGTCGTATCTCACAAATAATGTATAACAGATGCCTTTTCGAATATCATTGTCGAAGCGAGGAAATGATTCTAAATTTCCCTCCAACACAAACTAGGAAGATAGGGAACAAGAGTTTTCTTTCGCCATTTAGTTATAGGAAAAAGAAGTTATCAGGTATATGTCAGAAAGGTACGACTAACGGAACGTGAAATGAAAAAGTGGGAATTGGATCAAGAAACAAGAGAAAATTTTAGAATGAAGTTATAAGTTAAATTACAATTTATTAAAATTTGAATATTATTTAAGATTTTAACTGAATTAAAAGATATCATTACATGCATCAATATTATTGTCTTTTGAGTATTGTAAATAAAGCTTGCTTCGTTCAAAACTCTACAGTATAGCAATGCGAATTGTGTGTGTGTGTGCGTGTGTGTGTGTGTGTGTGTGTAAGTGTGTGTGTGTAAGTGTGTGTGTGTAAGTGTGTGTGTAAGTGTGTGTGCGTGTATAATTGTATAATTGCATAATTTGTCTAATTGTATGCATGTATAATTGTCTAAAAGGATGTCATATGAGCTTTAAACAACTTAAATATTAAATTTGGCTTGTTAACTTGCTTGAATCTTGCATATATGGAAAAAAAATTTTAGTCAACTCTAAATCTAGGTTTGTAAAAATAGGTAGCCTCTTATCCACCTGTATTAGCAAAATATAGAAATTATTCACATTGTAAATACAACAACCGATAACATATTATCCTGTAATGAAAGCCTATTAATGGGGCTTTGCGCACCGTCCTTGTTCGTTTTTTAAGAATCACGTTGCTTTAATTGCACAAATGTGCTCTTTTATTTCAAATAAAAGGAAAAGTATATAAAAAGGAAATGGTTTTTTATATTATGAAAACAGAAAGAACCTATTTTTTTCTTTCTTTTTATATTTGAAGGTATGAAATACCCAATATAATTACTGTCACGAAATGCTATTAAGCAATAGAACATGCATGATCTTCCTTCAAGCACTGTGATGCAAAGCGAATACATTTGAGTTGGAACAGGGAAAACATTTTACGCATTTGAGCATTTTTTATCACTGTAATTACTTCTCGTACATAATGATCATTTTTTTTATTTCCTTACATTCTAATTACAATGTATTATTGTACGATTAAGGTTAATGTTATTCAGTAGCGAATTGACTGAATTAATCTTTTCACAAATCAAATAAATTTCGTTAACTAATAGTAATACGTGTAATGGTTAGGTAGAATATTTACAAAGATATTGGGTCGTTCGGAAAGTCATTTCGTATTTTTGTGTCAAAATGAAAAGAAATTTTCGTTTAATGAATAAATTATTTATTAAATTATAAAA
This sequence comes from Argiope trifasciata, assembly GCA_026543055.1. Classification (NCBI taxonomy): domain Eukaryota; kingdom Metazoa; phylum Arthropoda; class Arachnida; order Araneae; family Araneidae; genus Argiope; species Argiope trifasciata. Next base: position 564,760 of record JAPMOQ010001328.1, on the reverse strand, counting down.
TTGCCATTCTGGTCTAATACTTTTTGCCTTTCTGGTCTAATACATTTTGGTAGTAACATGATTACACGCTTATAAAAGTTTTGGTCTTTGCTGTAAAAAAAACTGATCGAGGTGGTTTTTGGCCTCCTCATTTGAAGGAAAATTTTTGCAAATCAGTTCTGGTACTGATGTACTGTTAACACATCTTCTCCACACATATTGGCTAATTTATTTCTGGCTTGACAGCATTTTTACCTTTTATATAGCAAAAAAGAAAAAAATGACGAAAATGCTGTTTATTGCTCTCCGTATTTAAAAGGGCACCATCCAAAAACTACTGCGAAGAATCAGCTGCACTTTTTCACACTCAAGCCTTGCTATATCAGCTCTTAAAACATAAAATGATTTTGCGGTTTAAGTATGAAATTGGGTGCGAAAAATGCAATTAAATCCTTTGTCAGGAAAAAACGAAATTACTTTCCGAACAACCTAATAATTTGCAGATATTGAATTTCACAAAGGAAAAAAAAGAGACGTAAATGTTGTAATGAAGGATTTTAATCGTGCAGTAGAATCATAAGAAAACAATGTACCGATTGTTGAAAAAAGGAGTAATGATAATTTTAGGGTAGATTAGTTGCACTGAAACAAGCTACTTATGCCATAAATCAAGAATTATTTAAATTTTTAAATAATACGATCCACTTTTGAAAAGCCATACCTGTAACATCTACTTCATCCTCGAATTTTTCAACAAAGTTCTTCTCTAAAGAGGTTTTATAAGGTTAAGTTCTTTGGAGGAAATAAAAACATTTATCATTAAATTTAATTTTACAAAAAAATTATTTTCTGATGTAGGATTTGATGAAGATGTTACGCCCTCGTAGCATTTTAGCAAAGTGCTGAAGGATATATATATATATTCACATTCCAGTCTACAATTGGGAAATATCCTGTAATTGTTTAGAAGGTCAGAAGCATAAAAAGAAGCCTTTAAGTTAAATATTGGAATAATATATATACCCTATAATGGGTACAAAGTAAAGTTAGGGAAAATATAACTGGTTTTTTCCAGTCTGGCTACTATGTGCAATATAAAAAGAAAAAAAGAATGGAAAACAAAATGTATTTATTACTAAAAGTTATTTTTCGGTATAATTGCTTGAAGATGCGCAGGTTATTTTTTCAATCGGCGAGTTAGGTTATGTATTTCTTCTTCGAAAAACAACGCCATCTGTCTATGAGATGAGATTTAATGTTCGTTTGAAGTTTCTCGTTAATCCCTGGAGTTCTTCAATAGAGGGAAAAAATAAAAATCCTTCGACTCTAAATTGTGTTCTCGATGAAGTTACACAATAGTATTTCAACATATCTTATTAAAGAAACCGATAAAGGAAACAGAAAATACTGGAAATCTAGACAACGAGCTGACCATCCATCTTGCCATTTTGGAGGATGAATGTTTATGCATTCAAAATAAACGTGTTTTCCTTAAAACAAAATTGTAAAAGATTCCAGACTAAACAGATGCATTGAAGTTTATTTATAATCAAAAACAAAATTTTTGAGGGGTTCGGAAATCCGATTCACCGATATGAGAGATGTCTGAATCTCCTCAAATGTGTTTAAAACTAATTATGCTTCTACATAAATTTTGGCAATAAATTCATTTGGTTTTCCATCTTTGTTCTTCCTCTGGTCTATCCGAGCTTGAAAAAAATTACCGTATATACTTGCTTTAGTGTAACTATTCAGTTATATGCGAAGATATATATCCTGTAGATCTCTTTCAAATTCTTACTTCAAATATCCTGAAAATTCGTTATTTATGCTTGTCATTATTATATATGGCGTATTGTGTACAATTAGCGATACTGTTGCAAGTAAGTTGATGCGCTGGTGGGAATTTATTGCTCACTACGCTTGTATCTATTTTTTTTTTAAGCTCACCGTTAAGAAAATGAAATATACTACGCTTGTATGTTACTTAAAAATTCAAAATTCATGATCTTATTTGTCTTTTGATTATAAATAGATAAATAATATTTGAATGGTTATTTTCAAAATTTACAGTTGAAAATGATAATAATAATAATAACAACATTCTGAATATACCGGGTGATCCAAAAGAAAGGACGAACTTTAAAAATGAATAATTCGTAAGGGAATAAATATAAAAATATGCAGTTTGCACTAAAAAGAAGGAAAAGGAGCCGGGTTTTATGTGGCAATGAAACAAAAATAATTCTGTTTGAAACCAATAAATAGTATTATAGTTTCTTATTTCACCAAACGATGATTCACAAACAAAAAAAACCTGACAACTTTGAAGTCATATGCAAAGCAACAAACGATAAAAGGAGAAACTGCATTTGATACATAAAGGTGTCGAAGCTTATATATATCGAAAGGCTATCCATAGTTAAGAAAGCCAACTTAGTTAAACTGTATTATAAGAATTCGGAAAGTGCCCCTATGGCATTGCGAGCACATCGCTACATGAAGGGTATGCGGGATAGCAAAGGGCCAATAACGTCTTCTGCATTAACAAAAGAAAGAAGAAATTAGAAGCTACAGGTTCTTTAGCGTCACGTCCACGAAGTCTCGTCTCAGCAGCTGCTGCTGTTGCCACAACAGTGGAGCGGACGGTGCAATCCAGGTCGGTGGTTTATGCACATGGAGTGTATAATGCTCGAAAAGTTTCGTGGTTGACCGAAGTGTCATACAAAAGAGTCTGGAGATCGCTATGAAACTCTGAAATGGCATCCCTACAAATTGCAACAAAACCAAGAACTGAAACTTCCAGATTTCGACTCTCACCAATGTTTGGCAAATTTGGTGTTCAATAAGATGGAAGACCGACATGACAGACTTCATATTGTGCTTTGGACAGATGAAGCTAACTTCACACACTCTGTCGCTGGTAACACCCACTATTGTGAGTGTGGACCACAGAAAATCAACATGCATTTACTGACGAACCCTCGCAGCAGCCTAAAGTAACAGCTCGGTGTGGCTTCATTGCTGATTTCATTATTGGTCCATTTTTTTCGAGGAAGTCACACAGGTGGTTTTCAAAACAGTTTATGTCACTGGGAAGAGATATGCAGCACTATTATAGAACAACTATATTACTGAACTGCAAGCGCTACCGACACTCCAAACAGTCGCCTTTATGCAAGAAGGAGCGCCACCTTATATTGCTCTACCTGTGAAACGCCTGCTACTCTCACAGTTTGGGGAGGATCACATTCTCAGTCGATACTTTAATCATGCATGGCCTCCTGGATCTCCCGATCTGACACACTGTGACTTTTGGCTCTGGGTATTCTTGATGTCAAAGGTGTAACGCGACCCACCGGCATCACTAGCAGCACTGAACGATGCCATCCGCCAAAATGTGTCTGCCATAACGCAAAAAATGCTGCTAACGGTGTGGGGACTCTTCTGAGAGCTGTAGTTCTGAATTAAGCTGACTTGAAAGTAATCACCATTTTTTAATTTGTGAATCATCTTTTAGTGAAATAAAAAAAAACTATAGCACTATCTGCTGGTTGCAAACAGAACTATTTTTGTTTCGTTGCCACACAAAAACTGGCTTTTTTTTCCATCCGTTTAGTACAAACCGTATCTTTATATCTTTATTCGTTTTCAAATTGCTCATTTTTAAGTTACGTCCTGATTTTTGGATCACCCGGTATTTAGTAATTTATATTAACAAGAAAGATTATTCTTAAAAAGAGCTATTAAAAATTTTAAAAAAAACATACTTTTTGATGAAACTTCCCTTTATAATTGAAGTATATAAATAGCATAATATTGCCAATTTGCGAATTAAAGTTTTAAACCAAACGATACTTTAAACATAATTAATAATTTTTTATAATACCTTTTTACTTAAACGCATATTTAATAAGAATTGATTTTTCGTGACATTTTTTAACTTTTGTTTCGTGTTTTTTTTAAAGTTACTCTATCAAAGTCTAGAGACTGCACAATTCACACCTAAAGGATTTAGGTGTGAATTTTTTAAATTTTTGCTTTTTATTAATACTATATACGTTCATGCATTTAGACCACATAAATTTGACTATTTCTACAGCTTTGCTTTTACAAATTAAAAACCTCACAAATTTTTCTTATGACTATATTTGACTCCTATTTGTCCTAAACAAATTTTTATTTGAAATGTAAATGGAACAAAATCAGTCGCATGAAATAATTTACGAGTATATTTATTTCCAAAAGAAAATATTAGGTATCTTAATCTAAAGTAACGCTAAAATATACGATTAGTTTTCAGTTCCATTCTAGCTATATTTTATTTTAATATTCAAACCGATAGATAACTACTTATTTAGCAGATTTTGAACAAAATTTTTAAAAATCTGCACATTTTCATATTTAATATTTAAATTTCATTTATATAATTTTTCTTATAATTATCTGGTCCACGTTTATTGACAGTCAGATGCATTCTAAGGAGAGAAAAAAATATGTTTGTAATGAATAAATTTAATATAAAGATCATATGCCATGATTTATCAGTACAGTACAAAATTCACAGAGTTGCGGTTTTCACAAATAAGCATTCATAATTAAAACAATTCATATTCATAATTCACAATTGGGGTTCATAATTCAAAAAGAAAACTTTCAGGAAAACTTGAAATGTCAAAATTCGTCGAAATTTCGCGATCGAGTTTTTAACGATTACAATACTTTCTCTTTATATGCTTCGTTGTAGGCCGGAGTAACCAAGTTGGTAGAGCGTTAGATTCGCATCCCTTGCGTTGCGAGTTCGAACACCACCGGTGTGGTGGTGGCTGGCGGTAGTATAAATCTGTCTTGGTCACAACGTCATCCATGTCGAAAGTAATTCTACTGGGATACTGGCTCAGAGGTGATCATTCTCTGATCCAGGTCTAAATTACGATATGTGAAGAAGGGAATCAAATGTATGAATGAAGTCCACCCCGTAAAAAGTGTTGTTGCACTTAAACAGTTAACTTGTACTCTTGGCTCTAGATGGCGCTACTGGAAAAACAAGAGGTGCAAAAAAGTTCGGACTTCCCCTACCCAGCCAGCATTTGCTGGCTTTCAGGCCGTGCTTGGCATTCTGGTTGGAATGGTGGTGGCTTTTGACCCTGGGGGTCGGGTTGGTTTTGAGTAGCCTCGCGCTGCAGCAATTATTATTAGGTAAATTATCATATGTTGTTATAGGGAAATTATAACCTTTATCTATATATATTTGCATTGAACTGTTAATCATATAAGTTAATGTGGGACCTACTGCTCCGCCGTCTGATTTAATGTCATTTTTGAAAGGAATGAAATGACTGGCTTTAAAGCCGAATATTTTTACTCTAAATCCCTTTGCCATTGTATCTAAATACTGCCATTGTCTAGGGTTTATGCTGCTGCATGTATGTTGGTATGGTATATCTGACCATCCCGTTTGAAAAAGATCGTCTAAGTTTTTATGGGACATTTCAAAAGCAGGGGGGGCACTGTAAAGTAGTGCCAAAATAATCTTTGAAAAAAGAGCATCACAGTACCTGTGTTGACTGGTGCCATGTTTACGTCGGAATCTGTGGCAGATCCTCCTGAGTTGATTGCGGTTCCTGGTGTTGCTTCTGCTGCTCCTCCGACATTTCCGTGGGGACTGAGAGCAGGGTTTGTGTTGTTTGGGGAAGGCATTTCTCTGAATTGGTGTAACGTCTTTTTTGACAGACTGTCCTCCGTAATCCTCCCGATTATTCGCTTTTTAGGGGAGGTGGCTGTTGTTGTTTATCAGATTCGATGGGTTGCTCAGGAGCCGATGGTAGAGGCCTTTTGGGGTGTCAAACAACTGGAGGTTCTGACTCTCCTGGCAGGTACTCTGATCCGGTTAGTTCTCTAAGGTGAGACTTGGCAGCGATAACTCCGGCGAAGAAGTTGCCCCACCAGCCCGTCTTTGGAACTTCTCTGACAAAGTTAGCGTTGGCTTCTGTGGTGCCCAATGAAGCGGTCTCGATGTCGTGCTTGCGGCAGAGTGCGTCGAGTTCTGACACTGGTCCACCGGCTCGATCCTGTTCTTCAACGTCAGTGCCCGGGCCGCAGTATCTCGTGAAGAGGGCGGTGAGGGGCATTCATTGTCTGAGTCCTCGAATCTTATTTCTCCTGGAACTTGTCTTGCAGACCTTATGAGGAGGATGGAGAGACACCTTGGGTGCAGGTCTTTATAGACATTCTTCAAAAAAGGACAAGGTTGAAGATTATTATACCACTTTAAGCACCAGGCTAAAATTGCGCCTTTGGCAGTAGGGCATTGGCACCAGACGTCCACGTACTTGGGTTGATCTGAGATAATCATCCCCCTTGCCTTTACATTTCACTCTGCACCCGGTGGCTTCAAGAACCATTTTAAGTTCTTCAATGGAGTTTTTGCTGAAGAATGGTTCAATAATTACAATCAATCGTTTATTGATGCAGTCCATCGACATAAATGAGTACCCAACTACAGCCTGAGTCACTTCAGCGTAAAAAATTGATGCTTTTTCGAGGGATTTTGCTATGTATGTTTTGCCGCTGTTGGGAGCACCCTGAAGTATTATACAGTTTAATTTGCGATGTTTGTGGTCCATTACTTTATCATATTTTGACAGAATTCTTGGGGGTCTATCTTCTGAAATTTGAGCCATTGATCCATGATGCCGACACTATGATATGGGGACATGCATTCGTTTTTGTCGTCGACGTACTCGGCTGCGAGGTCTAGATATATTTATCTAAGGTCTCTTGGACTGCGAAATTGAGGGCTTTTTTGAAGTTACAATCGTATGTTCTTTTGTAGTAAATACTTTCGAGTTCGTCTTTGAACTGGGTTTTTTTTACACATTTCGTTCAAAAGTTCTGTTGCTGAGAAACATTTTGTTAGAATTATAAATTCTTTTATCTTCATGATGTCATTGGAACCTTCTCTTTTGTCATTAATTCTTTTTAATTTTCTTTCTTTAACCTCTTCTATGAGCTCGAGGGTTACTTGTGAAAACAAGCAAGGGAAGTCAGAGTTGTCTAGCATATTATCATAGATTATTTTTCTTGGGGGCAGGTGCAAGTACGCCAAGAAGTTTACAGGGAGCTTTGCTATGTCAGATTTAAAGAAATTGCATAGAGATTTTAATTCATTAATTATTCTGTCTGAATCGAAACGGTATTTCTCAGGATGTTCTAAGAGACCGTGATTGTGGAGCTCTCTGTACTCGCACTCTTCGTCTCCTTCAGGGTGCTCAGAAATAACTATGGATCTAAGTTTAAGTTTTTTCTTAAAAGGCAAAGAGTCTTCAAAAGTCTTACCCTCCTTGGTTCCAAAGACGATGGCACGGTAAGCGAACTTGGTTTCCAAATTTGGCAAGAGATGTGGCTCAGGCTGCATCTGGAGTGGTTATGATTTATCAGATTTTGAATCTGAGTATATATACTGTTAATCAATCTGATAATCTTTAACGGTCGAGTCCAGAGTTCTGTAATCGCTTCATCAAACAAAAGGGAACTTTTGTTTGATAAATTCATATGGCTCTTTAATCAGCAGGTTTGTCAGTGACAAGTGCTATTAGAAATAACAATATAGTTTGTTTGTGACAAAATATTGAAAAAACCAATAAAAAAAAGAAATATTTCAATTACCTTGATATTATACAAGTGTACTCTAATTGTTATTTATCTATGCAAATAAAGTAATCATTATCGTTTCGGAGCTTTACACATTTCTGCTTTTTTATAATATCGTAATCTAATTCCTACCAAAGCAACAATTTAAAATCCTTCAGCTTTAAGATAATTTAAGCAAAACACTTTTGTTCTCTTAGCGCTGTAATCTACGCTTTCCAGATATTCTAATTTTAAAAATACCTCAAATAAATTGCCCATAACGCAATGAACGCAATATCTAAAGATTTGAAATTTTGCAAGTGAATGAGGGTGATCATATAAAGCACCTTCCTCAACATTATCCTGTACATTATTAACAACTGCTCCTTTTTGAAATTTCGCCCTCATCTGTTCTTTTTTCTGTAAATTGGGCTTTTTTCTCTACCAGAGTACTGTCCTTTTTTCCTTACCTTTATTTAATGTGGTTCAATGACAAGATGATCAGAAACCAATCAATAAATGTTAATATTGTTTCTGTATTCAGTTTCGGTCGTTTATTGAGTTAAGATTAATGTTTTTCGGAAAAGGTGCCCTCTAGTGGACTTTTTGGAAAAAAATCTCTAAATTCCATGAGCGCATCTTGTATATAGTTTATGTTCCAAATTTCGTTGGAATTCGTCCTGAAAGCAATGGATACGTTGGAAGTCATATCACTGACCTCTGACCGCCACGAAGGCACACGGATAACCGGAAACTGAATAACTGGACCACTGCTACAGCAACACTGGCGGGAACTATGGTTGAGTCCTACGAGCCATCACCCGCCACGGTACAATCCTCCCAGTAGAGAGTACGTTCCGTCATCAATGGAAGGGTCATACCCTCCCACCTATTATTGTACCCACCGGATTGGCAAGATCCACCACCATACCGGAAGCATCTCATTCTCATTTCGAAGTGCCCCCCGGGGGTTCATACTTATGGTTAAACCAGAAAGCTAAAATTGTATAAAAAGCTCAAAAAGTATATAACAGAACCCAAGATGCATGAAGTGTAAAGATGAAACTGTAGAATAATGCCGTGATGTGTCTCGCAGCAGTTAATATAGGTCTATATGAAGTGGTAAAAGCCAGTTGCATTTTAAAACTTAAAAAAATTGTGCGGATTTTCCCCTAACAACATTCGCATGTCTTGTAATGAGCAATTAAAAAATGTAAACGATAAAGGTTAAAATCAGGACATTCAATTAAAATAAGAAGAATCGTTAAACTAACTTCTAATTCTAATGCGGACTAGACAATTGTAACTTCTAATGCGGAGTCTAGACAATTTGACCTCGAGCTCACAGACAATTTGGAGGAGCAGTCCACAATGTAATTGTGGGTCTGATCAATGTTCGAGCAATCAGGGCTTATAGGGTTAAAATATCAATTTCGAATAATGTCAATCAATTATAATTTAAGATAAATATGTTAAAAAGAAATAAACTAATTGAAAGAATCATTACTGAAAAAAATATTTTAAATAAAGGTTATAATCTATTTTAATAAAATTGATACAATGATTTAGAGAAAATAATGAATCATTATGATCTAAAAAATTTGAACATTCAGATCTTAAATTTTTCTGTATATGTTAACATGTGATTAGTTAACTTAATTATGAATAACAAACTAATTAAGATATATCATTTTATTCAAGGCATTTTTTGTTCCAACGCGATCAATAATTGTCTGAAATTTCGCTACATCGACATTTGATAGCCAATTTATCGAGATAATGCAATTATTAGATATATCAGTGCATTTAATCAACCTTGCTCGTTGTTAGAAGTCCTTCTTTATCAAAAGCAATCTCTTCCCAAGCGAAGACAGAAGGGTGAGTTGTTTCTCCTCAATGTTTAACCTTCGGCATTATTTTCAAGCAAGAAAGTAATATTTAATTCAATTTCTTTTAGAAATTCAATACAACATTTGGCAACATTTTCATTTTGATGTCTGTTTCCATAGGATTTTCCCCTTTTTTGTGCGTAACGAACTAAGCCTTTTTTGTATTCTAATTATTAGTTTTCCTTGCATTAAGAAGAAATTATGAAAATACTCAAAATATTCTACCTTTAAGCGTTTGAGACCGATTTATTCAAAGCTCTTGCAGTCTAAATGAGTGAATTTGGCATATAGCTTTATTTTAGAAGATTAAAAAAGGCTATAAATGTAGGAAGTATTAAATTTTTTCTATCTATTTTTTCTATTAAATTTTCCTACGGGTATATGGACTAAACGGGTAACTCTTATATGGAGCTCTTATAGGATTGCTACATTACAATTTTGTATAGAGTGTTAATCATTTCGATTAAATTTCATTAAAGTTTGCTACATATTTTCCTATTTTCCAAAATATATAACATTTTCAAGTGATTTTTTAGTATTTATAATGTTTATAATTCACAATTCATCTAAAAATCATAAATATTTTTTTAAAAATCCAATTTTTCGAAATTTTTCCTGCGAATGTAGTTGTATACCTTAATTCAAATACGAGTCGACTACATATCACTCAGACAGCATTCCCGACGCTTCAACGTAATCGAAACGTTGCGGTTGTCATATAATAATACAATCATACAGAATAATACAATTCAACATGCCTTTGAATCTTATTTATCATACGACGCACTGCAGTATCGCATACTTTTATGGAAAACGGCAAGACGGATATCATTTTAATATATTATGCAAACTAATCCAATTACGGGCAACAGGATATCCTTATTTCAATTTTTTTCAAATAAAAATATTACTTTATTTCTAATTTTTTATAATTCGTAAATGTAATTTGTGTTTTCATATCATTCGTTTTCTTTTTTTTTTCTTATATGTGAATAACTCAATAAAAATGTTCAGAGACGAATTATTAATCGTATCGCATAATGATGTCTCAGACATATTCATATTCTGTAATGGCGTCAGGATATATACGTCTGTAATGGCGTCATATTCAGGACATATTCATATTCTGTAATGGCGTCAGCTATTCCATCAGTATGTAGTAGGCAAGTATGCCGAAACAGAATCCGAACATTCGTTATTAATTCGCCTAAATAAAAAAAAGTCGTTGCATTTAGAAGAATGCATTTATTTGCGCACTGCAACTGCAAACAATGGAAACGTTTCAAGCGTTGACAAAATGGTCCTATTTCGTGCTATGTTCAATGGTAGCCCACGGCATATGCATGAATAGGCACAGGATGCCATGATATAAGTGCGTTCATGTGACCAAACTGATATTTTTGTTACATTTATGTGAATTACATTTTTTCTTTCTAATTACTTGCTTCGTTATTCTTTTGCGTAACATTAATCCACCCCTGTTCGCTGTAAAGAAACTGATCCAGAATGTCATCGAGACAATTATTCTCAACAGAAAGTTGAATGGAGAAGATGTGCGCGTTACACGCATTTCCATTATTCCCACCGACATGACTTTTGATTTCAAATGACTGCAGTTTCCAATTCTACTTGCATTTTCCAAGACCATCAGCAAGGAACAAAATCAATCCCTTCAAGTATGCGGATTGACTTAGAAAATCCATATTTTTCGCACGATGAGTAGTCTATTACATGTTCACGAATCAGGCAGCCAAGAGATTTATTTGCTTTTGAAGTAGACGGAAAAATTAAAAATTTAATCCGCTCTAAAACCTTGAATAAGTAATTTTTTAAAAAATAGAATAAATATTATTCATTCTTCTTCCTTGTATAGTATAAAATTTCAATGAATATATCCATTGCCGACAAGAAAATAAATATCCTTTTTCTTATCATTACTTATTAAACAAGATAGTTATTTTAAATTTCAAAAGATCTTTCCAAAATACCTTTTTCTAAGGCAGCAATGCGCCGGGTATCAGCTAGTAAAAAATAAATCTTTATATATATGATCAATTCGCAGCTCACAATTTTACCCAACCTTTCGTATAGATTTCCAGGGAAAGGGAGTTTCAAACATAAATTGCAACAGATTTTTTCCCGTTTTTCAGGCACCATGTTTACTTACAAAAGTCTATGGAAATTATTAGTAACAATGTTTTGCATTTGGATTTTGAGAACTTGGAAAGCAAAAAATTTTCTCAAATTTTACAAATGAATTTTCTAGACAAATTAGTTAGCAATTGAATTCTGACATAATTTTATTTGACTATGTTTGATAAAAATTAAAATCATAATTCCCCGTTAGACAGGACCTTATAATTTTGTGTCATGGTCGTTTGAAAGACAGCATCCATCTCCGGGATTCTCCTAAAAGGCAGAATTAGGACACCTAACCCTAATAGATTTAAAATTCACCATGCTTGGTTTTTAGTGGATTCAATTTTCAATAATAAATCTTTCCAATTTTGAAGCTTTGCTCTTAAAATCATATCATCGAGACACAACTATTTGAATTTAAAAAATATAAATTTATACTATTTACATAATTTATTTTCATTTTTTATCTATTTCTCTTTCCTCTAACAACTCAAACAAAATGTTAAATTGGAAGGTAGAAATGCGTGACGAACTGTGAACTCTTTTAAAATGACATTTTAACTGATCGGACGGAATTTTTAATCAAAATCAATTATTTACGTTCTTTCCTTCAGCGATGGGGAATTAAGATGAATTCTTTTTATTATTACACACTTATCAAAATATGACCTTGATAGAGTTGCCAACAAACAAGAAATTACAAATTACGTCAATGAAAACGTCAACCAATGGTGAAAGCCCAATCATTCTTAGCTTCAAGAAGTCTCTAGAAAGGTAATTCAACCACATTTTGACCCGAAAGATGTTTGAAAAAAAATGGGGAAAGTAACCACAAAAGGGGTAAATGAGGTTTGAGATTTTATTTTGAAAGGGAATGGCGAGAGGTCGCAGTTCTTTCAACATCAGGTTGCAACCTTGACGTAAAAGAAACGTGTTTTGTATCTGGATATTTTTATTTGACTTTTTTATTACCTTTGTGTATTACATTCGTAAAACAAAAACGCATCTCTTTGTGAATTAATATTTTTTGTGGTCAGTGATTTGGTGTATCGTAATAATATCTCGGAAACAAAACTGCTGAGCAAAGTGATTATTAGCTTGTCGTTTTGAGCTTACTCCAAAGTATTTTATAATTTAGTGTTTGCTACGTCTTTTATTATATAGTTTATAATTATCATTAAAGATGTTTCTGTTTGGAAGATAGCTGTCACATAATTTTATCAAATTATGTGACAGCTATATCATGGGATCAGCTATAAATATATCAAATAAATGAAAGTTAACGGTTTTTCGAAGTATTCAAAATCAAATTTAACTTTGAATTTTAAACAATGGAGATTTGGTCTTCCTGTCCAGTACATCGTATGACGATAATAGGATTAATTATTTCATCTTTTATTTATTTTTAAATAATAAAAATTTAATTTCTTTGTGGTTAAGTAATAACTTAACTACACATAAAAAGTACATTCTAATGTCGTCGCAGTCCCTTGATTATTAATTAAATAATTAAGATAAGGAAAGGTATCATTCTAAAATGTTTTTTATATTTTTAAAAATGTATTGAAATAAAGAAAAAATGTACGAAAAATTAGTGTATTAAAATTTTTATTTTTTAAATTTCAGTTTGGTATAAAAATATTTTTAAGTTTTAACATATTCCAAAGTTATTGAAAAAATTTAATAAAGAAAAAGAATTTAATAACAATACTAGTTGATTAGTGAGCAATATTTTATTGAATTATATTATTTTGTTATTGAATTATATTATATTTTATTGAATATTCAAGAAAAGATTTCATTGCATAAAAAAATCAAACTTACGATTAAATATTTGATTGCGGAATTTTATTTCATTCCTGTCGTCTAAGGAAGATATATAGAAAAATTCTGCTATAATTTATGCAAATTTATAAGGGAAATCTGAATTGAAACTATATGACTGCAAACGACAAATTGCAATTTGAAATAAATTATCCAAATCCTTACATTTTCAAAGATTGTATTAGTGTCCTGAATCTCGATTCCGTTAGAATCATTTATATACATTGTGAAACAAATTTAAAGTTACAATATAACTACTTTGAAGTTTGCCAGAATTTGTCGCTTAAAAAATTCTCCCTTAATGAAATCATAAAAATCAAGCTATGAAAAAGATATTTAAATCATATTAAATGCAACCAGTATTCTTATCTCACCAAATTATGTCTAATAACACATAATAGAAAATTTAATGATTTATTATTGAAAATGTTTAATGTATCAATGGAACATACTTTCTTTCAACCAATTTCAATATTCCAGACTTCTTATTTAATTTTAAAAGAAAATATTGTACTCATACTCATATATCAAATGCGTTAATTTTACCTGACAGTGATAATGAAATGTTAGTTTTTAATTACCGCAAATATGTGTACCAAAAACAGAAAAAAATGTAAGTTTGAAACAAATTAGAAATAGATGTGCCATAAAACAGACAGTTACGGTATTTATAAGTGTGTGACTTATCCTACCAGGTCGGTAGTAACATCAAACCAAGTCCATGAGCCCGAAGTTTTTCAAACAATGCAGTACAGAATAGGGACTAGAGAATAGCCGGCTTATATTGAAACCGATTAAGGATACAGAAGATAAACTTTATGGCCCATCACATCTTGTAAAAAAGTGTATCACTTCAAAATCTAGCGAGAGTTGTCTGATTGCGCCTGTTATCAAACCCAATTAAAACAGTACCAAGGCGAATTTCCTCAAACCAATCATGTACGGGGGGCTTCCTCGAAGAAAAACAGATATCTTGCGTGACCCGGGTGGTGATTACTGATAAAGTAAGGCAGCCACCATGAGCAGTATCCTTATGGCTGCTCTCTCGAGCCAGACCATCAGCAATTTTATTTCCTGTCACATTCATATGCAATAGAACCCACTGAAAGGTGACATTAACATCGATAATCAAGCGATTCAAAAGCCGTAAGAGGTTACTAATCGTGCGGTCCCCATTTCTCCATCATTCAGATAAACACTGAATGGAGCTTCAGTTGCCACTCAGAATCCAAATGTCAGTGTAAACATTCTCATTTAGGCAGAATTTCAAAGCTTCCTCAACAGCTGTGTGTCTTACACGGAACACTGAGCAATTTTCAGGGTTTCATACATAGATCCCAATGCAGTTCTCCTTTTTAACAAAAAATCCACTACCGAAATAGAGCCTTCACCCATAGATCTGTAACGCATCACAAAGGATTTTATCTATAGTTTCCAAAGCAAACTGCCTAAAATATTCCGGGTGATGAGTGTTCTTGTTAGTGTATGAGCTCAATTCGGTCTTGAAAAAAGATCCGAACATATGAGGAATCATCAATATCCGTACCCCAAGATTGTGAGACGTATTCTACATTATGTAGCGAACCCTCACTTTCAACATGGCTAAGCGGACTTTCTCCCTTGAGGCGATGATAATTGTAGATGTTCAGTACTGGTGACCGTAACTGAGGAGTTTCTCAAAGTATTTAGCTGAAAGAGATTTTCTACGTTGTCTGGAAGGTTGCAAGTCAGCTTCATATAATCCAATATCCCTGGGGCAACTATTGCGCAGGCTTGTGATGATTCTGGCAGCAGACAGTTGAACCCTTTGTTTTTTTTTCGAGGTTGCTAGAAGAAGCAAACCTGAAATCGACGAGTCATGATAAAAGGGCTTAAAATGTTGCTTCAAGAGGTCAAGGACCTAGAGGCACCGAAGGTTGAAGTCTGACTTTGCCTCATAGCTGCATTGCATTTAACTGGGCATAATGGAATGGCCTTAACGCCTTGAGTGATCTACCAGGAGAATACACTCCCGACATACTTTGCCCGTTCCACCCAGGAAAACTCCCCTCCCGCGATGTGGAAGCAATGCAGGATTTTATTGGAGAGGTATCTGTTTACCTTCGGAGACAAATTTTTGAAAAATCCCTCTAATGAGTTATTTCATTTCATATTCTGGTTCAATGAGATGGAAAATAATGAAATTCTCGAATGGGAAATTCTGCGCCAATTAAGATTCCGTAAAATATATCAATATGGGTAAAAAATATTGGAAAATAGCAATAAAAAGCAAATTCTATTGCATACATTCCAATTATTTTAATACCAAATACACTGACAGTTGTAATGAAGGGAATGAACTAGAACCTAAGAAATAATTGCATCTTCAAACAAAAACTATATTTAATCTAGTATTTCTGTGTTGAAAATTTGACAAAATTCGTTGTTGAAAATTTCATTAGACAAACAAAGAGGACCTAAAATAAAAATTACTCCTTTCAAAGTTATTTCACTAGTTTATTGCTTTTGGAACACTTAAGGTAACAAACATTTAAAATTCCAAAGTAATAGTTTAATAAAGTTTTAAGATATCATGTTTTGTACACATTTTTTTTTTTTACAAAATTCAAATTTTTCTAACAAATTTATTTAAAAGTTTCATCTGTCTTGTCCTAAAAATTCTTTGTAAACATAAAAAATGTTCAAAGGCAAATGTAATTTTCCATTCCTGAAGCATAAAAAAACTACTCAAAACGTATTATAATACACGCGGCTTGCTGATATAATTAATATTATTAATAAATAAATTATTAAATAGTATTATTAAGTAAATTTAATTCAGAGAGGCGTGTATTTGATAAAATGTTAGCAACCATTCAACCTGAGGTTGGTACTTTCAGTTTCGGTTTCAGTTGCACTGGTTTATAAAAAAAACCCCACAAACTCGGTTTTAAATTATCATAAAATTAATAAAAACACAGATTTGAAAACCCAAATAAATAGGTCCTAAAATAAAACACTCAAACAAAATTGTGAAATTCGACCAAAAATTATCTTTTAAACATAGACAGATACTTTATCACTTGCCATTTTATATTTTCGTTTAAAAAATTCCTTACAAGTAGGTATTCTTTGCTTGTTATAATACTATTTTATCAATTTGTACTTCTAAAGCTGGACATGTAGAGTTTCTTCAGAATAGATTTCTTTCAAAATTTGATCTACTGATCAAAGACATCTACTAATTTAATTTCAGGCCTCTTATCTTCTTCTGCTGCCAAACTCTCGGGTTCATATTCTTCGGATGATTACAATATTTTCTCTTTGTACACGTTGTATAACAGAAAATTAGAATGCTTTATGCCGGAAATATTCTTAAAAAATGTCCTAATTTTAGAGATGTGTATCTAATGAAAATCTTATTAGCGTTATGGACCATAAATTATTTTACTAATTAGATACAACGCCCAAACTATCAAATGAAACAGCTTTCCGAATGCAGGCATTTTCTGCCTGTAGCACTGGAATTATTAACAATATTTCAACAAATGACATAAAATTAGCCCACATATTAGCTAATTGTTTTCTTTATGTAAACCATCATGCAAATTGATAAGATATTGTAATCAGTTATTGAACGTGATTCCTTTCTGAATTTGATACCCTTTAACCTTGTTAATATTATCGTTACGCAAAACAGGAAAAGCACGCACTCGTAATTACTTTAATTTACTTCAACGCGATACAATTTTGAAATAATTTTCGCCAATCGTGAAAGCGAATGCATTATTTATATGATTAAAACTTTTTATAAACGATATTTTTAAAAAATCTTAGAGGAAATGTGATTTTTTGTCGTCTATTAAGTGACCAAGTGCGATTCCCTTTCACAAACCTACTTTCGAAATGGCCTTGGCCCAGCCTTGGATTTCAATCTGGAAGTTTTTCATCTCTGATAAACGACTGAGAATTACTCATTCTCTATTTTCATTTTATTGTGGATTGATTTTTCCTTTGAACAAATTTCCCAGATGCATTCTTTCAGATATAGTTTTATAAATCGTTGTTTCTATTATTCTCAAAGCAGTCTTAACATAGATTAGAATTCTATAAAATTCTATAGTTTTTCTTTCTCCGGTTCTTTTCGAATCATGTACCCAGCCGCGAGATCTTTAATTGATTGTTAAAATACAATAGTTTTATGAAACTGAAACTGATAAAATGTTCGGACAAATCCTTATAACAATATACTTTAGACTAAATAGCTTTCAAATTATAATACTTTACTTTTAAACGTTGTGAAAAAAATTATGTTGATTGATTAGTAGGTATATCAACGCAGTATAAGGATTGGATTTACAGGAATTTTATTTCATTTTTGCTGTGGAAAAATTCTCTACTATATAAATTTAATTGGATTATGGCATCCAAAATGCTGCCCAAAAAATAAACATTAATTCAAAATACCTACATTTTTTTCTTGGAAAATAATATTTAACATAATAACACGATTTTTATGGCTAAATTAAATCGTTCAAAATTCTCAAAAACGCAGTTAAACGCAAATGTTTGTGTTTTTTAAACGCAATTAAATCAACTCAATTAATTAAATACTTTTCGAAGGCTTTCAATTATATTTACAACAGTTTTTTTTAATTCCTACTATTAGTTCACACACTCCAATACATATATTTATTTATAAATCTTGTTCAAATTTTCGATAGTTAATAAAATACTTTTTATTCCTCCACTAGAGTTCAAATACATTTTTCTAAACTCGTAGTAAATGACACGTTATGTTAATATAGTTTTATTTTTCAAATATAATTATTAATTAATTAGATTTTTCCACTAATTTCTATTTGGTCTCCAAATAATTGCTAAGTTTGTCGCCAACCTCTAAAATTTTTTGTAGCGAATGACACTTGATTTTATTACAGTTTTTTTTTTCAAATATTAATTCATTCGTTACATTTAATTACTTTTAATACTTTAAATAGAGTTTTATGAGTTTGTAATGAAAATCAAAATCAACTGGCAGTAGCTCTATAGGTAAAATGCGAAGATTTCAGTATTTTTCACATGATGAAGAATGCGAGCTTAATTCTTGCGAGAATCAATCATTTTTGATACTTAATAACTGTTTGATAATTCCTTAATAAAAAGTTACATAAATAAAAATAATTTGTTGACTTAAGTGGGTATTGAATTTAAATATTTATTATTATTTGATTTTATTTATCAAACATTTTCTATATTTTATATGTGTTGTTATAAGCTATGTTCAGTATTCTAAAAAAATTTAAGCTTAGAATTTCATAAAATCTTTGTGATAAACATGAAGTACTTGATAGAATCAGCTTATAAACCACTCAATTCTATTCTTCCTACATTTCGTTATTTTATATGAATAGATCAGACTTTTTTAATAAAAGCAGCAATATTTTTATATCACAAATCAAAAATTTAGAATTGGCAACTAAAATACCCAAAAATTTTGATACTCACAACTACAACAAACTCTTGTTATAAGTGTCCATTTAAAAAAAAAATAAACTATAGTCATAATTTTCTCTTAAGATTTTATAATTTGTTATCTATACTAGTAATAAAGAATAATGCGTATGTGCAAAAATG
The DNA here is from genome assembly GCA_026543055.1 of Argiope trifasciata. Classification (NCBI taxonomy): domain Eukaryota; kingdom Metazoa; phylum Arthropoda; class Arachnida; order Araneae; family Araneidae; genus Argiope; species Argiope trifasciata. The sequence continues at coordinate 545,681 of JAPMOQ010001328.1, read as the reverse complement.
TTTAATTTCAGCGCTTTACACGCAAGGCCATTTTTCTTAGACCTACGGTAATAGTAATAAAGTAAAGTAAATAAAGTAATAGAAATAATAAATAAAGTAAAAGAAGTTGCAAGCTGGATTGTTGAAGTTTTTTCCGTGATAGCATCCAATAACACTATTGCGCAAAAACTATTTTTGTACATTGCTTTAGAAACAGCAGCAAATGAAATTGAAGACAATTTCATTTGGTACTGTTTATAAATTTTACTAATTTCTTAAAAATTAGTTCATAATTAAACTACAAAAATAAAAGCATAATGAAATATATCATATTTATGAAACAAACCTAAATTAAATTAATTTAGGAAACGAAAAAATTATTTCGGAATCAAACAAGAATAAAATTTTAAAAAACTAAAAAAATTATCAATGTTTTTAGAGAACGCCATTGCAGCTACTACTAAAATACAGATGTATCTAAATAAATTGGCCGTAAAAGTAGCCAAGTAAAAAGAAATACAATAGAAAAAGAATCTGGCTTGAAGACATTTTAAGGGTCACACTCAAGCAGCAATTCAAAATGAGGAATTTTTTCTGCGAGAAATCAGACATTGTCCAACAGTATTGACTTCTCGTCAGAAAATCCCCGAAAATTAATGGCGTATCTCTTTGACCTTTATATATATATATATACTAATCGCCCATGGCGAACCAGCTGGTCGCCATGAGTAATTCGTTCTAAAATTTCCAATTAAATCACATATTCATTAGCCTTGAAGTAATTCCGGGCATGTATTGGCCTGAAATAAATATTTTCTTTAAGATGATGGACGGAAAGTTCTAAAAGTACACCTTTTCCTAATAATATTCTTTAATTTTATAAATCAGTCAGTTTGAACCATCGGTTATGCTTCTAAAATATTAAAAAAATATTCGATGATGTTGCCAAAATATTAAATATGTTTTTTTAAGAAAGCAAGAAAGGGAAAAAGAGTATTAAATTAATGATACAGATATTGCAAACAATTACATAAATATGCCATTAAGTCGGGATTTCAATGCATTTCTGTCTAAATTCAATCAGGTTTACCGTAAATAAAGAAGATTTATTGAGTTAATGATATAGATATTGCAAACGATTGTAGAAACCTTTGCTTTGCATTTATTTTTTAAGGAAAATATCACATTTTATATTTCGTTTATTTTATCCAGTCACGTGCTAAAAGTTGCATTTCTTTAGATTTATTTTGCGATGTAATTTTTTTTTATTTGAGCTTCCGGCATTCTTTTATTTTATCCAGTCACGTGATAAAAACATGGTTAAAATATTTCTTTAAAAATTCGTTAAAAATAGAAGCTTACGTTATAAATTTAAAACACTAATACCGTTAGAAAGCTAATTTTTTTATCTTTAAATTGATATAAAAATCATACTTGTGCAATCATATTTTCGGAAGTTATAGCGGAAAAACGTCGAAATTTCGCTTAAATTTTAATTAATTCAAATTCTAATTAAAAATTCGAAAAAAGGGCTCCGAGGTGCACATTCCGAACCTCCAAGGTATACATGTACCAAATTTGGTAGCTGTAGGTCCAACGGTCTGGCCTGTAGAGCGCCAACACACACACACACGCACACACACACACACATTGAGCTTTATTATAAGTATAGATATATATATATATATATTTATAGAAACTATTTTTCTCAAATTAAGCATATTTTCAGTATCTATCTTATAATCATATTCTTTTTATATTCATAATCCAATCTGAATAAAAATTGAAACTGTGGTATAAATTAATAATTAATATTTTTTATAATTCATTGTGTGGCTTTCAAGATACAAGGCTGACTTTCAACCTTTCTTCGACACGGTACAAGCCTTAATATGTATTATGCTGCTTTTTCAATTTCTTGATATCTTAGATCAACTGTCGCTTATAGTTTTCGCTTCAAATAAGTATTTTCGCTCTTCTACAAATTCCCATTTTTTCTTGCCTCACTTAATTTCAGCATTCCTATTCATTATGGATCATTCTCCCGTTTTGGAATTTTGAGATTTTTCCAAAAGAAAAACTTTTCTTAAGAAGTATTCGAAATCCCATATGTCCTAATGTGTGGTAGAGCAGGAAGAGATAAGAAACACAATGACCGTAAATTGGATATACATGAATCTAATACGTTTTTTCCCTTTGTTTCCATAAATTTTACAGCAAAAATCCATTTGGAAGATGGTATTCTTCAAAAATATTTATTGCATTGATTATTAAATATTATGAGCATTGATGTTTTTATTTTCATGTATGTTGATGTTTATTAATTTAGCATCGACGACACCGGAGAGAAAAAGCTATGATATATTATGATGACCTATGAAAACATTTATTTTTATTTTGAAATATAGAAATTGACTGAAAATCTATATTTGATACACTGAAGAGACATAAAAACGTATAGCAGGATTTTTTCAAACAGAAGAGGTGGTCAACCAATCAGCACTACGCGAAATGGTCAACATTTCTTATATAAGACAGTAAATATCTTAGGAAGTTATTACATCAATTCTTGCTGTTATAATGGCAGGTTATCAAGATTCAAGTGATTTTCAACGGGAATTAATTATTGATGCAAGAGAGATGGGACAGAGCATTTCTAATGCAGCGATGTAATTTGGATTTTCGTGTGCAACCATGTGAAGGGTGCATCACGAATATCAGGTTTTCGGTAAAATTTCAAATATCCGACTGAGGGACCGCCGGGAAAAAACTTTGACAAAACTGGGTCATCGACGGCTGAAAAACATCGTTACACGAGACAGACGTTCAACACTTCCACAAATTGCAGATTATCTGAATTTAGACCCGTCAACAAGTGTCAGCAACTAATATCAACAAGTGTATTGTCGTCTCATATCAATTACGGTTACAGGACAACGCAGCCTAACTGATATGGGCTTTCGCAGCCATCTAGACCATCTCGTGTACCATTGGTGACTCAGCAGCACTAAGTTCTGCACCCTACGCTGTCATTTGACTCTTAATGATTGGAAAAACATTGTTTGGTTTGTGGAGTTACGTTTCTAAGTGTATTGGCTGTATACGGAAGAAAATTCCATGAATCTATGAATTTCTCATACCTACAAGGAACTATTCGAGCTAGTGAAGGCTCTGGTGTATGAGCAGGCGGTATGAAACGGAACCGTTGATGTGTGTAGACTCGAACATGACAGGTCAGTTGCACTTTAACATCCTTTCTGGACTTGGACAATTCCAACGGGATAACCTCACGAGTCTACAGTAACTACCGAGTGACTTGAGGAACATTTTTCTGAAATTTTTTACCTCTCTTTGCCACCTAATTCTCTCGTCATGAAAAACATCGAAACTATATGAAATGTTTTTCAACGTGCTGCCCTTTGGAGATCTCCATCACCTCGCACTCCATGGCTTTGGGAACTGCTCTGCAAGAATCATGGTATTAACTGTCTACATAATATCTTCACAAATTAGTTTTATTCATGCCATGTCATGTTTCGGTACTTCTGTGGGTCTACACGACATTAGTTTGATGTACCAGTTTTTCTGGCAATTCAATGTACAACTATTTCTAATATTTTAAATCTAAAAACATTAAAAAAAATTAAACCTTGTTTTTAAATATTACAAGATTAATTTTTTTTTAGTATTTCTTACATTAACCAGTATCGAGTTACGAAAAAAAAATGCTAAAATATTTATTAAAATTCTATTTTACAAAAGGTTTCTTCAAGGACTAATATTTCGCAAACAATAATTTGTATGAAAATATGTTTTCTGTTTCCTTGCATTTATAGCCAATTAACTCGATAACATTCCTCAAAAAAAATTATGACTGTAGAAATTTGTTTACAGCTGTCATTTCTTGAGGCATTTATCTGAGAAAATATGATTTCAACTTTCAAGGAAATTTATTTTATCTGAAATGTATAATAACATTTCTTTCACTCGATATTATATTAGTTTATATTACCAGGATAACTTTCAAAAATTTATTTATAACTGGTTGTTTTTGATCAGGTTGCTGGTTCTCTAATGTTTATCAATGCATTATGTTAATAATATCAGTTGTAGTTAGGTTCATAACTTTCTTATGCGTAAACTGATATTTATCGAGAAAGAACTTTTAAACCTAAATTATTGATATAAAATAAAGACGTGTTATTTTTATAGTTTTTTTCCTTCCTCTGTTTAAAATATATATAAACCTTTCTGATGAAATCCCTTAGCGTCAGAATGCTATGAAAAAACACTTTAGAGCCTCTATTTTCTATCTCAGGATACCTCGAAATATCAATGTTGAGAAATTATTAGTAATAAAGCTGAATTTTACCACTTTTATAAACCCCTACTAGAGAAGCAATTTTGCAAAATCAACTTAAAATATTTTTGTATTCCTCCACCACTACCTTTATCCTGTCCCTCTTACAGTTTCAAACAACCATTAGAAATGGAATAGCCTTTATTTTATTTTTTTGTAACTAGTGATAAAACCAAATTCATCTTTTCTGTTTTTCATTTTGTAGGCTGTTAAATTTATTTATAAGAATATTTCGTTTTATATTTAATTTTAAGCAATTTTTCATAAATTTAAAATATAAGAGAAAAAGTTTTTATTTTTCTTGCAAACTTTTTTCATTACGTTTTATATGTTATATTATGTAAAAAGTTTTTCCTATAGAAAAATAGAAGTTATAATTCAGACTTCTAATTAACCTATTGACATGCATTTTTATTTATTTATATTTTATGCTAACATTACGGGAGGGTAGTATAAATTTAAGCACTTCGGCATACAATCTGTCTTATGTAATATATTTCTAAATTACTTGGAAAATATGAGAGCAATTAACCATATAATCAAAAATATAGACAAACTTCACTTAATGAAAAACTAGCATAACGAGTGGTTCACATAATAAGTAAAATAAAATGTTAAAAAAATTACTTGCTTAACCCATTTGCATCATAGCGTATATATAGCTCAATTTTCCAGGTATCCTCAACGTATAAATATGCTCAATTTCATTATCACTGGAGCGTATAAATACGCTGCATCATATTATATGCTATGTATATAATATGATATATACTATGTTCATATTATATACTATATACTTCTATGCATCCCATATTTCAAATATTACCACACTGAACAAAATTATTAACAAATACTGTTCAAAAATGATTTTTTTTTCTACTTTTATACAATTTTACACTTAAATATGAAATAAAAAAATTTCCTTGATATGGGCTTTTTTTCATATTTTCATATGAAGCAAATGGGTTAATGAACAAGGTTTCTCAGAATAAGCCGTGAGAAGACACCGTAACATCAAATGTTTGATTGGCTTCCATCAGTTTGTGTTGAGCGTTGGTTTGAAGAGAGCTCATATATCTACTTGTAAGAGATAACCTTGTCAAACGACTCCAAGGAGTTTCAACAAGTGCTTATGAAAACTTATCGATTAGATTTTTTTATCTTGCAGTTGGAATACATATTTTTTTCGGATTCGGAAATCATTGTTCCATTTTACATGAATTCTTATTTAAAAATTTGTTTCTGCTAATAAGTGTTTCACATTACGAATAAGTTGAGGGCAGAAATTATGCTCATTCAAAGGGGTTTCATTATATTTATTCATCACATACTCAATGATATTTGCTATTCTTAAGAATCAGTTTCATGATTTAGAAAATTGTATGGACGAGATGAATGCAAGAAATATGAATCAAAGTTTTCTGGGGAAAAATTGATTCACTTGCAGAGAAATGGTTTATTTACAGTCAGGTGAAAAGCGATACATTGTTTAAGGACGTAGATTGAATGCATATATCAAGGTATCATTTATTCTACGAAGTCAGGGGGATATCAGACATAAGGATAAAGTATAATGAATAGCATTACTCCGAAATCAATCCTTTGAACTTCTTATAATGTTGAAATACATGAATCTATAGAAAATTTTCTTGGAAAATTAATATGTTACAATGAATAATAAGTTGAGCAATATCAATGTCTATTTCAAGAAAATAATAGATATCTATGACTTATTGAAGTTTAATTTATGTTACGACGTCGCTAACCATTCACAAAATTCTTGAAATAACTGGTGCCTTTAGAATTTGGGGTTTATACGTGATAATTTATTAAGTAGTGGTCAGCCTAATGATATTGGGTTCAAAACCACTCAAGAAACTAAAAGAAAATTTTATAGAAAAATCCAAGCATAGGACTAAAACATTTAATAAATTACGTCAAAATATGTTATTATTACTTACCTAAAGCCCTTCTGTCGCATTTTCGGAATCTGTGACAGTCCCAGCAAATCGGTATCATATTTGAAATAAGAATTCTCTCCGTATCCATAACCTTATTTGATGATATATCTTTTTTCAAAAATAATAAAATCTTTTCTTACTTAGATGTTTGAGAAAGATGTTGTGGAGAAGTTTGACCAGAACGATAATATTTACGTTTTAACTGGAGAATTCCGGCTATAACATGTTCCAAAACAATCGAACAGATGATGATATCCCACAAAACTGCAGTGAAATAAACGTAGCAATTAGAGTAAAAATACGATAATTTTCTCGACGGATACTCTAAAAAACGCCTATAGCCAAGAATGAATGGAGAAGAAAAAGGAACTGCAAAAGGCAAAACATTCGTCTTGCGATATAAGGTTTAAAAAACGTAAAGTAAAAAAAGGTAACGAAAAAAAGTAATAACTCTGATATCAGAAAAACTATTTAACATAATTTATCAGGATCAGATATTATGCATGAATAAGGTATATTAAGCTCTGAAATTTTAGACTGAAGATCATAAGATGAAGAAATTGTGATAACAGTCATTAACGAAATTAGTTTATGTTCTGAAGTTGTAATTGTCAGTTCACTACTACAATCAATACTTAATTGTATTATCGATTACTTTTTTCCCATACAACCACTTGCTAAGTAATTCCATCGCCAAGCAATTATCTCATCCAACTGCAATGTTCGGAGGTGATGAACTTCGAGTCCAAGAACTTCACTAACCCTCTAGCAAACAAACAAACTCAAATTGAATTATGTTTTCGCAGTGCTATTTCTTCTACAATCACACAGAAAAAGAAATATTATTTGAAAAGTATAAATATATTTATTTTATAAAATGTAGGAATGTTATTTTTAAAAATGGAAGAATTCATTTCTTTACAACTTCTACTATTTTAGAATGCATTGACCGGATGTTTTACCACTTCTTACTTTCATGGCATAGATACTTTAAAATCAATGAAAATGCTGGAATCATCAGAAACTCACGACTTGGACTAGTCTTTCTGGACTCTATGACATCGAAAGAAGAATTGTTGCCAGCCGGAAAGAAAATTGTGATGCATTTGTATGGATTTAAAAAGATATTCAGCGTCGAATGAAACCCAGTATTATAGATTTGTGATTTTGACAACAAAAAAACACACCTAACTTCAACCTGATAAAACTTATTTTAACCTCACAGACACGCCACTATCAATTCCTTTTAACTCTTTATTTCCCGAATTATGTTACCATCAATTTTTCAACATTTTTGCACCAGTAGTTTAGTCTCCTTTGCAGGGAACACAAGAAAAAATGTAATTAACAGAAATATCTTAATTAATTTAATTATTAATTGAATATTTTTAATTCCTACTTTCATCGTATACTAACTTCATGGTATTTGGGTTACATTAACCGTGTTCTTTATAACACCATCAGCAAAAAAAATCATATGATAATAATATAAGCTAGATTTAAATGGTAGTTTCAAGTACCGTCAGTAAATAAAGAGTTGATCAATTAATTTCTTAATTGCTTCAGCCAAGGAACTTCCACATTTTCAAATTCAAATTTTAATAAGTTAATATCTCTAGATTCAATATCTGCATTGTGGAATATCAACAGATATGCACAAAGCCATTCACGTGCTCGCTTTTAATATTATTGCCAAAATAAAAATTTGAATTTCTGTTTTGCTACGGCGTATTTGAAAACATTTAAGTACAAACACATTTAGATTTCAAGAATAATTTTATTTTCTTCAAGGAGTTCAGAAATGTTTACAAAAAGTTAATTATCTACTTTTGAAATGCAAATGCATGCATTAGTTAAAAATAAAATCACCAACAAAAACTAATTGTACTGTTGCCGTTTTAATTAATTTTATTCTACATCGCATTAAAAAGCCATTTTCACCTTCAACTTTCATTATAATAAATTTATTTTGATTACTGATTAATTTGGTCGATACATATTCTCCAAACAACTATCGAACTTCTCTTATCTAGTTTTCCGTTTTAAAGAAACTAAAAATGAATACAAAATAGCTCTTTATTTCTCGCATACGAAGCGCGTACAAAAAAAGGAGTAAAAAAAAACTCATTTTGTCAACATTTTTTTTAAATATATTTGTATGTTAATACAATAACTCAAAAATACATTGAATTCAAACAAATGAAATAAATGCAGTCCTTATATCAAATTTGTAGATTTCTATCAAATTTGAGTGCTAGGCATTCACACAAAGTTTGCCTGTTTGCCTATCCTAATACAAATGAGCGCCATAGTTGCAAAATGTAAAAAGCTAGATGTATAAATTTTGGTACAAAATTTAATTCGATTTGTATATCATCATCAGATTTTGAAATAACATATCAAATTATTGACCATCCGTTTCTTCCTATTTTCGCGCTTACATAAATGCGATAAATCAAAAAAAATAATGACCTGCTTAAGTAAAAAAAATTTCATATGAGATTATGCAACTAACGTTATAGTTTTGTATTTGTATTTTTTTCTGGCCATGGGTTTGACTATGCTGCGCCAAACTAGGGTTAAAATCATATCAATGTACAATAATAAAAAACGCATTGTGTATAAAAATACCCCAAAACAAACAAGTTTAAATGAGTGCATAAAATGTAATAGACTTTAAAAATGTAAAAATATAAGCACGTTTTTTCTTACCAAATAGGGAAGATAAGGAATATATCGTTTGTGTTTTGGAAAAAATAGCACAGGCAGATCATTGAAATTTGGGTCTTCTGACAATATATGTTGGACATACATCTGACAATCACACTGAGAATATAGAGGTGATTGTTCATCTAGAAACAACTATAGATGAGTGAATCTAGTATAGCCAGTACGCAAACGGGTTAACACTGTGTCTGGTTTTCGATTCGGTAATGAAGACCATGTTTGTATATGAGGCAGGCAAATACCTTAATAGCGTGTAGTTTTAGGTTAGCTTCAAGGCTCCACTGAGCTTGGCATTTGAAGTTGTAGTTTAGTGTAAAATTTATGATCAGGAATAAAAAAAAATGTCCGAATAAAAAGCTGGAGATAAACTATAGACCTAATTTCATTCGTCTACCTCGTTGTACCATCGCTCTCAGTGTTGTACTCGAGTTTAAAATCGCTGAACCTGTGAAAGATAAGGTCATTCATGCTCGTATTCTTCTGACCTTTACGAATTTTCGTTCTTTTAAAAATTTATTCTGACGTACAATTCTAAGTGAAAAAAAAAATGCTGCAATTTTCTATGTAATTTCTTTCTGATTTTGAATTATCATCATCATAGTTTAATGTAACTACACGCACATTTTTTTTTTCAGCTTCAAAATGGAGAATTCTTTAAAATTTCGCAGCAGAGTTTTTTAATAGAGTTTTTCCTTTCATCACTATGTATATGAGGAAGTAAGGATTTTTGAAGAAAATGAAGTGAAGGAAGGCACTTTATTACGTAAAATCCCTTCATCACATTTCATTCCTAATGGAATGGACTCGCTGACGTCATAGTGTTTTGAAATGCGTTCATATTATGTCATTTCACATTTAATTTTAGGTTGTCTTACATCATTTTATGACTTGTGATTCTTTTTTGTTCCTTCATGATTAGCAATCATCTCGACCTCTTTGAAGTGCAGTTCATTAATAAAAGTGCATTCCGTAATTGGATTTGGAAAAAACAGAATCAGAAATTTCTGATTTGATATAATAACCTATATTGGTTGACGTGTAGCACGGTGTGCCCCCGAGTTTATCGCCAATATGGTAACTCAACGGAACTTTCTTACAGTAACCCTAATTCTGTTTTGTTTACTAGTTTTTACAATAATTGAGTTGTTCAGGAACTACAACTGTTTTATAATAAATTTAATATTTAAAATATCGATTTCAGATGATTTAATTTTGATTATTATTTAAATTTAAAATTTATTATACAAAGAAAGTTTAGAATAAAATTAATATTAATTAAAATAACATTTATTTCATTTTTAGTGTTAATATTTACAAAAAATAAATTTCGTTTTCACATTTTTAATTATCACTATGCGAATTCGCAAATCGTCTGCGTTTTCGTATTTATTGAAGTCTGCTATAGAATTATTCGCAGTTCTCGTAATTCTTTTGGTGCTCAAACGTTTGGTTCCCTCGAAATATTATTATGTCTGAAATCGTACAGGAGTGGATGTTTGCTAGTTGGGATGGTAGGCACTATTTTGAACCTATGAATGAATGAAGGGTGATTGGAATATTTTTTTATGAGTTGATAAGGCTTGGAAAGAATGCTTTGTGTGTTACGAAGTGTTGAGTGTTTATGAAAAGATTAAAAAAGCAAGTAAGTCCATTAAATATTAAAAATTCTGTATAATATTTGTTCCTATAACATCATTTATTCTTACTTGTAATATTATTATGCACTATTCCTTAATCCACACCTTCCATCTGTTCAATTTGCAAGCGAAGCTACTGCATTCCCACTCCGTATGAAAGCGAAGCCCTAGGATGTTTTTTTAAAGTTAAAATATACTGCCCGGTGCCTTCTACAGATGCCGAAGGCATCTGTAGAAGGCACCGCGCAGTATTAAACAAATAATTATAATAAGTCAAACATTCTTAATAAAAAAGCGGGAAATGGCAACCGTAACTGTTCTGCGAAACAGTTTGTTTATTTGTCCGCCATCTTTGTTGGTGACTTGGCACAGCAAGGGGCACACTATTTTACACTTTTACCCCTATATTTTTCCGATGCTAGAGAATGTAGTTAAATACGGAGATGTATTAAAATTACACATTTTCACTACCCTGGTATAACATTTTGAACAAAAGTTTGATAGAGTTTTTTCTGAAAAAACAAAATTACTTTTTGACCCGACAAAAGGATAGGTGATAACAAATAGGTACGCTTTTTAAATGACTTCTTTGTTTACTTCATGGTAAGACTGCACGTATTTTGATTTTTAAAAATTTCTACGGTTATATTGAGTTTCTGCTTCCAATGTAGCTAATTGTTAGATTTTGAATTAATAGAAACTGATGTACTTCAATTATTTTACAATTAATTATGATATTGGACTGTTGGTACACTTCGGACTTTTGGTCAGAAAGTAGCTTGAAAAAAATTTTGATCTCGCAGCAGATTTGCAGCTTGTTTGAGCATTTAAATCTTAAGTATTATATCATTTTTCTAATATTGGTTTAATTATAAATGACTTTGAGTGAAAAAAATCGTCTTCAAACAACTGTGAATAATCAGATTCTTCTTGAAAACAGCTTTTTGCTTTATTAATGATATCAATGCAGCAAACAGGTTAAGAAAATTCATCTTTTTAAATCTTAAAAATCCAGACATTTAGGACATTTGGTAGAATCCAGAACATTTTGCAACCTTGACCCCCATGTATGAAAGCTTGGAAAGAGAATTTACCAAACTACAATCTAAAGAAAAAATTAAAATGAAACGATAAAAAAAAAACAATTTTCCACATCTTGCTCCATGCCTCTTTATTAAACTCGATTATCTTTCAGTTGTTTTCTTTCAAATGTTGATAAATTTATATGGAATATATGTCGCTCACTTTCTCATGTGTTGCCATTTGTGTTATCTCTATTTTAGTGAAATTAAAAATACCTGGTGCATGTGCAAAACCACGTAAAAGTTTTCCACATCTAAAAATAGACAGTACATCATTGACGTTATCCATCGAACATTATGCAGTTTCTCCGGAGGCCTTGTAACATTATGATGGATTTCATAAGATTTAATATAATAGCATCTTTTGGTGACCACCTTTTTCACCGCGAATATTAGTAGAGTTTAATTTCAAATACATTTCTTATATGTGGCTTTTTCCTTATGTTTTCCTCAGCGATAAACATGAAATTAGGATAAACACTAAACCCATGCCGTTTTAATGGTTTTAAATCTGTTGTTAATTACGTAAGTGAAGAACTCTACATTAATCGATATAAATTGCATCAAATTGTCGTTACAAACGTAACTGTTAGGTAATCCAGTTTTTGAATGTATGCTGCCTTTTGTGACACTGAGGCTTCACATTCGGATTCTGCATGTTAATTGTATGCGTAATCTGAATAATCTGAGCTAATAAAGAAATAAACAGAAATTAGTCAACTTTCAACAACGGGTGAAAATTAAACAATTTTTTATAAAACTATGAAAACGCTTTGAATTTCAATGCAGTAGCATAAAGGATTAAAAATTCAGAAAAAAAAACCCACAATAACACCATAAATAAATTGGTATTTTTAAAACGGCAATTTTTTTTCAATTTTAAAATGCAGTAAAAGTTATTTTTGCGCGATTAAAAGTTCAGAAATTATTGCAGAAAGATATTAAAATCTCCCTTAATTTTCAATCAATTAAACGCTCAAAGAAATCTCTCTGATCTCAAAGTTTATTCATAATGAATTTCATAACTTCAGTTGAAGAAGATTTGGAGGGCTGCATAGGATTGAAAATTGAACGGTCATGTGAAAACAAACATTCTCCTTTTAGAAAAGATGTTTCAAAATGAATCCATTAATAAAAATCCCGTAAAAGAATAGAGAAAAATTCATTTTTATATTAACAGTATATAACAGAACTATTTTATAAAACTGAAGGGGGGAGATCATCGATTATAAAGTTATTTTAAAACAGCGAAAAAAATATGGTATGAGAAAGAAAATGGAGTAAAAAGAATAATATTCATTAAGAACAGAAACTTACAGAAACCTTAAATGATTTAAAACGAATCAGCAGAAGCATTCTTCTTTCGAATTTCATCCTTCTTTACACAATATGAAACGTTTGATGCTTGACTTCGTTATGAAATGAAAGAAATGGTATATGCATTTTGGATCTTTTGTTTGTTTGTTTGACTGCTCCAAATTTATCATAAGTTCGCAGCTTTACTGACAATTTCACAAATTCATTGACATAACGTGCTTTTTCATTTATTTATGCTTACATGCTTATAGTTTAACAGATAATTAATTATCTCATTGGTGGATTTAGGCCAAAATTTGTTTTTTAAAAAATGTTTAGTTGTTTGTTAATATCGCACTTTTTTTATTCTCATTCATCTAAAACGTAGAGACGGATTACAGTTTTGGAGTCGAATTTTTAATGATTGCGATACTTTGTCGATGCGCATCGGTTCAATATAAAAATGGAAAACATTATTTGAGCACATTTAAAGCATAGGCTTTGTTATTAAACGCCGCAAAACCAAATAAATAAAAATTGGACCATGATATGAACAGCAGCTTATTTTTTTCGAGTGCGAATAGGGTAAAAAATGTAATAATGCAAGAGAAATTTTAAATTAAGGGTTTTTTATATGCGACCATAAAACCCAGATGCTTTCATTTATACACTACAAATTTTCAAAGGAATATACAGTTAAAAATTATTTCTAAAACAAAAGCCAGGTTTTTTAATTTTGCTTTTACATACTTTTTCCGTACTGAAAAAATAGATCTCTAATCGTCAAAATATTTGAACTTCAGATTTTGATTAGTATATGTTTCAGACCTTTCTGAATCCAAAAAACATGTTTTTTGGGATTATGTATGACCGTCAGTCTCTTTCGATCTGCTAACACGATAACTCAGAAACATTATGAGAAATTTTATATCTATTATGAACAAATTTTTTCGCTTTTTGTCAATATATAAACGAAATCCACAAGAAGGAAGTTCGTCAGTTTGACTTTTCAGGTACGAATAAGTACGAAATGCAAAGAAAATGTATATAAAAATGTAGTAAAAATATAGATCCTTATTAAATTTATATTAATATGTCGATCAGTTGACCATATGATGGTCTATATTTCCACATCCATGTGAATGCAGTTGCTCATAAATGTAATGATTTTAAAAAAAATGACAATAAAATTTGGTATATCATCTTGTAACAACAACTATATTTTATGCCAAATTTTAGTCTAATTTTATTGGGTTGTTCGGAAAGTCATTTCGTTTTTTTTTTTTTTTTTTGATGATTTCAAAATGAAAAGAAATTTTCGTTTAATGAATAAATTATTTATTAAATTATAAAATTGCCATTCTGGTCTAATACCTTTTGCCATATTTTTGGTAGTAACATGATTACACGCTCATAAAAGTTTTGGTCTTTGCTGTAAAAAAAAACTGATCGAGGTGGTTTTTGGCCTCCTCATTTGAAGGAAAAATTTTGCAAATCAGTTCTGGTACTGATGTACTGTTAACACATTTTCTCCACACATATTGGCTAATTTATTTCTGGCTTGACAGCATTTTTACCTTTTATATAGCAAAAAAGAAAAAAATGACGAAAATGCTGTTTATTGCTCTCCATATTTAAAAGGGCACCATCCAAAAACTACTGCGAAGAATCAGCTGCACTTTTTCACACTCAAGCCTTGCTATATCAGCTCTTAAAACATAAAATGATTTTGCGGTTTAAGTATGAAATTGGGTGCGAAAAATACAATTAAATCCTCTGTCGGGAAAAAACGAAATTACTTTCCGAACAACCTAATACATAGACTAATCGGTTGGCGAAAATATTCCCAAGTTACATATTCTAGCAGTAAACATCATAGAATCCCAACAAAAATATATATTCTATTTATTTGTAATTATTATTCTATTTTTCTATAATTCGTTATATTCAACGCCTTATTCAGAAGTTGCGGTTTTTCAAGAAAACTTCTATGAGCTTTATTGGAGAATACGTAAGAAATTTTCTGGGAAATGGTTATTTTAAGCTAATAATGAACGGATTAACGGTTAGATTATTTTCAGTTCTATGTATGGAACATATTACGAATTTATTTTAATTAAGCGACACAGAATATCAATTTTGAATACTTTTTTACTTTCTCTTACACGTAGTATAGAGAAAATATAGTAATCGCCAAAAAATTCGTACACGAGATTTTGACGAATTCCTCTGTTTTAGACCTCCCCGAGTTTGAAAACCATATTTCGGGATAATGTCCATCTGTCTGTGACTAAAATAACTAATCAGATGGTTTGAGTAAGAAGGCTGAAATCTGGTATACATCCTTTACACCAAATATCCGTCTGTCTCTCAGCGACGAAGATAACTCAAATCCCCTCTAAACCAAACGGTTGAAATTTGATAAATGATCTTTACAACAAAATTGCAGATTTCTATCAAACTTTGTGCGAAATCTGTTCAGAAGTACGTCTGTTGGACTCAACTATTTTAAGTTAACACGATTTTTGTAATTATCTTGTTATCTCGTTATCAAAGATAATCAGACAGATGAGATTCGGTGCAAAGATTTAACATCTGTAGTTTCGGCACTTGTCAGATACTAAACTACATCCAACTAGATATTGACCGACTGTTGTTTCAGAAAACTGTAAAAGCTATAATTCGAAAACAAAAAGACTTAATTTTATAAAATCTTATATAGGATTTTGTGAATACAAGTGCGATTTTGTGCCAAATTTTTGTTTCAATTTATTGGGAAAAACATGTCTAAAACACAAATTCGATTTTGTATATTATCCACGTATTTCAGTGATTAATCTTCAAATAACTCGCCAAGGATCACACGATCCTTGGTTTAGGTTCACTAAAAATACTCAATTAACTCTAAAAGTTAATATTTCAAAATTATTGTGCTTCAATGGCATGTAAGTCGTTCTCAAGCAGGACAGTTTTATTAAAGATTGAGTGAGACTACATTCATGAATTTATTGATCATTTTCTAATAAATGGTAAATATCAGATAATTTATGGATATAATGATAGATAAATTATAAATTTTGAACTCCATGTTTCTCCTTTTTCCTCTTCTTTTTATCTTCCAAGAAATCTTTCCAACGTCCTGGACTAACTTAACTACAAACTATCATATAAAATTTTCCCTCTTTAATTACGCCTATATTAGATGCAAATTTTTTTAAAGTTGAATGAAAGTAAACACGTGACATCTAGCCTTGTGTCTTTCTATTTTCCAAAGTGCAATATGTAAACCCTTGATATTTTCCAGTTTAATAAACAAAATTAGTAATACTGCATAATTGAACCTCTGTTTAAGACCATTCTTAATAGGAATAATTTACTAAACAAATTTAAATGTATATAGTTATTTATTTGCCTTTCTTCGAACTGTGGTGTTTTACTGTCAATTTCTATTGTTACATTACGATTTCTTTGTCCGTATACAGTAATTTTTTATTATAATTTTTGTCCGAATTCTAGATTTTTATCGACGAATTGTTTAGAGTTAATTTATCAGTCGGAATAAAAGAATTACCTTTCGTTTTCTTTCCCTGCCTTTTCTTACTTTTCTGAGAATGTAATTTAGGGATTGGTGAAAAAAAGAATTAGATTGTAATATACAATATAATATACGAACAGTACCTGCATGTCACTGTCCGTGACATAACATCAAAGATAAAAAATTTGCATTAAGTCTAAACTTCACCCGATGCGACTTGGGTATATCAAGCAACATCAAACAAACATAAAAGGATATTTAGAAATCATCAGAAATGACGACAAAACAATTTTCTGTAGTACACATTCAGAAATATTTAGATTGTTAAAAAGGTAAAAATATGCTATGTTTATAGACAAAACAATTCACTTAAAATATGCAATAGAAAAGTTTTATATTTTAAAATAATATACAATTAAGTTATTGTACCAGCTGTTCCACACTTGTTTATCAACTCTTTATAATTTGATATGAAAATAAAATTCAGCTTGCTTCATAATATTTCTTTGTAAACTATATTGGCTGAGAGATCACTTCGCTCCTCGTGAGATTCATTCAATCTCTGTAATTCAATTACAGTGATATTCAAAACGAGACGGTTCAAACAGAAGACTCTCCTTAACTAAATGCATATTTTCTTTCTCTGTTATTCTCTATCGAACGTTTCTTTCTT
This sequence comes from Argiope trifasciata, assembly GCA_026543055.1. NCBI lineage: Eukaryota > Metazoa > Arthropoda > Arachnida > Araneae > Araneidae > Argiope > Argiope trifasciata. The sequence continues at coordinate 528,431 of JAPMOQ010001328.1, read as the reverse complement.
GAATAATATTTTTATTGGCTAACAAATGAAGTGTTTTGGCATTTAATGTGCTCCGACCAGGTTCAATTTTTTTTTGGAAGAGGGATCATTAGTTTTGAATTTGCTGTTTAAAATTAGATGTAAACAAAAAAAATTATTGAATAGACATAACATAGCTCTTGCTATTTCCGCATAAGCACTAAGAGGTTTCACATATGCGCGGATAAATGCAAAGCACAGATACTTCTGGGTGAATCGAAGTAGGAAAATAATTAAAATCGCAATTATAAAACTCCTTTTTTATTTTACATGACTTCTATATACTTCCAAATAAATACTCTTCAAAATGGTACTCATATTTCCAAAATCAGTTAAGTATTTCTAGAGTTTTTCTCTTTCGGAAATACAAACGTTTTCAGGTGACCATTTTATACTAGGTGTAATTGAAGCTGTCAATGGCATCATATTGCACTAATTTATTATCTGGTAATTATAGAGGGAAGGTTTTATATGATAGTTTATAGATTTTACTGTTTTGTAAAATTTTAACTGCAGAATATTTGCAAAGAAAATTCATGCTTCGATTTTTCTCTCTTCCAGTTTTGTGACTTTTTAAAATAACAATGGTTTTGAATTCATGAACTGCATAAGAAACATAAATCAAATCCTATTAATTGACATTTGCAGGAACTTATAATTAAAATTTTATTATAAAGCTGAATGTTTAAGATCAAAATTAAACATCCAATTCGAAAGCTATTAAAAATCTTCTTCTAACATTTGTCAATGTTTTGTAAAATCTTGTGAATTAGAAATGATACGAATTTAATTAAACTCTTCAAATTACATCTTCTAAACTTTTGATCAGATCTATATCATGAAGCAAATTCCAATCATAGCTCGGATCTATAATAAATCTATGGGGTATGGGGTTGACTAGAGCACAGCTGAAAATTTTGATCTTTTACCGCTAATCCTCAAAATATCTTTTTCCCCACTAATTTCGCATCATTATATCTAATAAGTATAAAAATAATTAATAATAATTGCATATCTTCACATTATAATTTTCTACAGATTAAATTTTGATTTTCTACAAATTAAATCAACTCATATATTGCGGCAACTCAAATTGCACAAAATCCAATTTATTACAACAAGTATCATTTCTTCATATTTTTGGTAAAAGAAAGAAGGTCCTATATCGAGATATCTCTATAAGCAAAATTACCATCGTGAGCCTTTTCTGTCCTTTTTCAGCATCTGAAAATGGAAAAATTACACTCATTAAATAGAAAAACCTTCTTTGAAGCTGTACCTAATTTGTTGGGAGCAGACGTTGTAAGTATGGTTTTTGCTAGGTAGACAATGTAATGGCCTTAATTGAAATTGAAATCATTAACTGCGTGACTACCCTTTTCCTGCTCAATTTGAATATTAACCAATGACTTGCAATTTTTTTTTAATCTCTACCAGTTATAATACTTTCAAGTCAATAGGTTAAACGTAGTTTCTTTCATTAAGCAAAAATCCCATTAGGGTTCTATCAAGTAAATGTTCAAGTCTACTGTACAGTACTGATGTAAATACCTTAGTCAGATGATGCTAGACATGTTAATTATAGGTCATGACCTAATGATGAGATCGGTTCTGAAAAGAAATGAGTTCAAGCAGAAGAGCCATTACAGTATCTATCATTTCATAATATATAGCAATCATATGATAAATGTAATAGTGACTGTCGTCTAAAATTTAACTCCACATTTTCATAAACATTATGTTTCCATGTCCTTTTCAAGATAAGCAATGAATTTGAATATTAACTCTCTGACTCCTGGAGACTTAAGGGGGGGGGTGGAGTTTGTAGTACAGTTATAGATTTGTTAACAAATGGTTCTGTGGTCCATTGAGTACTACAAAATTATTTTAGAGACCATCAAATAAAATTTAACTCTTATTTCTACCCGCTATAATCCAATTGAAACTATCCAATTTTTAAACTATTCGTCCCTGTAAAAATGAATGACAGATATATCTTGCTGTAATCCACCCTTAAGGATAGTAATTTACACTCCTTTGAAGAACAGACCATCTAAAAAACCGTTCTATTAATATAGAACCTACTCAGCTGGGGTGGGCCTGGTCAGTGTTAAAAAAATTAAATTAATTGAAAGAAATTATTGCTTTCCAAGTGAAGAATAATCGCATCAATTAAGAATGGCATAATTGGCAATAACAAAAAATGGAAGCCTCTGTAACTTTCTTATTTATAATCGCATATTCACAAAATTGATTTCGAGGAAAATGACATCGTGAGAATAGGCTTGTTCTGATCCCCACACTGATTAATCATGTTAAGTGATATAGTTCATTAACTGTTATCTAGAAGTACTGTCATTATGGCTCTGATTTTTCTGTTTCTTTTTCATGAATCAATTTATCGTTATAAAATTAACTTTCAAATGAATTTTCATGGGATTCAGATGATAATTTAAAGAAATATATAATTTCGAAAAATGACTTATCCTATCTTGAGTCTTGTGAACTTCTCGTGAAATCTCGGAAACTGTTGTACATTTGTAAAAAGGATTTCCACTCACTAAAATAAAATTATGTTACTTCATAAAAATTATAAATAAAATATATACTTATACTATACTTTTTATAAATTTTAAAATATAGGAAGAAATGAATTGTAACATTTTTGTATTAGAGCATATCAATACCTAAATAATTGTGTAAATACTCAAACTAATTTCAAAATATTCATAAAAAATATCTAATTCCTAAAGGATATTTACAATATCCACGTTTTGAGGCACTATTTATTACATTTATTTGTATTTATAAATCTATTCTTCGTAAAACAGGAGGTTTAAAGGGCATTAAAATTGTGAACTTTATTAAATACTAGCCGCCTTTGGCGACCAGCTGGTTCGCCATGAGTAAAGCGTTCTAAAATTTTCATATTAAATCACATATTCATTAGCTTTGAAGTAATTCCGGGCATTGATTGACCTGAAATTAGTATTTTTTTTAAGATGATGGATGGAAAGTTCTAAAAGTACACCTTTCCCTACTAATATTCTTTAATTTTATAAATCAGTCAGTTTTAACCATCGGTTATGCTTCCAAAATATTAAAAAAAAATTTGATGATGTTGCCAAAATATTAAATATGTTTTTTAAAGAAAGCGAGAAAGGGAAAAAAAGTATGAAATTAATGATACAGATATTGCAAACGATTACATAAATATGCCATTAAATCGGGATTTCAATGCATATCCTGTCAAAATTCAATCAAGTTTACCGTAAATAAAGAAGATTTATTCAGTTAATGATTTAGATATTGCAAACGATTGTAGAAACTTTTGCTTTGCATTTATTTTTCAAAGAAAATATCTCATTTTATATTTCTTTTATTTTATTCTGTCACGTGCTGAAAGTTGCATTTCTGTAGATTTATTTTGCGATGATATTTTTTTTTATTTGAACTTCCGTCCGGCATTCTTTAATTTTATCCAGTCACGTGATAAAAACATGGTTAAAATATTTCTTTAAAAATTCGTTAAAAATAGAAGCTTGAGTTATACATTAAATCACTGATACCATTAGAAAACTAATTTTTTTATCTTTAAATTGATATAAAAATCATGTTTGTGCAATAATATTTTCGGAAGTTATAGCGGAAAAACGTCGAAATTTCGCTTAAATTTTAATTAATTCAAATTCTAATTAAAAATTCGAAAAAAGGGCTTCGAGGTGCACATTCCAGACCTCCAAGGTATGCATGTACCAAATTTGGTAGCTGTAGGTCCAACGGTCTGGCCTGTAGAGCGCCAACACACACACACACGCACACACACACACACACATTGAGCTTTATTATAAGTATAGATATAGATATAGATTGAGTTTATTTTTCTGTCAAACAATTTTGTTCAAAATGACTTTTGCTTCCTTTAAAAAAAAATTTCACTCAAACGAAGGGGAAAAGTAATGGATCTCAGGATACTATATAATTTTAATTCTTTATCTAGCATTATCAAATTGAAATCGTTTCAAATTTGTTCGTTATTGACAAAAATTCAAAAAAAGCTTATAGACAAAAAATTCAAAATCCGTTTTTGTTTATAAACTTGTTTGTTTCTAAAACCGAAAAAAAAAAATTAGGGCTAAATATTAAAACAGAGGATATGTAGGAAAACACTCTTTATTTTAAATGAAAGAAAGGGAAAAAAGAAAGAAAGAAAAAGTTCCAAAGCTTACTGAACTGATTGTTTTCGCATCCAAGAGTTTTTTCCTAAAGAAATTAAATTCATTTGTTTTTCTACCGGAATGCTTTTATTTCTGCTTTGTTCATAAATTTTGCACATAATGGTCTTTTGTCGTTTTATAAGATTTTATCAGTTCTATTAAATATAATATAGCCACTTACAATGTAAGATAGCTCAATCATAAAAACTTTACTAAGAAAAAAGATTAGATCAGTCGATCAAAAAACGTAAACATTGCTATATAAAATGCGTACTTTTTTCAAAAAACATCTTTTTTTTATTTTTGTAATTTTGTAATTGTAATTATTATTTTTAATAATTATTTATACAATTTAAATGACTATCTACATTGTTTAAAAACAAAGAAATTTTAATAAAGTCATTTTTTTAAAAAAAAATGTTAGCCTAATGTTAAATGGAAATAAAAAATATGATTTACCTATTATCATTTCATCAAAATTACAGAATTTTAATTTTACAAAAATGTTTGTAGGAAGCACTGTTTCCATCATGTAATGTCATTCCAGGAGCAAAAATTCAAATCTGTAGAAAATAATGTCACTCACTTTAGATTAAAAAAGTGTGGTATGTTAATAAAATACAATTCACAAAAGAATAAGTTAGATTTCTTTTATTCATTTTTTTCAAAGTCGAAATGTATAAGCTGAAATATGGAATGTCAGTACATTCATTGCATTTTAGAATATACACATAAAATTTCTTAATTTTATCCGGAATTCGAAAGCTGTCATGATACAATCACAAGCCTATTCTAATAAAACGAATTAAGGTTCTTTAATGAAGCGTCCTAACAGTCAAATAAAATGTCGCCATCAAAAAAATTGTATTCTACCTATATTCTAAATTTTTAAGAAAGATATTTAATTTTATATATAATGTATAAATAAAATAGTCGAATAAAATAATAAATATTTTAATTCGCTCTAGTAATATTTCTATTCTCATGATAATTTTTTGATTCAGATCGTTTTACAATATTCTTAATTTAATTTTTTAGCTAAAAATAAAGACAAAACAAAACTATAGCTGCATGAGATTCTGATAGAAATATCATAAGAATTTATTTTTTAAGATTTTTTTTCTATCTACAATAGGCGAATTCCTTTAATTTAGATAAATTTCATTAATTTTGATATTCTTCGTGGTATATGAATGATTTATGAAAAAATTAAACAGCGTTCTTATAGCCCCAGTACAACATACCAGAGTATCAATATATACAGATATCAGAATGAATGTGTTTTTATATTTAACAAAAATCAGTCACTTGACTAGCAAGCTATAAAATGTAGAGATAGTCGCTAATAATCATATCAACAAATTAATGTGTGTTTAACATTAACTTAGGAAAATTAACAACTTGGCGATGTTCGTTCGGAAACAGACAAGGGAACAAAATATTTGGCAACATTTCATTCAAAGATATCAAAAAAGATTTTCGAGCCAATTAAAATAATGTACCTAAACCTTATCTTATTAAAGCATTTAAAAGTGAAAGAAATGTGCCTTGTTAACAAGTAGGGCCAGACTTCAGAAATATGCCACAACTTCAATGGAAGCCGAAAATCCGAGCCCACATAAACTCTGTGCAGATTTTTAAGCCCGTCAAACTCTCGTAAATAAATTAGAATTTTAATCGCTCCTTAGTATAAATAAAAGTAATTGTTGGTATTTATATATAAATGTATGTTCCATAACTCCTCCTAAACGGCTGTGCTAACTTTTATATTTCATTCTTCAAGAAAGAGGAAGATTACTGCTATTTTTTTCAAAGCACCATCACAAGCAATTTTTCAATTAATTAAAAATTAACCAACATTTTGCCATCCCTCTGTCCTTCTTCGGAATAAATAATTTTACCTTAAAATTAAAAAAAATTTAAATTTTAGAGGTATAAACATTTTCCCACAATATTTTCTGCATTTCCAAGTAATTTGCTAAAAAAACCGTTAAAATTATTAATTTAGAATTATTTTGCAACTACTTTTTTAATTTATTAGTTTAATACATATTTCAAAGAGATATCTGCCTTTTTCGAAATAGTAATTCATAATCTTTAATAACAACCGGTGTCACTCATATGCTTATGTAGAGGTTAGAAAGATAAAACCATTGCGATCTGATGAAACAAACTTTAAACACCTCAGGTTATAAGAAATTAACCCATATTTTCCTTACTCAAAATTGAACTTTTTTAATGACACCAATTTTATTTTTGTATAACTCTTCTTCCAATTATTATTAATTCTAAACTTTAAAGCAAGTTATTTCGAAATAAGGAATTCTGGGGTTCTTCTTTGTTGGGCAACATTAAAACTTTGAATTCATTTGCTAACATTTTTTGACTTTTTTTATTTCATTCATATCTTTTGACATCGATTGCAACAGCCTAGAAATATTAATTTACTATTACCTAAAAACTAGCATAGATCCATCGCTTAGATCGAAGCAAACTTTTTTCTTGCTTTTTCCTGTAATAATTTCCAAGAAATATTTTTCAGAAAATATTTTTTACATCATCTTAAAAATCGAAAATTTTCTTTCTCCAACCGAATTACCTTCTTTTAAATTTCAATTTTTTAATCGATATTAACTTTTTAAAGTCATTGCATAAACAATTATGCAATAACGGTAGTTATAAATATTCCTTTTCTAGACAATTTTATGATTTTAAATTATTGTACCTCTATTTTTTTACTTTATTCTTTTATATTGAAACATATCTGTATCGCTTGTGTTTGTTTCAAATAGTGTCTTCATGATGACAGAAAAACTCACTGGTAAATTCAAGCGAAAACTCTAGGAGCAAATCTTTCAACTATTAAAAAAAGGAATATATTTGCAAAACTGTTGCCAAAAAAATTCTAAGAGAAAAGTTTAGTAGCAGAGACGATCATCAATTTGAGTCAGAAAAATTTAGTATTTCGTTTATTTTCCATTTTTTTTATAATTGCTAATTTGGTGCTATCAATAAATTATTATTCAATAGCACTTTAAAATTTATATTTCTACTTGCGAACAAAATTTGCAAGACTAATATAATAAATATTCTAAACTTCTAAAGAAAACCAGTTATCAATATTTTTCTAAATTGTCTCTTTCAATTGATATTTTAATTTTAAAAAATTAAGAAAATAAAAAAAAATATTATATTAGCAATGTAAATAGATAAAATGATTATAAAAAAATGATAAAAGTATTATAATCATAAAAGAAATAAAGGAGCAAAATTACACTGGGAAAACGTTAAAAATTATTTTCCCTGTCATTTCTACTTTTATTATTATTATTTAAGGGCATAATTTTAATGGCTGCCGTTGAACTTTCTCGGTGCTAAAAAGCATGCGTGTTCAATTTTGTACAAATCCATCTAGGAAAATGAAATTGTGTAACGTTCAAATAAACACATAGATATTCATTTTTATAATTTCACATTTTTATAATTGAAACTTTCAATATAGATTTTAAAATATTATCATATAATAAATTAATACAAAACCTATAGTTATAAATAAGCTATTTATTGTTGTAATTCAGCATTAAATTTTACTTTGATTACTAAATTTATGCTTTGAGTCAACGGAAAGACTAATCAAAACTTATAATAATTATAAACTTATGAACAATAATCAAAAGCTACATCTAGAAGTAAAAAAATGGGGCGAATTTTGATTGAAATAGAATGAAGATGGTTATTACCCCACCGAATAGTTTTAAAGATTTAATAATTTATTTTCCTTTTTAAAAAAGTGAAATAATCAACAATTCCTGAATAATAATGCAATTTACCGATAAAGTTGCCAATTAAAGTGTCATCACTGACACTTATCATATGTAACTGAAAGTATCATTGACTATGCACTTCAGAAAACCACCCTTATCATTTTGAAACGATTTTATTCCACAGGAAGTTGATTTGAGTATAAAAGATATCCTTCTGAATAAAAAATTTAAATATTTATATATAGGAAAACAAACTTGCAACATTTTCAAAATGCTCAAAATTTAGAACAAATCAAAATATGATATTTTGTATATATTAATTGATAAAAAGTAAATATCATATTTTCCATTTTATCCTTATTTTAGTGAAATTGCAATCACTAAAAGCAGGCACATATATCGCAGAGCGTGCATGAAAAGGTTTAGTATCAACCAACTTGTTATCCGCAGTGCTATGATTATATTATTATATTTCTTTTTTATTCTAGCAATATTTGTATAGGATTCTCAAATTAAATCAGCATTCGTCAATTGTTGATCATCTAACGTGTGTGAGTTACACTTGAAATAGGTAAGAAAATTGAAAAATAAAAAAAATTAGTGAGGAATGATTACAGCTTACTAAAATACGATCCTAGAATTTTCTAGAAATGCCAATTATTTTTGTTTTTTTAAAAAAGGTAGGAAATCCGGGTTTGTTATCATATTTATTATTATTTTTTGTCAATTTTTCCTTTTTTTTTTAGATTATAGAAACCCTATAGAATCAAAAAAGAGAGAGATCAAGCTATCAGAAAAGGATTTTCATAATTGCTCTTAGATTTTAGACTGAATTACTTTAATCCTCAAACCATTGGTTCTAAATTGTTTCAACCCTCCCTCCAGTACTTTGTTGAGACTCATCATGATTATAGGAACATTGTAAGATATTACACATTTCTAATTTTATTTGTATTTTTACATTTTTTTTTACTTTGCACATTTTTTCTTTAATCAGATTTTCCAAAATTTGGAAATAGGATTTTAAATATTGCTAAAAAATATTGCTAGGTAATCAATGTAAAAAAAATGCGAGTAACCTTGCTGAGTTTTGATTTCAGATAATATTTAAGGATCAAAAATTAATCGCCATCATCGATTACAATATTTATGAAACTTTTTCAATAAATTTCATATGACATTTCCTTCATTTTTATCTGATTTATGTTAAATTTATTGGTTATCATGCAAAAATCCTTGTTGAAATTTTGCATACAGGAACCTTGAAAAAATTCTGGAACCTCCAAGGGCAACTAGAAACGAAAAAATTTGGGAATCTCTCAATCAAATTTTTGGAAAACAAGATTTGCAAGTTTTTTAAAATTTATTTTGATAAAATAGGCCTAGATAGAACATCATAACATCCAAATTTAGGATTAAGCTCCGCGTAAGAAAATAAAACTAACCACAAACCAATATTGAAAACCTTATCGGAGTAGCGCCTCTTATCAAACTATATATGACCTTAAAAATTTAACATTTCATCAAAATTTACTTCCAGCAGATTTCATTATAAAACAATATTGAAATTAGTGTTTGAAAAAGGAATGAATAAAAGTGCATGAAAATACTATTATAAATGGTTTCCATTAGAAAAGAGGAAATTATTACAGTTTGTTCATTAAACCTCTTCATTAGCTTTATAAGACTGATCCTTTTTTACTTTCTATATTGCCACTTTTGTTAAGTAAAAATACCGTATTTGCTAATAAACTTTGGTATCGAGCTTGGGATGTATCTTCAAATTTGTAACCTTTATGAGGCTAGAAAAATTATTCTTGGAGTTAAATCTGTTAGTTAAAGACAGTAATTCAGAAACTGAATCAAGCTAGTCGAATCGAATTTTTTGGTTGCATTTGATTCCTATTAGACTGTGTTGGAAATCAGCCAGCAGAAATCTCTCTCATTATATCCGCGCTAGTTTTGTATATATAAAATCTCAAAAATTCGTTATCTGAATTAAATTTTGATCCAACGTCATCAAAGGTTAATTTCTGTCCTCTAATTTTACGTGAATGCGAACGCAACAATTCAAATTCATTTTAATTTAAAAATTAGCAAAATATATCAAATTCCTTACCTAAACCTGTAACAACTGTTCCTTACCTGTTGCAAACTTTGACTCATAAGTCCTTACGGAAATATTTTCTTTAAACTTTAGTTCTGCGAATTATCCACATGCATATATAAAAATATTTTATTTAGTTAATAAAGGATGTTATTGTTGTTATTACTATTTTTCATTTTAAAATTGATAATAATAATGTAAATTATTGCTAAGATAAATTTTAATTAACCTATAATTTTGAACTGAAATGTTTTTTCATATTTGCATTAGATGAAGCTCTGAATGCGTTTAGTAAGAGAAGTTTAGGAACAAAAAAAAGTTGTTTGACATCACTTCTAATATGTCTCAATATTCTTTCAGCAGTCATATTCACCCGATAATCATATTTTAATCGCTTAACCCGTGGAAACGGTCTCTCCAAAACTTTCTTCCGTTGATTTAATAAACTTTTTAGGCCATAGAAGCCTTGCGTTGTACTGACATACAATAGTTACTAATATTTATCATGAATTTTTTTAACTGAATCTGTTGTGCTATTTGGTGATTAATCCCTGACATATGTTAAAAATATCCCAAAATCGAATTTTTATTTGAGATTAATTTTTCTTAACCGATCGAAAGAACAATTTTACACAAAACTGCACTTGTGTTATAAAATTCCATTTATTTCATTGTGATTTAAGTTATCGCATTTACATGTTTCAGAAAGTATAGACCTGCAGGCAATCAACTATTTGTTGGATTTAGCTCAAAATTTCACAAGCCTCTGGATCATAGATGTAAATATGTGCACCAAATCTTATCTATCTGCTCTTTTTGGGTTTTTTATTATTATCATGTTAACTTATATTCAAACACCTGAACAAACGAACTTCCACTGAATATATTTTACTAAAAATTTGATAGAAATTTGTTTTTCGAACTCGGTGACATCAGAAACGGATTTTATCAAAATCGAGAGTTCCAATTTTTCTTGACAGTTACAAGATTTTCTCTATACTGCGTACATAAGAAAGTAAGCATTGACATTTAAGCCTTGAAAATACATTTGATTTCTAAAGAAACCGTCCTCTGTGTTCAAAATCCAGCTAAATCTTTCTAATAATTAAAGAATCTGATGAAAATTTGAAGGTTTTGGTTCAGTTCAAGATCATATCAAGGAAAGGAGTTCTTTTTCCTCCTCAGCTGCTCTATTGCATTATCTCTGATAATTCTCATTTTAAAAACATCATTAAATTTTTTTTTTCTTTTTTCATGAAAATAAATTATCATCAGCAATCTATGAAAAATTATTTCAATTCTAAATTGTTGGTTAATTAAAACCCTTGTTTATTATTCAGTTACATATTAATAATACTTTAACATGCAGTACTGTGGCGGACTTATTTAATATAACCGTCTGAATAACGACTACCAAAACTGTAAGAAGAAAAGCAGATATTTACCACTTTCACTTCCACTACCCTCGTCTGATTTCAGGAATATCTATATAATTAGATGATCCCTTCTTTTCTATCTTTTAACTGTAGTAGAGAAGATGTCATCTAACAACATAGATGGTTTGGTCCTAGAAAAGAACGCAATCTCTGTGTTATCTCGTAGTTGGCAGTCAACATGTTAAGAAGTTCTAATCAATATTATAAACATGAAAAATGGTATAATCTTTTATTTTCAAATTATTCGATATCAGCATAATCCGATAATTCCCAAACTTAAAAACATACATCAGAACCACACTTATGCGATCTGACGTAACAAATTGAATAATTTGAATCTTAAAACCCATTACTTCAGCTGTATAACAATTGAGAACCAAAATCACGTATAAATGAATGCAACATTGGATTGAATGAGAATATCAGCACATATTAATTAACTTGCAATCAAAATCTGTGGTTTTTATTTTGTTTGTTTTCCTCTTGATTTCTCCGAATTCGAAACTGTTTTGGAAAGATTCTGTTGCGATAAAGACTATAATAAGAACGTGACCTGCTTATCAAAAGGGTGAAAAATATATATATATATATATATGAAAATGAAAACGAAATGACAGGAGCTTTTTACGAAATTCATACAGGTTTCTTTTCCCTCCTTTTCACGTCACTGAGGACCGGTTGCGGAAAAAAATCCCACAAGGTTAAATGGTGTGCGGCTTCTAACGCACTGGCCACCACGTGACCACTCTTTCTCAGAAATTGAGAATTCTTCCACATATTATAAGCATTTTAATCGTCATTCGGATAGGAAGTTTCGTTCTGTAAACAAAAAGGAACGATATGATCGCTTAATTGAGGTACTTTTAAACAAGCTCTGGTGCTACAACTTGTCATTCAAAGGGTTCATCTTCAAGAGGATTCATCTTCAGAGTGATATCTTTGTATTTATTGTTTTATAGATTGGATATTTGCCTACTTATAAGGTAAGTATTCAAAGCTAATGAATGTTTTTCAAGCACCTTTTAAATCATCTTTTTAAAAAATACATTACATTTCAAATAACACTTTTTATACTAAACTATATTATACTATATTTTCGTTCTAAACATTTTTTATACTAAAAAATATTTTTTATTCTAAACTAATATAATGCTGAATTTTTTATACTAATACTTCTTTTTCTTTGTTTCACAAAGCTGCTCTCTGTTAAATAAGAATTTGGCTTTTGAACTAAAAGCACTATAAAACAGGTCCAAATATATGGAATAATGTTAACAACTTAAAATGATTTATATAGTTTTTCTTTTTTTTCTCACCTGCCAGTCTTTTGTGTTTCTTTCTCTTTTCATGTAAATCTTGAACTTTTAACAACGTACTGTTATCGCTACGCTTCAATTGCCATTTTATCTTTTGCGTTTCAATAACTCTTAATTTATCGTTTTCCCATTTTCTAAAATTTGCACGCAAAGCTGTTGTAACCAATCGGCAGATCATTGTTATCAGCCGTTTGAACATAAATTGTTGTCATAACTTAATTCATTTTTTACATAATGGTTTTCGTGAGTATTCATGACTAGCACCTTATTATTATCTTCTTAGACCTTAGTAAGAACAGCTTTTTGTTCAAGATGCGTGCTTGTAAACAACAGATTAGAATAATTATATAGGATAAAGTATATTTTTTCAAGACAAGAAATATTTCAGAGGAAAATAAAATTCTTATGTGCGTAGAATGAAGACCAAATGAATTGCGTAATAATCATATAATGGCATGTAAAATTAAGAATATTCGTATTTTAAATATTATTTTCCCAATTGGCATTTCAAAGGAGGAAAATAAAAAACAATCATTTCAAAATCGTTTATTCTAATTCAGTATTTATGGTTGTTCGGAATTTTTGATTGAAAACATTGGATTTCGATAAAGATGTGAAGAAATAAAGGATAGCTAAAGAAAATAACAGATATAAAGTTATTAAACTCAAAGTTATTAATACAATATTTTGCGTTGCATAGAAAATTCAAATTTACCATTATGCAATTATTGAATTGCTCAAAATTTTCAGACTGAATGTCAAATTTTTAAATCCTAATAGTTTTTTATGAAAATAAGATTTCCTTAATTTTTTTAATTTATTTAAATATGTTTCATTTTTTTTCATGAATTTTATAGTGTATAATTTTTTGTGTTTCTTAGTGTTCCTATTTAATAAACCTTTAATTTGCATCGAGAAATTTTGTTATTATTATAGGTAAAAAACAAATAACTAAAGTAATTATCAGGTTAAGTAAAAATTGTCTAAAAATTTATATATGATTTTAATTGAAGAATTTTAATGTTAATGAAAAAAACCCACTTTAAACGAATATATGAAAAAAACACTTTAAGAGAATATATGAAAAAAAAACCTCTTTAAACGAATATATGATGAACACACTTTGAACGAATATTTTGAAATATTGCATCTTTGAATAAAAGTTGTTAAGAAGGTGAAAATGAAGTTTTTCATCTTTTTAATTCTAATAACCTCTATTCCAATGTTTCAACTGTTATATCAAAAATTATGTTTCTCTTGCAGCATAAATTTCGACAAAATTAAATCTCTTTACTATTTTTAATATAAGAGTCAATAATTTTCTGAATTCTCTAGACAGTAACGCCTGCATTCATTCCAAATATATTTTATTGGGAAGTTTCATCAAACAATATAATGTCATATTACTTCAAAGGAGAAATTTGAAATGATTTTGACAAACTCTTTCGTAACAAAATATAAACTACTTCAAACAAATAGTAAACATTTTTTTTAAATCATCACCAACAACAAAAAAGAAACTGTAAAATCTTGCTTCAAAATACTGCTTTGTCAAAAGAAACTAAGAATATAATATTTTGGTTATTTAGCGCTCAAAAATTAATTCCAAAGAATCCACAAAAGAATAAAATTAACTTAATTTAAAATCTTTATTTTAAATTTAAGATTTTTAACGATGAATATAATATTCTTCGTTAGTAGCTGCATTAATATTCTTTCATTTTTTGTCGTAATATTTTTAGATCACATTCCGTTTTATATTGTAAGTTTTATATGTTTTATTTTTTATCGGATTAGTGATTAGTTTAGTTTAAATTGATTTAAGATTAGTTTAAATTTAGTGAACAAGTTACTGATCTTGTTATACAACAGTTATCCAAATCTAAAATTTATCAATCAGATAGTTAGTATAAGTATCAAGATCATATATACAAAATATAATTCTTTGAATTGTAATCATTATAAAATAAGATAATGCTGTTTCCTTTATTTTAAGTTGTGTTTAAAATGTAAAATTATCTTTTAAGGTGCTAAATAAAGCAATTCATTATGCTATTAATAAACAAGTTTTCTATTCCTAACGCCGGCATTCTCGCTTATATAAAGTTATTTCATTGTTCCTTATATAATTACGTTTTGCTGTTGTTGTTCTATGCGCCACCTTTATGCATCAGAAAAAAAGGGTTAAATTTGCTCTCAACTATAAATAGAACAGAATCCCTGTAGGTTAGATGACTTCGTCGTCATGGCTCCGCGTTGGGAAGTACGTGTTTGTCCCTTATTCTTTATATTTCAGAACTTGTCATTGTCTTCGATGAAATTAAGGAGAAATTTATTTTCATTAAAATCTGTAGAAATTTTAACCATATTCGACGTCAAGTTCCTGATAAATTTTCGGGTCTATGAATCTCAGATTACATTAAATAACTTTATCGCATTCACATTTATTGTTGGTTTCCAGTTTAATTTTTCAGTGTAATATTTCTTATCAAACTATTAGACATTAAACTGCGGAATTTTATAAATTTATCAATATTTTCAATTGATTTATACTTTTTTAATATCGATAAAGAACGAATGTTTCAGGTGGCAATTACATTAGCGAACAGAGTATTTTTTTACATAGTGCTCACAATGTAAAAAAATGTATGTATTGATGCTTCACAAATGTAAAAACCCAGCAATTTTTGAAAGCCGTTATAGTTCAAAGATTTTAAAAATATTCTTTTGGATGATAAAATTCAGCTATAATTTTTTAAGTCAAATTTATCAGAAAAATATTTAGATCACATATTCTATTTATGTCAGTTTACACTTTATTTTTTTAAACAAAAAAAAAGTTAACCAACTTTTAAAAATAAATTATTTTAGGTTTTATACTGAATTTAATAATAAAAAGAAAAAAATAAGCGCCTTCTTTTTTTCTTCTCTGAGCCTTCTTACGAATTATACAGAGTCATTTCTATACATTTTAAATTGCCTAAAATCTGTGGCAACCATTGCACAGTATTTTAAAAAAATCATCACCTTGTCTAGCATCTATAATGAATTAGAATAAAGCCAAAGAATTTTGAAATTCTTGTTCAGCATGCAGACGATAATTTTTCCGAAGACAGGTTGATTCTTTGACTAAGTACGTAAGTGATTCTTTCTCCTTACACTAGCGTTTAGGGTTTCAAAAGTAAATTTAGAGGTTATTTTTTCCAATCTTCCTATCAGCAATCAAAACACAATCATATCATCTTAACAAACATTAACAAAAAATTTATCTGAATGTTTCAACTCATTTTGCAGTGGACAAAAATATGGCCAAAATGCATGTCCTATTACCAAGCATTCAGAAGCATAAATAATTATGAATTACCACAGCTAGCCACACATATTTCTTCAGAGGCAACAGTAAAAAAAACTGAGTGCTAATTAAGTTTTAATTAATCTAGTTAAGGTAATTTTCGCATTTAATTTTTAATTTCGCTCTAAAATTTATAAGAAAAATGGAATGTGTAAAAATATCATACACTAAAAGTCTTAAAAAGAATTATTTTACTTCAAACTATTTAGTGATTATATCTCTGAATATGAATCTGAATTCAAATGTTTCACCTTGACTCACAGTAATTAAAGAAATATTCAAAAACAGGCGATAAAAATGGAAAATATGACACTGATATAAATACGTATAAATATAAATATGTATGTTATTTATTAACTCAGTAATTTATTTAGCCACAATTTATTTTTATTTTAAATTATTTGCCTCATTGAAAAAATAAAATTTTGAAACCTTATTAAATTTTTCTAAATTTCCTTTTCAATTTAATTATTATGATTTGTTCATCATAACATTAGACTTTAATTTTTCGCAAACTTATTATATAAGATTATAAACTGTATACGATTTCGTTAAGCACTGGATAATCTCTAAATAAATAAAAATTCTTTATCTCTAATAAAAATATAAATAATATAAAATAAATAAAAATTCTTTATCTCTAAATAAATTAAAATTCTTTATAAATGCAAAGTTTCAGTTAGGAATATTTTAATTATTTCAAGAATCAACTAGTTTTCAAGTAGCCTATATTGAAAAAATGACAATGTTTATGCAAAAAATTGGTAAACATCCTATTTTACGAAAAAAATTATCTGTAAATTCATAAAGTTATTTCGAAAATGTTTCTCACATTTGCCTTTAATTCACTTGCTTAGTATTCTTTTTCTCAACAGGATACAAATGAAAACCCCTAGGTAAAAAAATCAATAAGAAATTTAGAAATATGCAATATAAGCAAGTTTCTTGAGCAAACTATTTTCCTTTCATTAATTTAATTGCTAAAATCTATTTTGTGATGATAATTTTTCTTCTTATTGGGAAAAAGAGCCGCACCCCAAATCCACAAATTTTAAGTTTTTTTCAACTTTTATTTCAGAGAAAGTAATGAGAACTATGAAGAAATATAAATCCTTGCGCTCTGCTTTTAGTAAACTAAATTATTTCCAATTTATTTTTAGTAGCTTGTTAGAACAGTTTGAATTTTTTTTAATCCACCAAGCTTTTTACTGAAACACAAGGAAACCTGAAAATATTTTTTTTTCTAACTTACAGAAACGTTTATCGCAATTTGAAAATAATTTGGACGTTTGTCAAAAAATATTATTTAAAATGGGTTTTAGGATTTCACCATATTCTAAAGATCCTTGGAAAAAAAAAAGATTTAAATGCAATTGAGATAAAGATGACATTTTATTAACAATTACTTAACGTTTCCTCATAAAAAAATATCAAAATTGCTAGGAAAAGAATACTTAAGGAGATAAAATCAAAAAATAGTGATATTTCTGTCGTTTCTCTTTCGCATTTTCATATCCATAATTTGCGGGAATAAAATATCGCTAATTTCTAATCTCTTAATGCGATAACGTAATAGCTCTTAAATTTTAAAGTGCATTAGATGCTATCTGTTTCCCGTGATATTTTTTTCATATGATTTAAACGAATTTTGCGAATAACGCTGTATCAGTTTGTTAAGAATGTGATATTAGAATATTAAATTATCAATATTTCGAATGAATGACATCAATTCACTGATTATTATAGCATCGATTCCGTATAATCTATATAACCATGTTACTTAAGAGCATCATGTGATATAAGCTCTATTTATACATTTCCAAAGGCTATAAAACTGTCAAATAAAGTATATTTCTTCTTAAATATGGAAGAAAAATAGAAATGATTGCAGCATATTATATATGCCAGCAAGCATATATCTATCTATCTAACTATATATATATATATATATTGTGTTCTTTTTTCCTTGGCTTATTTCGTTAATTAATTTAGATTCATCTGTATTTTAGTTGTAGCTGCATTATTTGTGCTCACTAAATACAATGAATGATTTTTTTTAAATTTTAAACTTGCTTGAATCCGAAATAATTTTTAGTTTCGTTTCAGTAATTAGTTTCATTTTTGTTTCTTTTACATAATTATATTAATTGAGATTTGTGTCATTAATAAATTTTATTTCATTTACTTTTCATTTTTTTTTAGCTTTTAGTGTTTAATGCCGAATTAAATTTTAGTTTCCATTTCCACCTAATTAGTTTCGATTTGATTTATGTTGACTCAGGAAATGGGTTTTAATTATTTTAATGCTTTTATAGTTATATATATATATACATACAATCATAAAATTTTTAAAACAATCAAAACCCATTTCTTGATCAACAAAAATTAAAATGAAACCAACTAGGTCGAAATCAAAATTAATACTCAATTCAGAATTACACGCTAAAAGTTAACAAAATGAAAGGTAAATGAATAAGAACTAAATAATGAAACAAATCCAAAATACTATATTCAAAGAATTGTTTAAACGAAACAGAAACAGAAGTAACCACGGAAACGAAACCAAAACCGGAATCGAAACTAAAAATCATTACTGATTCAAACAAGTTTTAAGAATTAAAATGTTTTTAAATCAATCATTGTATTTGGAGAGCGCAAATGCAGCTACAACTAAAGCACAAATGAATATAAATTAATTAACAAAATAAGACAACCGAATCAAAACAATAATCAATAGAAAAAAATAGTCAATAGAAAAAGAATCCGGCCTGAAAACTTCGTCTGGGGCCACTTTCAAGCAAGGATTCCTAATAAGGGATTTTTTCTGTGAGGCACCGGCATTTATATATATATATATATATATATATATATATACTTTACACTCTTTTTAAGAAGCACAAAACTGTTGCAATCACTCTAAAGTACGAACTGTCAAGAAAGGAACATCTGGTAAAAATTTCAATTTCTTATTTATTTTTTTAATTATTCAACTTTTTTCGTAACGTTTTTTACATTCGAAAAATATTGATAATAACTTCTTTATCAGTTAGAATTCGCAAAACAGGAAAAATCATATTCTCTTGAATGTTATAATATGATTTTAATATGCCTGCCTATAATTTCTGACTGATAATTTCCTATTAAAAAATTATATTAATTTAATATTTAGAATATTTTATCACTCTTATTATCCTTGGACGAATTTTCCAGAATAAGACCAAATTTCTTGGTTAAAATCTTTTATATTAGATTTAAATACAGGTAATATGACATCAGTTGAGACTTTCATACTTATATGCTACATTTACTGTTTCTCGTTTAATTTACGCAATACCTTTCTTAGTATTCTTTCGTCGCCACTTTTCGAAATCCTTTTTTAAAAATGCAATATGAAAAGTTTCATTATCATTAGTTTTAAAAGTGTTTTTTTTTTTTTTGATATTCTAGAAAATGAACTTCTTCTTATATAAATGCAAATTAAGCGGTTTGAAAATTTCCAGTCTTTTATATAATCTTTTTATCGTGATAGCTGTTTTACAAGCAGACTGTATGAATTATTTGGTCAGCATATAATCATAAGGATGGTGATTGTAGAATGCAGATATATTTGAATAAGTATGTGGAGATTAAATCATAATAAAAAGGAAAAATACTTTACTTCGAGCCTTCTTAAGCCCCTTCTTGCCTCAAACCTGTAACATTTTAAAATTTCCCTTTCAAAGAAAAAATTTGTGTGAATAATATTCACTTTATTAGATATGTCATTTTAAATACTTCTTAGATTATTGTCCTAATAAGTTTTAACTGCAATAAATTATTTAAATAAATTCCCTTGTAATCGCTTTTTCTTCCCAATATGCGAAGTAGAGTTGTTTTTTAACCTCCCATTGTAAAGCAACACTTGAACAGCGGTGGTATGACGAAGATGGCACCTGAGCTGATACACCTCTCTTCACACCACACCAACGGGAGGACGTTTGACCTAGCACAGAGTGCAACAAATCCCCTTACACGATGGTTCTTCGGTGGAATCAGGTCTCGAACCTGAAGCCCTGTGATTCATAAGCCGAGACTTTACCACCAGGCCTCCACTGCCCATATGAGCATTTGTATATGTGAACATGATAATTATATAATAATAGATCTAAAGAGAAAATAGTTTTATTATAAATGCCATAAATAAATATCATTCAGATATTCAAACTCTTGATTATCTATTGCTTACAAATTCCTGTAAATGTGAAAGCAGTTATTCAAAACCGCAACGAATTAAATAATTAAATTTGGCGTTAATATATGCTCTAAATTTTAGATACAATCTCTAAAATCTAAATTAACACATTTTATTTCTTTCATTATTCTCTGATGATAAATATAAAACGTGAAAATGTGTAAAAATGGAAGAATGAACTTGCTGGCAGTGATATTGACTAAATAAATCTGAGAACAATGAATTTTACTAAAAAGATTTATAAGAATCGCCCAAAGAAATTTCTATAAGTCCAAAGAAATTTCTATATAAAATTCAGTTTAAAATCTTAGGTAGAAAAAAAATGATATTTCTACATTCAATAACATGTAACGTGAACATAAAAGTTAGAAAAGATATTATAAACAAATTCAATTATTTTCATTCACCATCTAGAATTTGTAAAATGATAGACTGGCATGCAAATTGTAAATTTTGCAAGACCAAAAACTATCAGATTTTTCATTTATTCCAATCAAGACTATATATTTCATTACATGATGCATTAACAAAGTTATGAAATAAAATTGAAATTTAATATAAAACTTCTTAATTATATATTTCATTTACACTAATAAAGGATAGCAACGAATTAAATTAATTTATTGTTAAAATAAACTGAAAACACTTTTGAAAATATTCAGATTACTTCTCTTTTTAATATATTTTATAAGAATAAACAACTTTGAAAATGTTATGAAGATTGTGGAATTTTGAATGCGCAATATTGCAGTGAATTCGAAGATCAAAACAATTCTCAAAAGTTTAGAATGAAGATTCAGAAAAATTATCATCGATTAAAAAATTATATAAATAATATTAGATTAACTTACCTAAAAATCATGCTCAATTTTGATCAACTTTCTTTATAAATAATATAAATCGAAGTTCGAAAATTGCATTTTCTGTACAAATAGTATTCTGAATTTATTTGAAACAAGCATAAGAATAGACGATTTTTTAAAAACGATATAAAAAATATTTCAAATGTTGCCAAGCATAAAAAATAAAAATAAGTAAATTTTATTTTAAAGATTATATTTTCTTTTGTGATAGTCATATTTTTCTCAGACGATATTTTTTTACATTTTATTTATTTATTTTCAACTATGCATTTTGTTTTTACAAATAATATTTTCTTAACATCTGTAAAGTTACAATAAATGAAAAATAAATTTGTTTTCCATTTTATTCATAAAGTTAATTTTTGTGTTATGTTAAATACATATATATGTAAATATATATAGAAATGTGCTTTAATTTTTAGATTTAATTGAATATTGCAATAGTACTATATAATTAAGAAAATTAATATGATAATTATAGGTAAAAAGAATAGAAAATGATGTAAAAAGCCTTCAAAAATTATTGCGAATATGTTTTAACGTAATGCAATCTCTAGCTATATGCGTTGGTTAAATTGCCTAGCCTTCAAACATAATCTACAGTATTTGAAACCATGCTATAGCTTCGGGGAGATTCCACTACGTTGACCCTGTAACAAAAGACAGTTTTTGTTTTGATTTTTTAATTCCATGTTTTTATCTCGCTAAACACAAGGTTGCTTATACCAAATGACGTTGCTTAAAAAAGAGAAGAAAAAAGTGTGATAGGAAAAAAATGAAAAAATTTCATCAGCAAAGTAAAAAAAAAAAAAAAGTCAGAGAAAATTCGAGTTGTTCAGAGAATGATTTTGGAGAATATAAGTGTCAAAGACCGCTATAAGAAATGTTTGAAAGATGAAAGTTATTTGAAAGTCATTCCACATTTTCTTACGTGAAATGAATTCAAGATGGCTTTCTTGTTTTGGTAAATTATATAAATATTTCATGACAGCGAAATTTCAATATTGTTCTTTAAATCTTTAAAAGGGATTCCGAAATGTATTTAAAATAATATGAAAAAGGCTATACATTTATTTATACTTTTTAATTTATCTTTTTCTTTCTAATTAAAGTGTTTTTCATCGAAAATGTATTGGGGAACAAGATTTTTCGATTATTCTCAAAACTGGAGGGTGGTCAAGGTACATGAGACACCTTGATGATATATGTAAAAGATCAAGAACTTTCATATGGAAGATACATTTACTGCAAGAGCCCGGAGAACTAGACCGTTGGCTTTTTTTCTGATTATTTTAAAATATATTGATTTCGTTTTAGTTTATTTCAACGAAATTTCTCAAAATTTAAATTTAAATGTTGTCAATGTTCGTTTAAAAAAATTTTAATAGTTTTTAGAAAGAACTATAACGTTCAGAGTACGTACAAAAGGGCATTAGAATAAAAGGTTTTTCTAACATTATATTCTGATAAAATAAATGCATAAAACCAAAATATCAATGATATTAGAAAACAATTATTTAACAGCTTTTATTTATTTTGAGAATTTTAAGTTTAAATTTTACATATTATTTACAAATTCAATCTAAACTCTGTACAACGAAAGAAATAGATATATGGAAATTTAGATACAAAGAAATATTTCCTATAAATTTTTAATGGTTTTCTTACTAAAACGACTATATATTATAATTTCTTCCATTCTCAATTAAATGTTTGTAATAAAACTACCAAGGATACTGTTTTTATTATGTCGAATGAACGTTGAGAATTTGTAAGAATGTATAAACATAAGAAAATAAGAATTTTAAAGATAACCCCATTTAAAAAATGAGACACTTCTTATTTATTTTTGGCAAAATATTCTATTTTTTAGAACACATTATAGAATTTCCTTCATTTTTAGAACAACTTTGATCTCTGGAACTCGTATGGATCCTATCGGTTTGGAAGAAGGAAACGGAAAAATGTTACTAAGCAATCAATTGCAATCGGAAGACAAATTATGAAGAATAAGATTATATGTAAAATTGGCAAGAATAATGAAAAAGAAGAATGGACAATGTCTTAAGTGCAAGAGTACTGGAAGATTGGGCATGGTCATGTGTAATGGGAATCAAAATTTAAAACAATGTATGGTTTCCTTTACAAGTGGTGAAAAATTGCTTTATAATGCAGAATCCGAAGGCTAGAGAAACAATTATATTAAAATTGTGTATTAAAGAAGGATTAAGGATGCATTATGTATACATTGTTGGGAAAATTAAAGCAAATACACAAAGAAATTTGGTATGATTGTGCTGATCGATTCATTTATTCATTATCCATTATCAATTTAATAATGTTTTTTATCCTTTTTCTTGAAAATGGATTGTTAATATTTGTTTCATGTCAAGGACCTTTTTGAAATTTTTCTTATACATCTAGAAAGAGAAAAGAGGGAAATATATTGAATAATATATTTCCTTACAGCGATCTAAGTTGTTCTAAAACATTCTGGAAAATATATATTTATATATCAATATATAAAGCCACTAACTTCTGCGTAATATCGTTAATTACATAATGTTCTCTTTAAACTATATATAAATTCTGTCACTTTTATTTAGAAAGATGTAAATTTCTTTGGGCCTCTCTTCAAACCCTCATGGACGATTTGCAACTACTTCTATTACTTTTCTTCTAGTTCATTTTTTAATTCATCTTCTGTATCATCATGCTTTGATCATCCGGTATTTATTGATCGGGGGAGTAATCAGTTGCAATTATATTCTTGCCCACAACTAAAAATTGTTCACATACAGATGAAAAAGTTGAAAAATTACTCAGGTATATTAATATGAGAAGATTATTAATTGAAATGATTCTCATGACATGATTGCTGGAAAATTTCTTC
Source organism: Argiope trifasciata (assembly GCA_026543055.1). Taxonomy (NCBI): domain Eukaryota; kingdom Metazoa; phylum Arthropoda; class Arachnida; order Araneae; family Araneidae; genus Argiope; species Argiope trifasciata. The sequence goes on along the minus strand of JAPMOQ010001328.1, from coordinate 504,234 downwards.
AGTTCTTTGGCATTCATAATCTGTAGAACCAAAAACCAACCACCCTTAGTTCAAAAGATTGTGTGTGTGTGTGTGTGTGTGTGTGTGTGTGTGTGTGTGTGTGTG
>JAPMOQ010001328.1:479679-502729 GCA_026543055.1 Argiope trifasciata | reverse complement strand
GTGTGTGTGTGTGTGTGTGTGTGTGTGTGTGTGTGTGTGTGTGTGTTGGCGCTCTACAGGCCAGACCGTTGGACCTACAGCTACCAAATTTGGTACATGTATACCTTGGAGGTCGGGAATGTGCACCTCGAAGCCCTTTTTTCGAATTTTTAATTAGAATTTGAATTAATTAAAATTTAAGCGAAATTTCGAGTTTTTCCGCTATAACTTCCGAAAATATTATTGCACAAACATGATTTTTATATCAATTTTAAGATTAAAAAATTAGCTTTCTAACGGTATCAGTTTTTTTAATTTATAGCGTAAGCTTCTATTTTTAACGAATTTTTAAAGAAATATTTTAACCATGTTTTTAGCACGTGACTGGATAAAATAAAAGAATGCCGGAAGTTCGAATATAAAAAAAACTACCATCCCCAAAAAATCTAAAGAAATGCAACTTTTAGCACGTGACTGGATAAAATAAAAGAAATATATAATGTGATATTTCCTAAAAAAATAAATGCAAAGCAAAGGATTCTATGATCGTTTGCAATATCTATATCATTAATTCAATAAATCTATTTACGATAAACCTGATAGAATTTATGTGGCATTTTATGTGGCTTGAATCCAATTATGCATTGATGAATTATGAGTTTTAGATTTCTTCATACTTTGCTCTGTGAGCCATATTTTACAAAATATTTTTATTAATATTTTAAATAAAAGTTGCTACATCAATCAGTCTTCTAAATCAATCATTAAAACTGACTGATTTATAAAATTAAAGAATATTATTAGGAGAACGCGTTCTTTTAGAACCATCATCTTAAAGAAAATATTAATTTCAGGCTAATTAATACCAGAAGTTACTTCAAGGATAATGAATATGTGATTTAATTGAAAATTTTAGAACGCATTACTCATGGCGAACCAGCTGGTCGCCAAAGGCGGCTAGTATTTCATATAGTTTTATGTTGATATCTTAGATTTTATACTCAATTGTCTTTTATATTCTGCTTTCATGTTACCGTTTGCTTGGCGCAGTATAACCAAATATGGTTCTAGCGCCATAAAACCCCAAACAAACAAACCCAGCTTGCTGAAAGGAATTTTTTTTATTTACTATCAGAATCCAAGCATTTCCTTGATTATTTAAAGCATCATATCGAACAATTTTTTTTTACGATATATCAGAACACCTAAAAAATCCAAGACAAAACTTTCTAATTCTCTGAATTTTAATATACAGTGTTTCGAAATTAGTTTTGAGATGAAAGATTATTTAACTTCAAAAGTTTATTATTTAATTGAGTTAATGTATTAAATTTCGAAAACGCTTCATGTTTAATAAATACCATTTTAAGGGAAATTATCACGTAGAAAATCCCATAAAAAGGCTAATTAGGCATTTCCTACATCGCATAAAGATTTTATCTCCAATTTCAACTTGGCTTTATTGAAAAAAAGTTCTATTTCCTTTAAATGATATCTTGAATCATTAATCATGAATTGTAGTAGATGCTATTTTTTCTGAGTTAAATCTAAACATTAAAGATTTTATCAAATTCATTTATTACATCCTGAATTTTGGAGTAACCATAACAAATATAGATAACTGATTTTTTTAAAAATACTCGTGGATTTATTATTGGTTTTTTTTCCTTGATCTTGAAATTTATATCGTATTAATGGACTCAAAAGAGTTTCTGAGTTAAATCTAATCATTAAAGATTTTATCAAATTATTACATCCAGAATCTTGGAGTAACCATAAAACATATAGATAATTGATTAAAAAAATACTCGTGGATTTATTATTGTTTTTTTTTCCTTGATCTCGAAATTTATATCGTATTAATGGACTCAAAAGAGTTTCTGAGTTAAATCTAAACATTAAAGATTTTATCAAATTATTACATCCTGAACCTCGGAGTAATCATAACAAATATAGATAATTGATAAAAAATACTCATGGAGTTATTGTTTTTTTCCTTTTTTTCCTTGATCTCGAAATTTATATCTTATTAATGGACTCAAAAGCTCAATTTTAAAATTATAATAAGATGTTTAGAACACAAAAACAGTCAACAATTCGAATGTTTTTACTTAAATCTTTTGCCTCGTAACAATTCATTTCCTGTTTAATCTTATGAAAGCTGAATTTTTAAAATGAAATTTATATTTATGCGTATTTAAAGATAAAGTCCATTAAATCGTTTGCGTATGTTTTCATAAGCTTACGATTATTTTCACCGTAACTGTATACGTCTTCAGATTTGTAATAATTTTTTCAAGAATTAATTCATAACACAGTCCGGGAAATTTCATCATTGTCCTTGAACAGTATCCTAGTGCATCTCATTTCATAAACAAGGAAAAATCTTTTAAAAAGAAATAAAAAGGAGAAAAGAAAATAGTGAAACGCCGAATAAAACGTCTGCATTCTTTGATCATCTACCCTCTAATTTCCTGTTGAGGAAATAAAAATGCCCTAATGAACCTTTCCTCTGAAAATGGCGGGAACGGATTACTATGCTAACGATGTGTAATGTAGAAAAAGTAATCGAAACGTTTTTCCTGTCTTCCTTTCTTTCTCCTGTGAAGTGAAACAGGTTAATTTCAAGGCAGACGAGAGAAAGTGAATTTAATGATGGTACTGACACAGATTTTTGGTCAAGGACACGAAGTACTAAAAAAATGTATAGCTAAGTGTTGATTGATTTTTTTCTTCGAATGCTATAATATAGCAATATTTTTCACGATACATAAAAATGGATTACAATTGTCTTAAAGCAAGAAAAATTCTAAAAGCCAATTACCGCCATATTTTTTTTATTTCTATGATATTTCAAAATCTTTTGGCTTTTGAATTTGATTGCTTCGCGAAAATTTATTGAAGATAAATTAAAATCTATAAAGTATTTGTCTTTATATCATCTATTTAATTCTGAATAAAAATATGTATTAATAAATAACGAAACACTATCATAACGAAATGCTAAAAAAATGTACAGCTAAGTGTTGATTGATTTTTTTCCATCGAATGCTATAATATAGCAATATTTTTCCCGACATACAAAAAGGAATTGCAATTGCCTTAAAGCAAGAAAAATTCTATAAGCCAATTGCCACCTTTTTTTTATTTCTATGATATTTCGAAATCTTTTGCATTTGGTTGCTTGGTAAAAATTTAATGATCAATTAAAATCTATAACGTATTTGTCTTTAGATGATGAGTCTAATTCTGAATAAAAATATATACTAAAAAATAATGAAACACTATATTAACGAAATGCTAAAAAAATGTATAACTAAAAGTTGATTGATTTTTTTCCATCGAATGTTATAATATAGCAATATTTTTCCCGATATACAAAAATAAATTACATTTGTCTTAAAGCAAAAAAAATTCTAAAAGCCAATTACCGCCATATTTTTTTTTATTTCTATGATATTTCAAAATCTTTTGACTTTTGCATTTGATTGCTTCATGAAAATTTAATGAAGATCAATTAAAATCTAAAAAAGTATTTTTTTTAGATCATCTATTTAATTCTGAATAAAACCTAAGAATTTTTAAGCTATTCTTTATTATTATATAAACAAGTAGTATAAAATATTAATTCAGTTCCTACTTAGGTCAACAAACAAAATGTTTTAATTACTTTTTATTAAATAATTATTTAAAAAATTATTAAACGTAAAAAAAAAAAAAAAAAATTTTTTTAAGAACTAAACTACCATTCTTCACCTTCAAGAAAAAAAAAAAAAAAAAAAAAAAAAAAAACTTTGCATTTTACCGATTGAGCTGCTGCCAGTTAGTTTTAATTTTCATTACAAACTGCTAAAACTTTATTTAAAGTATTAAAAATTAAATTTAATTCATGAATTAATATTTGAAAAAAAAAGCTGTATTAACATCAAGTGTCATTCACTACAAGTTTAAAAAATATATTTGAACTTGAATGGAAAAATAAAAAGTATTTTATTAACCACTGAAATTTGAACAAAATGTATTAACAAATATATATATATAGGGAGAATGTAAACTAAAAGAAGGAATTGAAAAGAAAGAAAACCATACTAGCAAAAAAAAATCGACAATGGAAATATTTAGAAAACAAAATGCTAATAAATAAATTCATTGATAAAAATATCGTTTGCTTTTAATAATAAATTAGAAAATTATCGCTTCTCACCTTTGGTATCTATATAAAAAAAAATTTTGGCCTTAGAACCACCTAATTTGCATTTGGTGATGGAAACGTCTACCTCTGAGTGTTTTTTCAATTTTAAATAAAATTATATTGAATAAAAAATTTTGTTATATTAGCATTTTTCTATTAAATCTCTTTCCTTATATTCTACTCAAGATATCTGTTTCTTTTACTTTTTTTTCATAATCAATGGTTAGAGCTACTATTCGTATTAATGGTAAGTCCAAGAAATTGCATGAATTGCACTGCTAATTTTATGAAGGACACATTGTTTAATAGGTGCATTTCTAAGGTTTTTTTTTTTCACACAATCACGTATATTCCTATAGCTTCTTTATCTCAATGACGAATATTTTGTGAAAGCAGTGGGCGATTAAGAAATTAGATTCGATAGTTTACAAATAACTTCTTCACCACACACCTGTCAGAGAAAAACATCTGTTATTAATCAATTTTAAAGGTAAACAAAAAAAATCGTTTGCAATTACAGAATGAGTCAATGTTTTATATTTCCTTCCTCTTCTCAAGGTTCATTCGATTTTTCTCTGATATCAGATTACAAATTTTCTTTCGTGTTCTGCATTTTATTCACAACTTTAGCGCGCGATCAGCATATTAAATATAAGCTATACGGTTTTAAAATTTCCTTTTACAAGTTTTTGTTTAATATAATTGATGAACAAAGGATTTTTTTTTTTCATCGCATTATGTAAAATCAATCATTCCTAGTTTTCAAAATAATTTATAGTGAGTCTTTGTTTCCAATAAAACAAATTAATCGAATGATTATTGATTCGTTTTTTCAAATATATCATTTTCGAAAAAAAGTCAAATTACTTAAATTTTAACGATTGTTATTATTATTATTTTATACTTAGTAATCAATTTATTAGTATTAAGAGAAACATGAAATCTGTTCAATGCACGTGCTTTTTTGCGATGATTGTATTTAAATGTTAATTAATTTATTTCAAATATCTTTTGTTAATATTTTTTAGAATTCTTAGATAAACAACTCAACCCACTTGACCTACAAATTTATTTAACGTGATACGCACCTAATTTAGAATATTTGTTTTAATTCCATTTTTTTAAGATTGTTAAATTACCAGATTAAATAGAACATTCTGAATTTTCAATTTTTTTTAAATGTGAAATTTGAAACTAAGGGCCTGGATTTTTCCGAGTTTTATCTATTATTTGATAGTTAACATTAACATTTGGGAAATGTATTTAACTCTCAAAAAGTAACATTTATAATAAATTCATTGAAAAACTTCGATGAAACATACAAAATGATTGTATCTACCAGATTAACAGCGTAAGTCTTAATTTTCTTTTTTTTTTATTCGATTAATAAAATTCCTATATTCCAATTAAATGTATAGGTTTAAGCTATTTTTATTTCTAAGTAAATCTGTCGTTTCTAATTAAAATATATTCTTAGCAAAAACTAGTTTTAGAAGCGTTCTTTTTCTCAACTAAGAATGCGGTCACTTTAATACAATCACTTTCAAGGATCTACTTAAAAAATAGTAAAAGCTATATTAAAACACACTATTTATGCAATTTCATTTCTTCTGTATTTAAAAAAAGTTATTATTTATTTATTAAAAGTTATTATTATTAAAAAGTTATTAGTTTTTATCTCTATTTCATTTCATTTGCTTGTTCTTTTATTTTTGTATTATTTATTTATTTGTTTATTCTTCGAATATCGCAACAAACAATACACTCCATCTAAGTACTAAATTCGTACAAATATAACTTTAAAAAAATGCTTGCTTTGGCCATTTTTTTTTTGTGATACATGTCATATCTTTTACGCTGCTGAACCCTCTTTAACCCCAGCATCGTTAAAAAAAAAAGAATAATGAACGTAGTGGATTCTATTTTTGTCACTATATACCGCAGAAAAATCTACCTCCTTCTGCGATGTTACATCATTGAAAATTTCAAGTTGGTTTCGTTTTCATCATTCGCTAGTAATGTATTAGAATTTGGTTGTTTGGTGCTTTTTGACAAAAGAGATAACCTTCGCTAAATTGCATTTATCACATTAAAATTGCATTTGAGAATTAGTGTTTTGTATTAGTATCGAAAAGTACTTCCTGCAACGTTGTTTTTAAAATGGTTCACTCTGAAGTTATGTCAGGTATGTTTGTATCCTCAAAAATTATGAATAATTACCATTCTGTTAGTTTTGTATCGTAAATTTTTAAAAGTTATCATTGATCGAATATCATTTCTAAAATTCTTCGCTCAGTTTATGCCTTCTCGTCCTATAGATTATTAGATTTTGTGATTATGTTATCCAATTAGTGATTCGATTTTTGACTTTAGTGCTTTATGAAATTAAAGAAAACTAGTAGAAAAGTGAAAAATGTCACTTTTATATTTTCATTCTTTTAATAATATTCTCTAATTGCTCACAAAATTAATCATTTCTGATATAATGCAATAGGTATCTCCTAATTTTGATTTTCAATTAAATCAATAAATTCTGAGCCGCATAAACTTAGTGCTCCTTTGCATTTTGTTGAAACTTTTTAACTTAACATGTTATTAGTAAAGAATAAAAAATAAAAATTATAGTACTAATAAAATATTTTTTTTTCCTTTTTATACCTGTTTTTTTTTTTTTTTTTTTTTTTCATTTACTAGGCTTTAAAAAGATTTGTACGGTTTTTAATATTATAGCTTACATACCTTTGAAATGTTTGGTATGATTTTCGTTTTTCTTAATTTAGTTTCCCGGAAAATTCTGCTTTTATTTTCGCAATCTGCAATGCGAATATTCAAAAACAATTATGGGGAATTCATTTCGATAGGGCTCTTATCTTAAATCCTTTTTTTTAATCTGACATTATTATTCAGCCAAGAGCAATCTTCTTTCTTCGACTTACGTTAACAACATGCACATTCAGAGCTTCGTAATGTTGGGAAAGTAATCGAATAGTGAATTAATTAAGTCACAAATTGATATAAGTTAGCAATTTTGATAACAATGCCACCAAATTTCATTTATTTAAATAGCTACATATTTTTATATTATTGCGTTTACATTTATGCAAAATAGCAGACCAATGGATGATTAAAATTTAAATAGCTTAAATTTATACATATCTTTATTTCTAATTATAAGTCTTTACTCTAAATTTTGTTCATGTAATTCATTGCAATCTTGAGTCTTCTCATTCATATGCCTTTGAACAAATGGACAGAAATTTCATCAGAAACTGGAGAGAAACATGCAATTTTGGTATAAAAAACAACGTACCAAATTCAAATCATCTAGACCAGAGGTGTCCAAACTTTTCGCGGCGCGGGCCGAATCGAAATTAGATCCATGTTATACGGGACACATGTATATACAAATTGAAAAATATCATTATAAGTAAAGTGGCCTTAAATACTATTAATTAATACTATTTTATTGTAACTTGAAAATACAAAATACTAAACAAACAAAGTATAATTATATAATTATTTTATATAAATTGAAATATTTTCATGCAGCTTCTAATGCGAATGATGAAACTGTTTTTTTTTTGTTGTTGTTGTTGTTGTTGAAGAATGTCTTTATAGTTGGGATCAAAATTTGAAACGTTATCGAAATCAAAACGATATTTGTTTATTTATACTTAAGTGCTTCTTTAAGCGAACTACTCAAAATTGCTGATGCTTTACTTACAACAAAACAATAAAACTCTGCTTATCGTCAAAATTCACATGCGTATAAAATTTCTTTTATGTTTGAGTTACCGAAATATATTTTTTTATTTAGTCTTATAACTTAACAGCGCGATAGACATTTGTGTTTGGTCAAGTACAACAACTCTGTTTTGTTGGCCACGTAGTTTTTCGATATACCTTTATGAAAATGAAAAGGTTTGGGCGAAAACATCATTATGTTTTAAAACCCTCCGCGGGACGGATAAAATCACTTGGCGGGCCGGGTTTGGCCCGCGGGCCGTAGTTTGGACACCTCTGATCTAGACAGTTGTATTTTTAATAACCATATTTAATGACTGACAAATACAATTCCAAAAATGGCTTTACTTTATTGAGGACATAGTATTTAATAGATTTACCTTATTGAATGCATGATATTTAATAGTTTTATCTTATTGAGTGCATGGTATTTAATAGCTTTACTTTATTGAACGCATGGTATTTAATACATTTACTTTATTGAGTGCATGATATTCAGTTGCTCTACCTTATTGAGTTCATGGTACTTAATAGCTTTACCTTATTGATCGCATGAAAATTGATTAAAAATCCTTGTCAACTGTAAATAATGCTTTCTATAATTTGCATTCGAGAAAATAAAAAATAAACTCTACTTTCTCTTGCTTCAATGAAATATTTTTTGATAGCATGATAATCTTAAGCAGAATTGATATTGCTTCTCTAAAATTTAAAATAAACTTATCTGCAAGGAAGATTTAGTTGATAATTATTGTATCTCTTCATTGGAATTTCTTTTATACGTTAAAATATTGATTCCCAAGCTCTTATTTAATTCATATAAACCCGATATCTATAAAGAACGGTATATATTCTTGTCGTGTGTTTATGTAGTTTTTGACATTATGCTAGAATGTGGGACATCCCTTTAGTAAAATGTAGAATACTGTAACGCAACTAATATATTCTTTTTTTTTCATCGATAGATTCAATCACATATCTTTTCATCTTTTTTTTTTTTTTTCATTTCTGGATCTGATAATTCAATGAAAATCTACTTTTCAATTTTTCTATAATTGATTCTTTTTTAATTTTTAGCATATGAAGTATATTAAAGAAAAGGTTTTTTGATTATTAAATATATGTATATATCTGTGAATGTTAAAACTGAAAAACAGTAGACAAGGGAAGTCTAGTATGTGGACATTATAGCGCCTTTGTAAATTTCTATCAAATTCCGAACGAAACCCTTTATAAATAAATGTGTTTGTCTGAAAGAAAATAAGTACTTTAACAACAAAGCGTTGAAAATATAAAATTTGGTGCATGTTTTAAGTACCTAAAATATATATCTGTATCAAACTTTGAACTAAATCCATCAAAGTACTCAACATCTTTAGATACATTTGCATGTATATAAGTTGATGATAATGTAGAGTCCGTGCTTCCACGGAAGGGGGTGTACTAGCTTCTGAGGGTAAAGAACCCAGAGGGCAGAAGTCTGACTTCTAGCTGATATGAAGGTGATACACGCATTCCCTTGCACAACCCCTTTTTACAGGAGGGCACATTCACACATCTCACAGATAGAACTCAGAACAACCATGCCCGAACACGACCATCGTAAACAAGGCCTCACAACTCCCAACGCTTTCAGCTCGTGACGTCACGATTGAAGACGGATTGTCTAGAAAATTCTAAACGCAAGTTGTATGATAGAGTGCGGTAAGTTCACGGTGGCTGTAGTCGTGAAGTGCGGTGAGTGTGTTATTGGTTATGTTTGAAAGTGTTCTGAGCCTTTTTTTTTTTTTCATATTAATTTATCGTAATAAAGATGCCTAGTACGTGCTGCGTTCCTAATTGTAAAAGTAATTACTCAAAAAACAGCCCCAATGTTCCTGTATTTTCGTTTCCAAGCGATGAAGACAGTAGAAGAGCATGGATCTCTGCAATAAAGCGGGATAATTTCGTGCCAACTAAATATAGTAGGGTAAGTTTGATTTTTTAATACAGTTTTTAATTAATTCCTTTGAACTGGAATCATTTAAAATTAAATATAACTTTCATTTATCTTTGTGTTTTGCTCTAGATTTAGTTACTTATGCTTCCAATAACTATAATATTGTTTGTTTTAGCTAAATAAAAATTTTCTTTGTTTTATGTTACTTATGATAGTCCTTTTTTAATATTTATTCTTAATATTTAAAAGTCTTCGTATTGATATCTTTTTTTTTTATTATACTTCATATATATTTTTAAAAATCTGATTTAGGCCTAATTTTTGTGTCTTTTATGTAAGTCTGTGCTAAACATTTTGAACAAAATCAGTTTTTAACTGTTAGTGAAGCATTCAATTCTAATACAGGAGAACTTATTCAAGTACCACTGGAGTAAATGTTTAAGAAATTTTTAATAATTATCACCAAAATTTTAAGCACTTAAGTGATATATTGTTATTATGGTCATCATAAAAAAAGGTTTAAAATCATCTAATGAATGAAAAAACAATTTTTAATTATATATATCACGACTATAAAGTGATTAAATTTATATGTTCCTCTAAAATATTATGTAAAAAAGTTAAAAATAGCTGTAAAAACAATATGAATTGCATGCTCATATAGGCTTAGAAAATGTAGATTTTTTTGTTTTGTTTATAAATCATCAGATTTTATGTAAAGCAATTAATATTTATTTTTTTTAAATATCATTAGTTATATGCAATTTTTAATTATAAATGCATGCAACATTTATAAAAGGTCTGAAATTTTTTAGAAACAATGAAATGCTACTGTTTATTTGAGGCAAATTTCACACATATACAACCTATGTTGTTAAGTTTCAGTTTATACATTAAGATAGCATCTATTCTGTTTTTGATTTTAAATTTTAATAAGTAGCTGATTTCTTTAAATATTAAAAACTTAACTTTTTTTCTAGGCTTGTACCTGGTGCTGTACCTTCAATTTTCCCCAATTTGCCTTCATACTTTTCCTCAAAATCTAAAGCAATAAGAGAAACTCCAATGGATAGGGCAACGCGTAAAGAAATGGAAAACTTAAAAACTGCATTAAATAGAAGTCTTCAGGACATAGCAGAAAAAATTTCAATTTCATTTTGTATTTCAACTTTGTTTAATATTATAATTATTTTCATTTGTCTGTGTTAAATGTATAATAAAATTTGAAAACAAAATGTATTTTATTATTGTCTCTGAAAATAAAATTTTATGATTCTCAAAGTGTGATTTTTGCTCATTTATGTATTCTTTTACTATTTTTCCAAATTGAATTGAAATTTATTATAAATGCAATGAAATGCAAAACCAGATATAATAAAAGCTAGTTTATTAAAGTGTATGAATTATATTAAGTGAATGTAACTTTTAATGTGAAAAAATAAAAACTTATAGTAATACTTTTTGATCAATAGAATTATTTGGTGTAAAAGTTAAATTTTATATTAAATACATTAATATTACATTTGAAAGTTCATAAGTAATTTGGAAAGTAAATAATTATGTTAATTTATTTAAAATACTTTTATTATCTGCCACTGCAAAAAAAAAAAAATCAAAAGCTTTAAGTCTTAATGATTGATTTAATTTTGAACTTTAAAAAAACAGAGGATATATATAATTAAATAGAGATTATCTTTTTTAAAAAGAAAAGAGAAAGATAAAATAATTTTTAATTAAAAAAAATTTCTGTTAAAACTGGAAAATTAACAAAAATACCCCAATGTATTTATCTTACAAATTTACATTGTGATTTAAATCTTAAAAAATTTGAATGCTTCATTCATTCACTCAGGGGAGAAATAAGTCATCTTGAATTTTATGCAAGATAAATGTCTTATAAGAGAGTAATTTTTTTAATGAATTTAAAACATGAGGAAGAAGAAACCGAGATTCTGCTCGCGGTAGCCAACCGTCTTCTTCATGTGACGTCACAAACAAGCTGTGAGGCCTTGTTTACGATGGTCGTGGCCCGAACCGGGATGACCGAATAACGGGGAAGACACGCTATCCCTGTGCCAGGACTCTGGGTGTATATAAGTTAAAGATATATTATAAATAAATGAAATTTAGGAGTGGTTTTGTAATCATGTGTAACTCTATCCTAAATTTGGTTTCATTTAATGGAAAATAGCCATTTAAACTGCAAATTAGGTTTTTATTATTATATTATTGATATAAAAACGGTGATAAATGGGAATCTGAAAATAAAATTATCAATATTCCTGTTAGTCATGTTCTTGACTAATAATGGCTTTTATTACAGAGAATATTTCTTGGAGACATGTATTCTAGTTTTTTTTTTATTCGTTATATTTTTTTCAGTTGAAATGGCTGAAGACGAGAGTCGCAGCAAGAAATCCACAGAGAAAGCAACCTCTAAACCATCAGTGGAAGTCAAAAAGAAAGACAAAAGCAAGAAGTCTTCTTCGAAGGCACCTGAAGCAGCTGCAAACGGATCGGCTGCTTCAGCACAAGAATTGCAACTGCCACCAGCACAACCGCCAAAGGGTTTCCTACCGTTTAGTCACAACATCATCACTCCAGAAATACAGAAATACGCGGCTGAAAAGCTGAACGAAACCGAAGAAACCAAAGCAAGGGCTCTCAAAGAGTTTCACGAACTCGTGAACAGTAAGTACAAAATTGGAACTAACATTTCTAATCTGTGCTATTCTGTTTCTATGCACTCGCAAGGGAATAGGTGATATCTGTTATTTTCGCTATATTAGCTACTTTCTTACATTTTTGTACAGCCAATCTGCACCTTCATCATTGAAAAAAAACAGTATTATTGTGGGTGTGATGGGTTTTAAGGCATCAGTCCACTGGTTTAGATTATTCGTTTTAAATGAGTAAAATAAGATGATTTTTACAATGAAGTTTCATTGATGAAGGATTATTTGCAACGTCATGGAGATTAACAGTAGATATGTTCAGTTGCTCTTTTCCACCTACACGTGGCATATCGCGCATTTGCAGATGAATTCTTTAACGCAAGAATTCCAGTTTCGGCCCTTTTTAGAGGATTATGTTTCCGGACGGTCCGTATTCTCTTGTTCTAGGAACTCTCTGCATTCTCCCCTCTGACTGCTGATTAACACCGGAAGAAGTGCTGAGCGCCCTCTCGTGGAATTAATTTACCCCATTATCTATATATATACTAATATATAAATGTGAAAGTTTGGATGGATGGATGTTAGTTGCTCAATCACGCCAGAACGGCTGAACAGAATTGGATGAAATTTAGCACCAAGATAGATTAGAGTCAGAAATAGAGCATAGGCTAATTTTTATTCCGGTTCATTGAGTGATTAATTTTTTTAGATTAAAAACTAACTTTCGCCCCAAAAAGCTGAGGCCTAATCCCGCCAAATATGAGTAAGGCTCCAATTTTTTTTTTTCCAACAGAGTTGAAGTTATACTTAGGAGAGTTTCGGCCTATTTTTCAAACGATTCTATTTATTTTCCTTGTGTTTGATGTACTTAAAATCAAATGCTGTTAATTAAAAGATCTTTCGGATTCATTCTGAAGTACTTTTAAATTAAAAGAGAACAGAATAAAGAAAATAAAAAATTCTCATCTGCGTTTCGTTGTCCCAACTGGCGTAGGAAAGTCACACATGTGCGTTAAAAGTTCGTATATGATTGTGGACAACTGTGCTTTCATTTAAATTAAAAGTTTAAAAAGTATATGTATAATACTGTTGAAGATATCTTAATCTCGACCAATAAATAAAATCTATTTGACCGGACTTTGAGTATACAATGTAAATAAATTGTTTGTACGTTAGTTGTGTGTTTTTGTCCCTAAGTTGTATTTTTGTTACATGTTTTTCGTATATGCTTATATTTTTAAATGTATCGTTTTAATTGTTTTATTTGTCATTATTTGACAGTTTTTCGTACACATACATCAAAATTTCCACGCGAACATAGTCTCAAGTAATATCTTGTATACTATTTATATGGTATGTTCGCCATATAGCTATGCCGGCCATAGAGCTGATATATAAATGGAGAGAGCTAGTCGCTTGTTTCCTGTCTCAGCAAGTGTGCCCAACATGAGTCATGTGACTTTAGAAAAATATGGGAGTAAAAACACCTTTTTGGCGCCAAATCGCAAATGTTGGCATACTCAAAAACTGCCGCGCAATATTTTGCTTCCCGGCAATGGGTCCAGTCGGTTTTCATTTCCGGTTAAACCAACCGGAAATCCTATAAAAATAAATCCTATTTCATTTCCTAAACAGCTATATATATATATATATATATACACTCACACCAGTATCCAAATTATATTTAGATTTTTTTACTTTGTTTTTGTGCAATAGTTAAAAGTGATTATTTTTCTTCTTTAAATAAACATTTTATTTCTTTTCTTTTCCTAAAAACATTTCAAGATTTTACATTACATGCTCAAATACTTTCTATCATTTTCTCAAACAGATAAAAAACAGCTTTTTAAAAACAGATTATTAAAGTGACATATGACTTTTTTTTTTCAATATACTTAATATGATAATAAATATCAATACTAACCATGTTATGACATATAGAAATTACAGAATCTTAAACTATATATTATAGATGTTTAAGATTATAATAGATATTTATAGATGATTATTATTATAGATATATATTATTACTATAGATATATATTATTACTATAGATATATATTATAGATGATCTATAAATATCTAATTTTATAGATGTTTATAGATGTTAAACAATTTAAGAATTTTACTTATTACTGTAGATATTTTTTAGTTTAAATCTGTTAGGAAACCTTTTCTAAAACCATTTATCTTTTGATTCTACTTTAGTATCCCAGTTAAAAAATATAAAAAATAAAAAAACAACATATTGGAAATAATAAAGAACTTTATTTGCATTAAAATAAACACAATTATTAATCGGTCAATAATGTTTATGTAAACACTTGTATTGGCGAGAAAAAATACCGCCAAGCTTGTAGCCAAGCGCGTGCAACACATTCGATATTAAAATAAAGTAAGTAGCAAAATATAATGCAGTTACATCAGTTTAAACGAAGCTTAGTAACATGTTAAATAAATTCAGTGCAATAACTAAGCCAAACTGTGAAATATTAATCAGTTATAACACCAAAATCACTGAGTGATCGAGGTCGCGAAACTTTAAATTGACTTAAAATGGGTAAAAACAGAATAAGTCTATGGTAAATACCTGTGAAAGGATACAGGACTATCCTTAGAAGCTTTTTCTTTGCATCCAATTGCACAGCAATAGATAACCATGGCTTAAATAAGCTTTAAATTCCAACAGTTAAACGCGGGAAAAAATCTGCCATTGAAATATAATGGGGAACGGAGAATGTGGTTACAGCTAACACAAATTCCATCCCATAGTCACGTGTTTTTATCTTGTCCTACACGAAAGTAGAGTTGCACTTCCTCTATCAGTATCCCAGCTCCATGATGCCGGCAACCAATCCTCCAAATTTTTTTTTTTTTGGAAAGATCTGACCCTTAACTTTTCTCTATAAACACACGATATCGAAACAATCGTGTGCCTGAAATTATCATGCCCTGCTATATTATTTGTTATTAAAAATTTCCTGCTTAAAATCTGCTATTAAAATCTATCCACCTAGATACTTGCATTGCCGATATCCAATTAAGATATGGCCTTGAGAAAATAGTTAAGAAAATATTCATCAATAACTCTTTTTAGTGAAGAGTTTTTTTAGAGTTAAGAGATTTTAAGCGCCTTTTTTGAGTGGTTTAGGTGTATTAATTATCATCAACATCAGTCCTGTCTTGCACTGTTCATATGCTCTCAACATCAGTCCTGTCTTGCCCTGTTCATATGCTCTCAACATCAGTCCTGTCTTGCCCTGTTCATATGCTCGCAACATCAGTCCTGTCTTGCCCTGTTCATATGCTCTCAATATCAGTCCTGTATTGTCCTGTTCATTGGCTCTCAACAAATATGACAAATAAACCGAAGACAGAAAAGTGCATTTATTTTGAAATTTCTGTTCGTTAAAAATTAAATTAGATTTTGACATTCAACAACGGTAATTCTCAAAAATATAATTTCACGCAACCAATTTTTATACCATTTTAAATTTTGGAAAACTGTTTTTAAAAAAACAAATTAACTGTAGTCAAATTATTTTTTCTGTAGTTTGACTAATTTTTAAAACTAAATTTATTATATATTTAATATTTAAAATGTTTGAATTAGTCTTCGTAAATTGAATTGATTTTCATGGTTGCTTTGCAATCTAAATAGTTTTCATAGCTAATAAAGAAAGATTCTGCTAACTATTTGTACAATTTGCATGAGGAATCAGAAAATGAAATTACACTCCTGCGAAAATCTGTGCAATTTCAACTATTTTGAACTGCGATTGATTATAATTCGAAAAGGATTGAGGCGTTATATAAATCCTTTCTTAAGATTTACATACATGATAAAAAAAATGTATGCAAAACTATTAAATCAGCACGCCTTTAATGTCGACCACAAATTGAGGAACCTGAGCAGGAATAACGGCGACCAAAAAGCACCAAGAAAAATTTTTACCAATTTGACGATTTCTGTGTTTACTAATGACGTATAGTTAACATGAAAGCCCGCTAATAGCATGCTATTAATAATTGCCGAAATGTTTTATGCACTTGAGTAAATTTTTATAATTTGGAGACATTTTTTGGCGCTTTTCAGTCTCTGTTAATTGTACTGTTAGCTGTACTCAGTTTGATCCTAAAAGAATTATGAACACTTGGATACGAAATTAAAGAGTCTCATAATCACAGCAAAAATAGCTGACTGTCAAATTATACGACAGTTTTTCTTTCAAAATTATGAATCTCCTTCTATTTTATATTTTTAATGCATGAAAGGATTTCTTTCAGAAACCGTAAAAAAAATTGTTTCTATTTTTGGGGAAGTTATACTTATTTTTAAATTGCATTTGCTTACATTTTAATGCTTTTCAACATCTTAAGATGACATTTTCTCAAATTCTAATTTTGATAGAATTTCCAAACGAAAAGTTTCCTAAATTAAAATCTAATCAAACGTTTTCTTCAAATTTCGTATTGTGGTGAAATATAGATTATTATGATCCGTGCAGGAAGCAACAGGACCTATGTTTTCAAAAACATTTCTTTAATGATAACATTCACTCACTGAACAAATACAAACACAAAGCATTCTCTCGCGCATCTTAAGTGCAGTATCACATTTCATTCTGATTGCACTTGCCATGCACAATGCATTATGGGATGGCATATAGAACATCCTTATCAAGCATCGCCGTCTAGTATCCAAAAGAGAAGGTAAGAGTTACGTAATTGCTACAGTATAATAAATTCTCGGTATGTTTTACAGTTCATGAACTAGTAATATATACTAGTACAGTCGTAGATAAATTATTCTTTTAAAAATGCTTTATGGTTGTTTTAATGCTTTCTAATGTGTAAAAAAATGAAAATTTCGTATTATTTATGTTAAACCTCAATATCCAAAGAATGGGTAGTAGTACAGCTTATTTCTTAGTTGAGAAACTAGATAAAACATATCACAAATATCTATATAATTTTAAGCAAATCATTTGATAAACTTCTAAATTAAAGAGTTTTTGTCTTATACTTCTTTTTAGTAAAAAAGATTTCCTTTACCCCAATTTTTAAAATAATTTTTGTCTCTAAATTGGTATACTTTTTCCATCTCTTTTATGCAAATATTCAAAAATGTTTTTTCGGACATTTCTCAAAAAAATTAATTCCAAGTGTCTTCACACACCTTTAAAAAAAAATAGCATCTTTTTTACCGGCATGATTCGTATAAATAAAATGAAAATATGAACTTTTCTCTGCTACTTTTATATTTTATGTATCTCTATTTTCCCGCATTAATAATACATATTTTCTTTATATTTCTTTTTGTATAAGATTATATTTTTTATCTGCATTTTGATTTTGGCTGAAATTTAGAATTTTTGGAAAGATCTTTAATTTCTATATTTTCTCTCTTTTCTAGACGATCCCGATTTACATCTAACGGCCGAAGACAACCTTATTTTAATTTGGCTGCGATCGAAGAAATTTGACGCCAAGAAGGCGTTCGAGTTCCTAAAACTTGGACTACATTACGTTGAATCTTACCGCTACCTGCTTGAAAGGGATGAGCCTGAAATCGTCCGCAAAGTGAACTCATGTAACATGTTTGGGTTCCTCCCATACAGGGATCAAGATGGTCGAGCTATTATGTACGCCAGAGCAGGTAAGATAATCCTGCTAAAAATTGTAGCAGCAGAACTTTCTCGGATATTTTTCGGTTAATTGAAACAACAGAAACTCGAAATAATTTAGATCTACGGGAAAAAAAGCGTCAAAAGAATTGTAGAGCTAAGTTTTACTCAGGTTAGCGCAGATCTGGGCACAATTTTAAATAAGGATTTTCTGCAAAAATTGCGAATTGAAATTTGCTGTTGTGTTGACTTATATTCAAACAACTAGTTCATCTGAGATTTTACTCAAAATTTGATAGATTGCAAGTTTAATGCAAATATTATATACAAAATTTTAAACCAAAACATTTTTAGTTATCTTTGTCATAGCCTGACAGACGTCCACTTTCTAAAAAGGTATGTTTCGAATTCAGGAACGTCAAAATCTGGAGTTCAGCGATAACTATTTATTATCCCTACTACATATACGATAAAGTAATGAACAGAATTATATTGTTAAATCTTTTAAAAACAATTTCTGCCAATAGTACATGCATGTAATGTTAGAAATAATCAAAGGATATTATAAATAACTTAAATTAATAAAATCTATTGCGTTCTTTTGCGAATACAATTATCCTTTCTTTTCAAATTTCGGTGTTGGTTGGCAAAAAGGAATGAAAATGCATATTTTAGTAAAAGATTCCGTAAAAATGCTTAATATGCTTGATTAAGGCCAAATATCTACATTTCTTAACTATCGTTCAGTATTGCCATTGAGTATCCGTGACCTTATCCAATTTTATACGAAGGAACAAAGATTAGATTTTTATTGGAGATTATGCAGGAAAATTCGTAGTAAACCACAACTGCTGATTTTTATATAGCCTTTTTCAGACAAGGTTCTAATTCAATGGGTTTTTACTTTAGTTTCCAATGTCAGGGTTTGAAAAAATATTAAAATTCCATTCCTCGACTCTTTCGGCACTATCCATGGAATATTAATATAGACATGCAAATGTTGTACCTTAATCAAATGTCAACTCTCGTTTACTTTAATCTTTGGATTTTTGGGTAATTACATTTACAAGCATTCGAAAGTATAGACTAACAAACAATGAAGTCCATGGGAAACTTTGAAATGGATCTTCATTTTTGATCTTAAAGCCTAAACTAAATTGTACCTTTCTAACTTTTTACATTTTGCGATTACTGTAGTCAGTTGTATTCGGGCAGTCGGGAGACTGATTATCTTTTATTGGATTTCCTGCAAAATTTGACAGAATGTACTACTTTCTTAAAGTATCTGCATACCGAAATCCATTCATCCAATTCAAGGCAAAAAAAAAGCATTGTTGTGTTATTTTGTTCATAGACGTGCCTCATTCCAAACATCGGTTTCTTGATCTAACGGAAATGCGAATTGTTCGTTGGGAAAACTCTGTGTCATTTTTTTTATGATTACAATAACTTCTTTGCTATATTTCGTTCTCCAGAAATTAAAAAGAATAAAGCAAAGTTTGGAACACTACTTTTCCCAAATAATGATTTTTGAACTTCTGCCACAATAATTCGTACAAATAAAATGCAGGCCAAAATCAATGAGTGTTATTTCGATTTCAAGGTTAAATTCGAAGAATGAGTTTAAACGATATGCTTTCCAGCTTATGAAACATACAAAAATTTAGAAATGAAATTATGACTTAATTTATATTAGTTATCAGTTCCTGCAAGAATTTTCTACTTTGATACATATGAAATAAACTCTTAAAGGATCCCAAATGATATATTTCAAGTTAGAAGCTAGCAGGCAACTAAATAAGACTGCCTTCTAATTAGAAAAACCTTAATAGAGAAGCTAAAAATTCTACAGAAAAAAAGTACTTTTATTGTTTTTTTAACTCTTCTTAATGAAATAAAATTTTCGTGCCATCATAATAAACTTAAACCTTGCTTATCTGTACACTTTGAATGAGATCTAGTTTACTTAGATCTTTGAAGTTGACATATTTCTACACTTGTATATAACTTGAAAAAATTAATTGAGTGTTTTTAAATTTACTTATTAAGGTATCCGACTACATTAAAAACAATGTTTATCGACCACATTAGCGACTTTTTTTAATTATTTTCTTTTTGTTGGAGTTCAGACTTTCCCCTTTAGAAAACAATTTATCTTTTCTAGGAAAAGAAATATCTGGCCTATCATCCATAGGAATTTTAAGCAAAACATATTTTTCTGCTAAAATTTGTCTTTAGCTTCAATTTTCTCAAAACTTTAATTTGTATAAAAATTCGCCACCGTTAACACGGTATCTCAAAAACTAGCAGAGTTAATTACATAAAAATTTCAGTGGGTATTTTAAATATTATGAGTAATGAAATGAACTAAAATTTTTATTGTTGGTGAAGTGCTTTTTCATTTATAGGTGTTTTTAGAAAAATTAAGTTGTGAATTTATGGAATAAATGCATATATTTTTACCCATAACTTCTATGCATAACAAAATATTTTTTAGATTTTGAATCATTTCATTCATCATTATATTCTATAACTTGCGTACAAAGAAAAATAGGATTGCTACAATACAAATTTATATAGAGTGTTAACCGTTTTGATTCAATTTGATTAAATTTTACTGACAATTTTCCCATTTCTCAAAATATATTATTTTTTCAAATAATGTTTTTGTATTTATAGTATTTTGTATTATGATTGCCAATGCATCTAAAAACCATAATTTTAAATAGTTTCTAAAAAATCCAATTTTTTTAAATTTTTCCTTCTAACTTAGTCAGATACCTTAATGTGTCAAAATCACTGAGACAAAAAAACGAATTTTCCCAATCAGAAACTCTACAGTTGTCACACGTTTATGAATTCAATTTGAAAAATACATTAACATTTGCTGAATTTGTGGTTGCGTGACCATGAACTTTCTATAGGTATTTAAAGAACAAGGATAGGAGTCACAATTTAGTCCTCCCCTTTTTAGAATATCTGTCAGGATTGATTGGCAGACAGAAAAAGACCTTTAATTAAATTTGCTGAAACTAACATTTAATATTTTTTTGTATTTTTATTTCTACTGTTTGAGACAGTAGAAGCTGAGTTGAGAAGTCTGAGCTGTCAAAATAACAGGAATCAAAAGTACCGAAACATCAAAGTCAAACTTCTCTAATTTTTATAACAAATCTTTTCCTTTGCTCTTAAAATAACGCCACTTCTTAGATTTATTTTACAAAAATATATATTATATAAAATAATATAATGCATATTTGAAATGAAAAGTATTTATTACTTTTATTTTTTGTACCAGATACATTCTCTATTTTAAATGCGAAATCAAAGGAAAAAAATTAACGAAAATAAAGTGGTTCTAGAAACATGTTATTTTTTAGTGTGCTAAAAAGCAAAATTATCTATCAAAAATCAGGATATTAACAGAAAATTATAAAATTACAAAGATCTGGAAACGATATCCTTATCGAATTCTAATGATATGACCAAGGCTCAACATGAGGATTAACACTACGAAATTTGTTTTATGTTAACAGATCCCATTGCGTCTGCCATTTTGAGGGATATGTGTTGTTATGTTGTTGTGTTAAGTGTCAAAGTTACGTGTTGCTATGTTGTTCTGTTAAGTGTCAAAGTTACGTGTTGCTATGTTGTTGTGTTAAGTGTCAAAGTTATGTGTTGTTGTATTTTAACCTTTTATTTATAACCATTTTAATGACTTTGGATTTTGTATGGAAACAGCCATAGGCTATTTTTTAATATTTTGTGCGTGCTCGTGTACTTCAAACCTGTTTTTGATGCAATTCGTCGGATGTTTTTCCTGAACAACTCCAGAAATTTTGGCTGCATTTTCAGGAGTTTATTTTCAGGAAGTTACTTTTAAGTGGTTAATATATG
The DNA here is from genome assembly GCA_026543055.1 of Argiope trifasciata. Taxonomy (NCBI): domain Eukaryota; kingdom Metazoa; phylum Arthropoda; class Arachnida; order Araneae; family Araneidae; genus Argiope; species Argiope trifasciata. The sequence continues at coordinate 480,675 of JAPMOQ010001328.1, read as the reverse complement.
TAAAACAAACATAGCAACCGTTTGTTTGGAGTCAGTCAGTAGGCAAAACGTCATTTTTGACGTCACGCTGAAAGCGTCTATGGGCATTGTGATTAGAACGCCAGCTGTTAACGATTTTCGTAACTAAATTTTCTAAATTTTTGTACAGCAATTTTACAGTTTTGCTAATAAACGTACAGTTTACCGCATAATTCTAACGATCTTTGTTGTAATTCTAACGATCTTCTTTGTATAATTCAAACGATCTTTGTTGTAGAGATATTTAATTTTGAAATCAGGGCTAATTCGCTGATCACCCTATATCGTTACTATAGCACTATTTTTGCTGATGCTATTGTAAAGAACGCGGAAAATGCAACCCAAATAACATAAAGTTAATATAAGATAAAAGAACAAATTAAAAACATTCTATTTATAATTAAATCTATTAAGATATTTCTGTTAGTAACATTTTTTTCTTGGGTTTCCTGGGATTATTCTGCAAAGGAAACTAAACGACTGGTGCATAAATGAAGTTGAAAAATGAATGGTAACATAATTCGGTAAATAAAGGATTGAATCCCTCACAGGGATACTAATATCTGTTATAGTAGTAGCCACAAATATTAGTATTGGAAGATTTTTTCAAATTTGAGCCTATCTACATATCAGATGTTAAACCAGAGTACTATTTTTCCTCCATTTAATTTCTTCCGCTTAGTAGTTATCGTGTTACCTCTTATTGGTACAGCCTGTCAGACAGATTTTTTCTTGATGTCTTTCATTCAAATTTAATAGAAATCTGAAACCTTTCATGCAAAGACTACATAGAAAATTTCATTCTTTTAGCTAAAGACGTTTTTGAAATATCTTGTTCATACATATTTTCAAAAATGTGTTTTTCGAAATCAAATTACTCCTTTGGAAATGCGTTAAATTCTTGAGATCAAATACTGACGATTACAATATTTCCTCTTTATGGTGATGATGTCGTGTCCGCGTTACCATGGAAAGGGG
>JAPMOQ010001328.1:453231-474679 GCA_026543055.1 Argiope trifasciata | reverse complement strand
TGATAATTGGTGCTACATTGATATAAGATTGAATTGCTTATTGTTTCTTCGATGTCAGCTTTCTATACAAGTTAATTTAGCCATGGGAAAGTCGTAGGATATCTGAAGTAATATTAATTATATTATTTATATCTTTAGGCCGCGGTAGCCTGGTTGATAGAGCGTCAGTCGCGTAACCGAAATGTGGCGAGTTCTGACCTCGTCTCGACTAAAGACCCCCATATTGGCTCATGGCAGTTGAGGCACGTTCAACAGGTCGCGCCTGCAAAGTCCTCCAAGTTCCCATAACAAATGATACATCTGGGGGTACTGAATCAGGGATGAGTCGGTCTCTGATTTGGATCTAAATTCTGACTTGCTTATGGTTGAATGAATAGATGAATGAATTAGACCACCCCTTTCTGTCGTGTGTGTTCGAGCAAAGTCGTCTTTCACCTTAACAGTGCTCATTAACAACGAAAGGTGCACACTTCTGCCTTCATTCAAAGGAGTTACACTCATTCGGGATGGGTATGACCAAGTGGCATTAGACTCATCCCCACCATATCTTTAAATATCTCTGGAACAGTTCGATATCAGTTGCTATCAATTGCTTTCATCATCTTTAGAATTAAATCACAATCAATATACATTAATTGAGGAGTCGTGATAAAAGGGTTTAAAATGCAGCTTCGAGAGGTCAAAGACCTAAAGACACCTAAGGCCTCATGTCAGCATTGCATTTAGCTGAGCATAATAGAATGATCTTGGGTGACCCTACCAGGAGAATACACTCCCAACATACTTCGCCCATTCCACCCAGGAACACACACACCCCATCACGATGAGGCAACAACGGAGGACTTTAGGGGAGATCAATAGGCATAAATTCTAGAAGTGTGAGCGTAAAAAGAGGACTACCAAAATTAGTGAACAAGCATTCGATTTAAGCAAAAGGACATTTCTAATTCTTATACAGCCATCATCAGTGTTACATACAACTTTTTTTTCATTCATTTGGAAATTATAGAATATTTGAAGTTGTAACACTTCTTTTGATGCTCCATAAAGCGTGGTTTATTGCTTTGTCTCTGGGATAGTTTGGTATCAAATACTGTGAAATGTATCAGTCATCATTCGCAGTCAAAGGGGTTTAAATCCAAAAGGGTTTGAGGGATAGCTGAGAATTCTCAACCATTTGATTCAAGTAAGAAATCTTCACATTTATTTGGTGTCATTGCAAGTATTGTATACAGTTTGGGTTTAGTGATGCAGAAGTAGCCAAATATCTGAAATAATATGAGTTTTCCTGAATTTTTGGAAGAGCAGTGCTTTTCTTTCATTATATTTGGAACAATTCGGTTTCAACTGTCATGAAATGCTTTCATCATTACCTGGGGTTCAGTCTCAATCAACGGGTATAAATCCAGATGTTTCTTATGGATAATTGAGAATTTCCAAGCTCAGAACAAGCATTTGATTCAAGCGAGAAACATTTATGACATTTTAGTGTCATCGCAATTATTGAATTTAATTTTCCTTTAGCGACGTAAAAGTATCCAAATATCCGAAGTTGCGATGAGTTTTTGGACTGGGTGTTTATGTAATTTAATTATTTTTAATCTTTGATTTAATTAATTATTTTATTTGTATCTTTTTTATTCGTAGCATTCTTGTTCATATGTATAAATGAATACTGAACATAGATGGCGCAGTATGCTCCAACCCTTAAGTATGTTTGGAATGTGAGGGAAGAGCTCTTGGGGTATTTTTAGTAAACAAAAATATCCGGTGTTGTTGAAACTGGTGCAGGCAGGCACCCCGCTCGCTCTCCGTTAGCGGCAAAAAGTATTATTTGTCCGTTCGTTGTTAGCAGCACTTTCTATACTTCAATATATATATTATGCATTTCTGTGATCGTCGTCCATGTTTTGTACACATAAATTTGTGTGTGTGTGTGAAAATAAACAAGAAAAAGGAAAGATGAATTTTTTCTTGAATTAATTACACACACCCTGAGCTACAAAAAACTGGGTAATATTCCGTTTTCAGCATCTTTGGAACAATTCTGTATCAAATGTCATGAAATATTTCCTTCATCTTTGAAATCAAATCATCAACAAGAGGGTTTAAAACCTAATGGTATGAAAGGATGGTAGTGAACACCATTCTTAATGGCATTAGATTCAATCCGCAAAGCTATGGATTCAAGCAAGAGTCGCTTATAGTTATTTCAATGTCATCACACACGTGAAATACAAACAGTTTTCAGCCATGTACAAACCATAAACTACTTACAACAATAGCAGTTCAGTTCACGTTTCAGGTGTAGTAATCAATAATTTAAGTATTTATGAGACAATTGGAATTTAAAGTTCTGAAATACTACCTTCAGCTTTAGAATCAAGACATAATTGAAATGAATTGAATACGAGGAACACAGATGATATCAAAAAACATTCATGTTTAATGAAACATTCGTCTTAATGTAAATGAATCGCAGGATGTTGAATAATTTTTAATAGATTCTTAAAGAAATAAAAGGTTCGGTCCTATTTCGATCAAATTTAATAAGAACATGAACTGCATAAATTTTTCAACACATTTTTAAAGAAACAAAAGGCCCCATCCTATTTTAATCAAATTCTATTTGATTAAAATAGGATGGGGATCTGATAGATCCACATAAAAGGTAGAACCTCGATAATATCTGCGCCAATTCTAAAATTTTATAATTTAGGAATCAAGATCTTACTACCAGACCACCATGAACTATTTTTTCTAAGGCAGAATGCTCTTAATAGAAAATATTTTTTTAATATACTCTTCTTCTTGTACACAGTCGACCACCCCGCCACCACTGAACGTAGCAGTATCGACAGGATTTGTTGTGGTCGACTGTTAAGACTTTAGATATATACTGATATTTAACTTCTTAAAATATACTTTTAAAATATACTGATATTTAACTTTTTAAAATATATATTTATATTAAAATATACTTTTATAATATATTTATATTAAAATTACTTTTATAATATGCTGATATTTGACTTTTTAAATATACTGATATTCGAATGACGAATATTATATCCATGGATAGAGCTAAAATATACTTGAATACTACTCTAATTAAAATGTAAAATGTATTAAAATTGTGATTAATATTTGTTTAAGTTGATGTTCATTTTTTGCAGCGTGCCTGCCCTTGTTTCCTGAAAGCATTTCATGTAATCAACATACCTCCATTTTACAAAATTGGTTGGAAGCTCGTGAAGCCACTTCTAAGTGAGAAGATTAAAAAACGAGTAAGTTGGATCTTTCGATTTTCATCTGGATTAAAAATGTGTGAACTAAACATTTTATCTTATGCAAAACATTTTATGCATTTATTTTCGTACTTTTATCTCTAATTAATTTCCAACAGCTGATTTCGCATGTATTGCTTTGTAAAAAATTCTAACATCCACCAGAAATTATGCGGTGAAAAAATCCAGACGAAAAAAGATAAACTAATAATTTTTTCCCTCTGAAATGCTTATAAGTGTATTTAAAATCATCTTTGGTAACACCAGCGGGTGACCGAGCTCCGCTCGGAGAAAAAAGGTATCGAAGCTAACTCGAAGATTTAAATTTTCAATTGTGATTTATCAAAACAATACATGCCATAAGAAAATTTGTGAAACCATTGGTGAAAAGATAACCGGTTAAACCTCGGCTTTTCATTGTCCACCAGCGATGTCATGTCTTGATGTTCCATTGGAAATCCCCATCTGCACTGGTCTCTTCCATGTTTGCTGACCATGCGCGGAGCGCTTGGGTTCATATCACCACACGGGTTATGGATCATCCATTTCGAGATCAGTTCCTTGAGTTCCGGATCATTTTCTGGAAACTTTATTAGTTCGCCATATTGGCTATAGATGGCAGCACGTTACCGCTTGAAACCTATTAGCCATTATGGCGAACTAATAAAGTTTGAAAATATCCTATCTGTAACTCCGAACTGCTCGACCGTAGTGCTTCAAAACCGGCGCCAATCGATTCCTGGTGGCCAAAAACCCCAGTCCCCCAAGTTTACCGGATTTTATTAATTCTGGGGCGATTTTCAACTTGGCAACCATTCCTCGTATTATAGTATAAGATTATACGAACGAAAAATTTAAAAAAAATGTATTATCAAAGTTTTTAATTTTTTTACAAATTTTAAACTTTTAGGGGTACCTTGAAATATTGTTGTAGTGCAACCAGAATTTTTAAAAATTTCTTTTTGAATCTAAAAGCTAAAATTTTTGCGCCCTATTACCAAAGTAAAATTTAAGAAAAACATTTAAAGGCCTTTTTTAAAAATTTAAATTTATTTACAAATTTCAAGCTTTTTGTTGCACTTAAAAGTAATGTAATATTGCAATAAAATTTTGTAAAGTTGTTTTTGAAGCTGAAAGGCAATTTCAAGCACTATTACCAAACTAAAATCTTTAAAAAAATGTTAAGGCCATTTTCGTTTCACCCTACTCTGCACAAATGATTGACTAGATCTCTGTCTTTTAAATTTTCATAGTTGAAGCAACAAAGCGAAGAGACTTCTAGAAAGAATTATCTTAGTGTTTTTAATGGATATGTAGCCATTATTATTGATTATTCGGATTTTTCATTCCAATCTGTGGAATTCATCGCCAAGGTCGGAGGTCATTACTTGTCATTCATTCATCAGATGTAACTATATCTATAAAGTATCGTCCGTATCATGTAGGTTTCCTGAACAGGAAAATATTGCAGATTTATAACGGTATCAATATTGCGTTAAAAATATAACCAAAGATTAATGTATATTCAGAGATTTATTATAATCTGTATTTTTGCAAGAATCGGCTAAAATGAATTGGTAATTATCAAATGCAAATACTTCATGTAAGCATGATCATCTCAATTGTAATCATGATCTTTTAAATATTTGAGGCTACTGGTAGAATTAATTCTTTTAGATCCTAAATAAATATTTTATTGTATATAATAAAAGGCCTATCTATGTCTAATAACATTTTGAAATGTACCGAGTTGTCTAGAAGAAATGGTTTACTAACATTTTTCAAGCGTGTTTTTGAAAAATGGCGATGTTCTTTTTAAGAGAAAGCAATTCAGTGTCTCTATTGAAGGATAAAAAACAGCCACATTCCCATTCTCTGATTAAATTTAACTCATCGTAACAAACATAAAGCGTATTAGATGAATGTTAATTAGTTAATTACAAAATTAACATTCTTCAAGGAAAACAAATTGTATAAATTTCTGGAGGCAGATTGCAAATTCAACTGCATTCATGGCTGGATTTTTTTCAATTTCGCATTCGATTTTTTTCATTTATACAAACAGAAAATATAATAACTGTACAAAATATTCAACCAAGACATTTTGGTAAACCAACTAAATTTTAGATCTTCTCACAGTAGTCTCCTCGAATATCTTCTCATTCTGTTATTAAATTTAAATCATAGTAACAAACATAAAGTGTATTATATGAATGTTAATTACAAAATTAACATTCTTCAAGGAAAACAAATTGTATAAATTTCAGGATGCAAATTGTAAATTCAACTGCATTCATGGCAAGATTTTTTTTTTTTCTTTTTCGCATTCGATTTTTTTTATTACTACAAACAGAAAATATAATAATTATATGAAATGTTCAACCAAGAGATTTTTGTAAATCAACTAAATTTTAGATCTTCTCACAGTAGTCTCCTCGAAAGTATCTTGCATTCTCTCTAACAAAAATGCTTTTTTTATGTCTTAAAAGTGTGAACATTGGACAAGACAGTAAACGCCAAAAGTTTCCAAATCTTATTTTCTCGAGAGAGAAGGATAAAGGAAATGTTGTAAATGTCAAAATAAAATCGAATTAGAGATTCTCATGGAAATTCATGCTTCAAACCTCCCTGTTGTAAGTGTCATAATAAAATCGAATTAGATTCTCATGGAAATCCATGCTTCAAACCTCTCTGAGGTCAAAAAACACAAGTCGTCATATCTATCTGTTTGGAAGTCTGTCTATTTAGCTGTTTAATTAAAAGGGGAATTCGATAGCGCCAAAACGCAAAGAATTATGTAGATAAAATTCCATACGCAGGTTTAGCATCTAAAATATAAATTCTTACCAAATTTGGAATCAATTCTGTCAAAGCTTCGTCCTTTTTTCTGTCTGTATTTTCGCATGCCTGCAAATGTAATAAATAATAAATAAAATGACAGAAATCAATAAAATTCAATAAGTTATTTTCTTACTGCCAATGTGATTCCGCATCAAATTTATAAATTTCATTCAGTCTGTGAAAAGGAATGAAAATACATGTTATCGAGATAGGCTCAGTAAAAATATTAGATTCATGTCATAGACTTTTTTGTAATTATTGCTGGCTAATGTCATACATGAAATTTGGGCTCCTATCGAAATTCTATAATTTCATTTCGGTTAAGGAGGAATAAGAATTTAATTGGAAAGTAAACGGAAAAATTTCTGAGTGGTCATTACATTTGGTTATTTACGGAATTAATAGCTTTGTAATATATTATAGAAAATCGAATATACAAATTGTATAGCTTTTTTCTATCATTTGAAGCAAAAATAGGAAATAAAACTCCAATGCTAATTACAAGATCAAATACCAAATTTCATTTATTTAAGTCGCTATGTTTTTGAGTTGTTAGGTTTACATGGTTGGAAATGTACGAACAGCAAATGGTTAATCCTTCCTACGCATAAAATTATGGATAAGTAAGACAGCGGATGGCGTGTATATCCCCGGTAAACAATAGTTTCAAAATTTCAATTTTTACCTCGGCTGTATCATTTTTTTACTGAATCTATGATAATATGTATTTTGGATGTCTTGACTCTAAAATTTTTGATTCAGTAACCAAAATACAGTTGCATTCTCACGATAATGTTCTGAATTTCATTGATATAAATTATTGCTTTTATGTTCATGTGAAAGTACAGATCGACATACAATCAACTGGTTGACAAATTTGGTCCAAAAATTTGTAAATGTCTCTATTATAGACACTAAACTCTTATAGACACTTGTACCAAATTTTATATGTGTAGTTATTTGTTTTTTGTAGATATCAAATTCACTTTTATTCGAGTGACCAGACATACAAACTTCCTATGAATGAATATTATTCCAAATTTGTAGAATAAAATTTGAATATAATTGTACTGACCAAATTTCAAGTGTTTAATTTAAATTAATTTCGAATCGATATTTGAAGACATATATAAGGTCAAAAATTTGCTTTTCGAATTAAGGGTGATCTGAAACATGGTGATTTATCAAAATATCAAGTACGAATTCTTTTACTATTACAGAACTTCCTCTGATACTCATATGTACGAAAACACCAAAATGTGATTTTCAAATTTGACGAAATCTGCCATATAGAGATGACTCAAAACCTCGAGGTCAAACTTTCATGACAATTGCGATGTTTTTGTAATTTGTATACTTGATATACAAGAAGGTCAAAACATGAAATGCAATAATATATTTAACTATAATTATAATTAACCAATCACATTAGACATAAGGCCAAAAATTTATTTTTCGAATTCAGGAAGGTTTGAAACATGCCGATTTATCAAAATATCAAGTACGAATTCTTTTACTATTACAGAACTTCCTCTGATATTCATATGTACGAAAACACCAAAATGTGATTTTCAAATTTGACGAAATCTGCCATATAGAGATGACTCAAAACCTCGAGGTCAAACTTTTATGACGATTGCGATGTTTTTTTTTAATATGTATACTTGATATACAAGAACATCAAAACATTAAATTCCATTCTAATTAACCAATCACATTAAATATTCAGGATAGAAAGTACTTTTTTTCCTCCCAAATGGAGCAATTTAGAAGCTTATGGCATTTATTTAAATCAGCACAAAGCACTGTTTTCTATCATACAGATTAACAGTACAAAGTGGGTCACTTTCCTTTGCTTTGCAGTTTCAAGGTCTCTCACACTGAAAAGCGCGCTCACCTATTATTATAATGAGTGTTCTGTAATTAGCCTTGACCGTTTCTTCGACTACGCAGACATTAATTCCTGTCGTTATCTTTCCCCCTTCAGACGAACAAATTTTTAATGAAAAAAATTTGATGTCGAAAAAAGTCGTAGAACATCATGGTCGCAACGTGGTATAATGTTCAACCAGCTGATATCCGGCGCGTTGCTGTCGCAGAAGAAATAATTTTGGAAATATCGTTTGGAATTTGAAATAGTTATTTTGTTTAATTAGGAATGATATTTATTTTCTTGTCGGAAATGAATACATATCCATGGAAATTGAAGGATGTATAATGAAGGAGCATAAGTAGTATTTAATCTATTTTTATTATTCGATTCTACAAACAAATATTCATTTTTATGCATTAGATGTGTGTATTCTTTTAGAATTGTAAAGCTTGGTGTTCCTTCAGAATGGCAATGAAAGAAACTATTTATTGTATCCCCTGATTCGTTTAATATTTGATCAGAATTCTCAAGTTGAATGTTAGAAAATGTGATTAAAATATTTTCTTTTAAAATTGATTAAACATAGAAAATACATTTATACCATAAAATCGTTAATAGAATTGAAAAGCTAATTTTTGAATGTTAAGATGGTGCAAAATTATTAGTACTACATTATTTTTGGTAATACAATATTTTTTATTATTGCGAAAAACGTAAAAATTAAATTAAAATTCAAAACCATCAGGGCTGATATCCACAAATTTTTCTAACTTGTAATAAAGTTGTTTGCTCTCAGAATGACTTACATGATATTTGCGTACTATAGCTACAAAATACAAACCTTTAACTTGGATTTAGTATTTCTACTGAATCTATTGTCTCCTCGATGAGTTATTTGGAGATGAATCCTTGGCAAATAGATGCAGTTGGGACTCAAATTTGTTTTTAAATTTTCGATAATTGTACTATTTCTATAACAATCTCTTAAGTGTAAGTAATAAGCTGACAAAGTTTCCTCGCAATCGGATAAACGGTTTAGGAAGGCATGAGACAGACATTCATTTTTATTTATATAGATTATTGCGCAGTGGTAAATTTCCGTTAAATCATGTAAAAAACATTTTGAAAGGTATAATAATGTTTATATGCTTATTCTTTGAGTCCTTTTAAACTGACTTGTATATGCCATCTTGTTGTAACAGTGTCTGTAACAAAATTGCAGCCCGGGCGTGTTTCCTTGCCCTCGATTTTTTCATTTAACACTTAATAAAACTGCCTCCTCCCCCTCATATTAAAACTGAGTACCCTGAACTGAACTGACATGAATATTATTTATATATATACGGGATTATTATTATTGCTCTTAAAATCGGATCAGGCAAAGGCAGGAGCGTCACAATTCAATTTATATTTTTTCGACTTTGTGTTTATTGATACAATATTGCTCTCTATTTTATATGATATATTGCGCTCTATTATATAATCGGGGCCCGGGGCGACCTGTTTATTAGATTCCGGCATCGGAACCGGTTTTCAGTTCGACACCCGATTCCCCCGAAAAACCATCGTATAATATGATGAGCGTTAAATTCTTTGGGGCCAAACATCCTCCCGCTGATGTGGTGTGGAATTTTGGAGAGGGAGGCGCCAGCTCAGATATCATCTTAGTCATATAACCGTGTCTAGGTTAACAAAATTACAAGATCCATCCAAAAATAGCCATAGTATTGCTTTAAAAACCGGCTGTTAATCGCTTGCTTGATTATCACGTATTATCTCGGGTTCGTTTTGTTGCAGCAAATTATTATCCCCCAAACACTCGGGAAAAGCAGAATTTGTTGGTACGATTAGTTTTATCATGGTTTTACACGGCCTGGAGAAAACGAAAGGAAATATTCAGCTTTGATTGGCAGTCTGCCAAGTTTTGTTGACTTTGCTGTTCTTTTGGCGTGACCGGTCACATGTTTTTCCAATTGCATAATATGCGCCGGCTTGTGGATTAGCAGTGTATAAAAATGATAGTTGAGCAGAAAAACAGTAAAATAAGTGCGATGAGGCAAGATCGGGAAAGCGAGGATTTTTCAGATAGTGATTATGAAGATGATTCCTGCTATTGAAAAAAAAATCCAACGAGACGGTCTACTCTGTACTTCCGTGAAAGAGATTTCAGAGGTAAACCGCTAAGGCAAAGAGACCATATACCAGTATACAGAATACATATACCATACCATACCAGTATACATATACCATATACGACTTCGTGTTGTCCCTTGTTTCAAAAACTATTATAGAAAGACTAATATTTAATTTTTCATTAATTCAGGCCAGTTTTTCCTTTTTCTCGCTATGGCAACTTTAATTTGATCCAGTCGATGACAGTATTTCGTATAATTTATTGTTTCCCCTTGAGGAAGGAGCTCGTAGAAAATGACACCTTTCCAACCCAAAATATGGACAAAAAAACGTTTTTGGGGTATAACCCCAGCCGATTAAAAGAGCTCTGATACGACTGAACCCGATGGCATAGACAGGTAATAGATAAGCCTGCATGCTTGCACAAGTAGAACCAGGTAAGGCCATTCACAGTAGGAAACTTTTGGAACACCCTAATAATTTCTCAGTTTGTGAATTCGAATCAAGTTATATACAACAGGCACCGGCCTATTTTTTCCCTTCTTCGCATCTTTTATCAAAAAAGTAGCATTCAAAGTAGTGTACCGTCCTGCTGCTCATCTAAAAGAAGTCGCTCTAGAGCAGAAATTGGTTGAATCTCTTCAACGTTATTCAAACTTGAACTGAAGTGAGATGGGCGTCGACAGAATGTGAAAAAAAGAAAGCAGGAAGCGAATAAAGAAAGAGAGGAATTGTTGGTTGTGAGCTACGTGTGATGGTCGAACCTTGAACTTTTGACCGAAATTTATTTAACTATTACTAAACTCTTCACCGAACTTTACTAAACTATTACTTAGCTTTTTAAAATCTTTACTGAACTGTTTAATTTAAAAAATTTCGAAGGAATTTTAACAGTTAATTTTGTTTTTAATTTATGCTTAAGGTTTTTGTATCCCTGTGAATAAACGTCTTGTGTATTTTTAAATCTATTTTTTTTCCTTCTCAAGACGTTGCAGTAGCATCAAAAGTAGCATTCTAAAGAAATCCGATGTCATTTGCATTTAAAAAAAATTCCAGTCACTTTAAAATTAAAGGAAATCTTTCTTCCTTGCGTAACATCAAAATCAGAAAGAAACGTAACTGAATGCATGAAGCGATTATCTAAAAATAACTATACGGAAGTTGACAGAAAAATTAAAAAGAGAGATTAGTCACTAAACTATTTAAAAGGAAAGTTTGAAAACGTACTCTTTGTAAATTTCCCTTTCAATTTGATGCTTGCATTCGGAAACAACTCTATACTTTGTTATTGATAAATTCAAGTAACTGTCATTAAATTGATATGGCATTTTCTTTCTTAAGGGTATAGACAAGTTTCACTGTAATATGGAAATGTCAGAAGGAAGACGTTTCAAACCCACAAAATAAACATCACATGTGATTCAATGATTTAATTTTGGAGGTAAAACAAAAATCATAAAAGCAGGGGAAAGGAAAATAATAAAATGAGGAAAATTAAAATGCGTGGTGTACCATAAAAAAGAATTTTTATGCTATTAGTAATGAATAAAATTGTATCTGCCTGACGATGCTCTACAGATCATTTGAACTACAACTGTAATACTGGCAAAAGTATGGCAGATGGATTCGACTGACTACTTCCGCTCAATTTGCCTTTGCTTTTACAGATCCAGCGATAAGGTATCGAATGTTCTTGAATTAAGTTCTATAGGCGCAATAACAGAATAGAAATAAAGCGATCGCCGTAACTCGAGTTTTAGTAATGATATCCCCAAGATTCTTGAATATTTCTGATCCTTCAATTTGTTGTTGTTTTTGTTGCTAAGACCAAGAGTTCTTGGTCAGGTATTAATTTGGAATGCAAGATTGCAGATTCATAACATTATATCGTCACGAAGATTTAAGTAAATACGCCGTCGGCTTTAAACTAACAAACAAGTTTATAGAAGGAAAGGAGCGACTTGCAACTTTACAAGGTCGAGAAGTTGCCCACGACTAGTGGGTATCAGCTTTTATACAAAAACCGAATACTCTAGAAACAACTAATTTGCATAACAAAGAAAAGTCTAGAATGTTAGAGAACATAAGGAAACAATAATTGAGGAAACAAACTAAAAATTCATGTTTTGGACACAACAGCCATGGCGGGCATCGAACCCGCAAATGCTAGGTTTGGATCGCGTGCTTTGACCATTCGGCCATTGAACTCGTGGTAAAGTTTCTTTATGCGGCAATATTAGTACATTAATTATTTTGATAATATATTGATGATGATATGTCGTGTCCTCATGGAAAGAGGGTGCAGTAGCTTCAGAGGGTAAAGATCCCTGAGGATCCAGAGGGCAGAAGTCTGATTTCTAGCTCAAATGAAGGTGATACACACATTCACTTGCACAGCCCCTTTTTTTCAGGGGGGGGAGCACATTCATACAATTCACAGACAGAACATAGAAGAACAACTACGCCCGAACCGGGACTCGAACCCGGGACGCTCAGATCACAGGGAATCTACGCAACCCCTATGCCAGGACGCCGGCAATAACATATTGTTATAATGTTATGAATCTGCAATCCCCGTACCTTAAATCATTTTATAAACCAACTTTATACTTGACAGCAGCACTTTATGATCAAACTTGTAGTTTAGAAAATTTCAACTAACTGAAATTTGTTCTTTTTCCAGTTCATCTTCCACAAAAGCAGCGATCTCAGCACCCTCTATGAATACATACCAAAGGAAATACTTCCCCCAGAACTTGGTGGCAATGTGCCCTTCACAAACGAACACTGGGCCAAGGACATCGACAAGATCGAAAGGGACTACTACTACTACCTCAGCCAGAACTTCATGAAATCCAGGAGGAAGAACAAAAGCACCCCGAGTAGAAGTTGAAGTGATTGATTTTTAGAGATTTCAATTGCTGTTTTTATAGAAGAACTTACATATGATGTATATTCGTTGTTGTGAATATTGTACGCGTACGTGAATTTCACTTATTTTGATTCGTAATTTTTATTTTATTACTTTTTTTCCTCTAATTTTTTATGTTTTTATAAGTCTGTTCTAAACTGTGTTTGTAATGATAGTTCAATGTAAGACTGTTTTTTATATAAAATAAAACTGTTATTCCAAGTTTATAGTGTGTGAAACTTTATCAAAACATTTTAATCTAATTTAGAATAAATTAATCCATTTTTTATGACCTATATTCAACAACTTTTATTTTTTGAAGTTTTGTAAAGTTCCTGATCGAAAATTCAGGAATTTTTTGCATTCGAGTATTAACGATGATAATATATTATTTTAATGCTTTTTGAACATACTTATCAATTACTCGATAATTTCGGGTTAATTCTGATAACTCAAAAGATTAATCTTTTGCTAATGAATTTTAAAAAATATTAATAATAAAAAGTATTGTAAAAGTATTTAATAATTGATTGTAAATTTTGTTTGAAAAATCTCATTAAGATAAATGTCTATCTCATTAAATTATAAATGTATATATCTCATTAAATTTGAAAATATTATATCGAAGATAAATATTATATCAAATATTATTTCAAACATATTTCATATCATCATAAAAATGAAAACAAAACAATAAGAAAATTGAGCTATAATTTATAAGAGTTAAAATTAATAAGCATTATTTGAAACTTTAGAAAATATCACAAATGTGAATAAAATTCCAATTTGCATAAATATTTTCAAAAATACTTCTCATTTTTACTTCTGCAATTTGTCCACCATATTTCTAGTTTTTTTAAAAAAATGTTTCTATTCTTTTCAATCTCAATAAAAAAGAATTTTTGAATTTTATCTATTTTTTATTATTAGCTAACAAAATATTTACACAGCATGCAATAATACTGCGTTACCAGAAACATCTTTCTAATTGCTTAAGTTCTTTAAAGAGATATTTGTTTTCTAAAAATATATTAATATATTTTTGGTTTGAAGTTGCTTTCATGAAAATTATTGAACTTATTATTAAAAATTAATTTGATAAATATATGAACCAAAAGTTTTCATTGAGTTTTACAATAAGAAAATGGCATGTTTGGCTTTATTTCATCAAGAAATTTTGAGATAACTTAAGCCATTTTTTTTTCAACTCTAAATGCTAATATAAAATATGGAAAAATAAAAATAATAGTTAATCTGATTGTTAAAACTCAATTATAAGGTCGTTTTTTTTTTATTTATTTCTTAGGTTATTAAAAAATAGCAGGTTTAATCAAATGTATTAAAATACCATAGACTTTTTAAAATTTATGAATTTAGAAGTAAATATACTTCTTATTATCTTTGACAGAATAGCATTTTTATTTTATTCGCTCCTCACTGGATATGTTTTATATTTATTTACTATATTAAGGCCCTTTCTAAAAATGATTTTAAAACAGTTCTAGTAGCAATTAATTTTGGATACCTGAAAGATGGAATTATTCGAATGACACTTGAATTGGGATTCCGCCAACCAAACTTCTACGTCATACTACTGTGAGGTCATTTAATGATCATTCGTTCATTTAATTTACATTATATGCCATTCATACTGATTCTCAGACTGTAATGAAATTCTTATCAGCACAAATTCCACGCTAATTATAATCAGATATGTGGCGCCATCTAACGGTATAATAATCAACAAATATCTAAAATAAATTCGGATAGTAAAAGTTTAATTACTTAGAGTGTACCGAAATAATATTTGCGCAACACCTTTGGCATTTAATTAGGTGGATAAGTGGAATTCAAGGCCAAAATTATATGAAAACGAAGTCAGATGTAAAGATAATTTTCTCAGATTAGACTAATCAAAAAAATTACTAATAATAAATAATAATAACAAAGCTCTCTTGCCATGTATATTGTCACTTAATTTTAAAAAAAACATACGATAATATAAAAATAATAATAATAATTTAATACAATCCTTAGCTTCTTCAGTAATCGCCAAAATAATTGTCCCAGCATTAAATTTTTCCTTTTTACTTTCTTGTATACATAATATAAAGAAAAAGTATAGTAACAATTCGAACTCGAGATTTTGATGAATCTGCAAGATTTAACCCTTCCTAGATTTTTTATTTATCTGTTTATAATGAAGATAGTTTAAAAACGCTTTAATATAGACTGATGAAAGTCGTTATATGGTCTATACCAAATTTGTATATTTCTATTACATTTTGAGCAAAATCCACTAAAAAAAGTCTAATTATTCAGCTGTTCGAATATAATTTAACAGGATAACTATAAAATGATAAGAGCCAAATAGATATAACTAGATACACAGAATTAATATCTATAGTTTGAATAATTGTCAAATTCTGAGCTAAATCCTACTAGAATCTGCAGTCTGTCTGTCTTTCAGAAACATGTAAACGTAATAATTCGACTATGCAATGATCCAAATTTATCAAATTTTGTATGTTATTTTATGACTACAATTATAGTAGTTCTGGGTCAAATTTTTTTCAGTAGGTTATTAAAAATGTATCTAAAATACAAATATGTTTTTTAGAAACTATTAATCGCATGGCAGGGATTGATAAAATAACTCGCAATAGAGTCAGAAAAAGTGCTAACACTCACACCAAAAGTTAAACTTTCTTCACTGGTGTACACCTATACCATGAAAGGCATTTTCTGGGAAAATATACTTATTAGAGAGTATGCAAGAAAGTTTGGGGGGGACCATTCCAGCTGGTTTTATGATTTAAATTGTTTTTTTCTTTTTTAAGTTTCGTAATTTGATTATAATGTGTTGTCGATAGATGGCGCTTTTTCTAATGCTTCAAGATACCAAATGGTATTTAATACAGTTGTAACGAAATCAAATCATGCAAGAGTCATACTTCTAAAATGCTAAGAATCCAATTTTTGCTCATAATGGATATAATGAGTTTAGAGAAGCGTGGCGTCTATGCATGGCATTAGACAACATTCAGTTAGATATTAAATAATATGCTTGCTTGCTATGTGATACCAACTATACCTAATTTTATTCAAGTCTTAAAGACTTCAGATAGATTCAATGTCTAAATATTCTATGGTGGCTTCATCGCTATATGTTGATTAAGGCTCATACAATGTGAGTCAATTAATTAACTTTCCAAAAAATATGTAATCGCAATTATAGAAAATGGGGCATATAATCAGTTGATTAACATTTGCTATTCTAATACGTTTTTCAAATAGAAATATTTAATTCTTGAATTGTTTTACAATTTTTCAAAGGGACTAGAACTAAATATGTAAATAGTTTACTTTTAACTTCTTATGTATATTTTCAAAGAAATATATTATTTAAAAAAAAAATCTCAAGAGCGGATAAATTATTGAAATAAATGGTGGAATGGGAAAAAAACTTGTGGCGTAAAGAAATGCTCCTGATATGCAGCTTATATATATATATATATCAACTTCATCACCACAACAACAACTTCAAGTAAGTACAGGCATTCGATATTTAATAATTCGGATGATGAAAAAGCAATAAATTAACGAATACCTTAACAATAAATTTAAAAAATGACCAAACAACAAATTAAACAAAGCTTAATTAAAGCTAAAACTGCATGCTTACATAATGTTTTACATAATATAGAATCAATCTTTTTCAAAGAATAAACAAAAGGAATCCTTTGCACATACAAATTACTTGGAAGATCAAGATGGTCAAACGTCATTAGAGCTCGTGCTGCCATCAAGTAGCGAAATATATAATGAGGAACAAGTAAATATTTAAAATATAAATTTAATTAAAAGTTTAAATATATGAATCTGAAAAAAATAATTCCCTTAAAGCATGGAAATAAAATAATAAATTCCTTTATTATTAAGAATTTATGCATGAAAAATGAAACTAATTAAAATTAATTACTTCTTAAATGTTTATTTTAAATTCATTACTTAAAAAATGTTTTTGTAACAAAATAGAAAAATACAGCAATACATAAAACATTTCTGAAACGAAATGCTATCGAATATAAGCAAAAACTTTATTAAACTGTTTACTTTTATCAAATAATATATTATTACAGGTTTACTTTTTAATAACTTCTTATCACGAATTTAATGTATAATGTCTGGAGTGCTAGATAATACAAACATATTTTTAAATATTTTAAACTTTCAAACACGGCCTTATTATCAAATAAATAAATAACATTTAAAGATGAAGGTAAAAAATTTATTAAAAAAACTTGAGTAACTATGCGTGCATTATAACTTCTGAAGTTTTTGTAACAAAATATATTTATAACTACTCGCTCTAATGTTTAAAATCTTATTATAATTTACTTCGTTTTACAAAATTAAAATTAAAATTTTTATTATTAAAAAAACGTTTTTTATGAGAATTAGATGTAAAATATGTAACTCAATCATATGCATTTGGGGATGTGGAAGGTGTGCATTTATATACATATATTTTTTTTCTTTTTCCAGTATTTTTGCTAGAGAATTCCTATGGATTGCTGATTAAAAATAACCAAAAACATTTCACAATATATAAAATTACTTTTAAAGATTTTTTCTTATTTCATTTCTAGAAATATTCTAATTGCAAATGTATTTTTAAAAAAATACCAAGCAGGAAAAATAAGTTTGTCCATTGATTAACCTTTTACATATCTTTTCATTCATTAAGATAACACTAGATGGCACTCAAAGAATTTACCTTGTGCGAATATTTTTGAATGCTTTTGTATCTACCCTTAGAATTTATAAAAAGATTCAACTTTTGCGCTTCCTTTGCTGTAAATTAAAGTATGTTTTACAGAAATACAATTACAATTAATGAAAAAACATTCACTTAACAATAATTTTCATTTGCAATTCATTTTTATTATTTTTTAAAGTTTCTGAGTAGTCGTGGCCGAGTGGTTAAGGCGATGGACTAGAAATCCATTGGGATCTTCCCGCGTAGGTTCGAATCCTACCGACTACGAAAATGTGGGTGACTATTTTGTTGAATATTGAAAAACTTTATAATTTTTTTGATCTCAACCATATGAAAAAATCCTATCAATAATAACAAAGTTATACATAGTAGTATCAGTTTAGCATTACTACTAATAATATCAATTCAAACTCAAAGGCACATTGATAATATGCATTTTTTAACTAATAATTTTTATCAAAATTTGCATTTTTTTACAACTGCAATTGCTATAACATTTTTTTTTTTTTAACAATTTTGGCATTTCATGCTTGAACTTGATTTTTTTTCGTATGGGAACATCATTTTTTCCTTAATTGTTTCTTTTGAATTTAATTTTCAAAAATTATTTCATTGTAGTACTCGAAATTCAAATTTAAACCTATCTTCAACACTTTATTCATGACTAGCCGCCTTTGGCGACCATCTGGTTCGCTATGAGTAATGGGTTCTAAAATTTTAAATTAAATCACATATTCATTAGCCTTGAAGTAACTCCGGGCATTGATTGGCCTGAAATAAATATTTTCTTTAAGATGATGGATGGAAGGTTCTAAAAGAACACGGTTTCCTAATAATATTCTTTAATTTCATAAATCAGTCAGTTTTAATGATTGATTTAGAAGACTGATTGATGTAGCAACCTTTATTTAAAATATTAATAAAAATATATTGTAAAATATGGCTCACAGAGCAAAGTATGAAGAAATCTAAAACTCATTATTCATAAAGGCATTGTTTGACTCAAACTACATAAAATGTAATTATTTACTTCATTCAGATCAAATTAATAGTATTAAACAATATATATGCCTATTAATAATATTTTACAAATTGGCCATTGGAAAGGAATTTGAAGGCATATCCTTATAAATTCAATCCTGTATAAATAAAGATAATTTATTCAATTAATGATTTAAATATTGCAAAGGATCATAGAATCCTTTGCCTTGCATTTTTTAAAGAAAACATCACATTTTATATTTATTTTATTTTATCCAGTCACGTGATAAAAGTTGCATTTCTTCAGATTTAATTTGCGATGATAGTTTTTTTTTTATTTGAACTTCCGTCAAAATGAAGACAACACGGTTATAAAACCTAATTTTTTTCCCTTTGACGTGCTCTTGCAGATTTTATAGAAACCTTAGCTTTGCATTTATTTTTTTAGAAACTATCATATTTTACAATGAAAAAAAATATTGAATTAATGATATAGATATTGCAAACGATAATAGAAATATGCCATTAAGTCGGGATTCCAATGTCTAAATACGATGAGGTTTACTGTAAAGAAGATTTATTGAATTAATTATTTAGATATTGCAAATGATTATAGAAACCTTTTCTTTGCTTTTATTTTTTCAGAAAATATCACATTTTATATTTATTTTATTTTATCCAGTCACGTGCAAAAAGTTGCATTTCTTTTGATTTATTTTCAGATGATAGTTTTTTTTTATTCGAGCTTCCGGCATTCTTTTATTTTATCCAGTCACGAGCTAAAAACATGGTTAAAATATTTCTTTAAAAATTCGTTAAAAATTGAAGCTTACGTTATAAACTAAGAAAACTGATATCGTTAGAAAGCTAATTTTTTTATCTTTAAATTGATATAAAAATTATGTTTGTACAATAATATTTTCGGAAGTTATAGCGAAAAAACTTCGAAATTTTGCTTGAATTTTAATTAATTCAAATTCTAATTAAAAATTCGAAAAAAGGGCTCCGAGGTGCACATTCCCGACCTCTAAGGTATACATGTACCAAATTTGGTAGCTGTAGGTCCAACGGTCTGGCCTGTAGAGCGCCAACACACACACACATTGAGCTTTATTATAAGTATAGATTATTGTTAACCCTTTTATAAAAAAATAGCTTCCTCAGCTAGATAGATACCATTTTTTATTTTATGTTTTATTTATTATTTATTAATTTATTTTTGGCACAAAAATCAAGATGTCGACTTTGCTGTACAAACTAGTGAATTAAAATCATAGCAATATGAGATATAAAATTTTACCAAGTTATAAAGAATACTTTTTAAGTAAATAATCATATTTTAAATGGACGAATAAAGCTTGATGGATTTTATACAATTCAAAAATATTAATGTGTGGGATTTTGACTAGTAAAGTTGAATAAGAAATTGACGTTTGGAAAAAACGCAGTTGAGCATTGAAGCATGGACATTCATGTTGCCGGTTGTATTGTGATGTCGCGCCAATTTGGAAATTGAATTCCGCCGAGGATCAAACTAGTGATCCTACGATTTGCATCCGCGTAACATATCCGCTATACAAAAGTGATTCCAATGTTTAGTGACTGTTACTGGCTTATTAAGGCCTGGCTGGCAGCAATACTCCCCCACCAGTCAGTCTTGGAGAGACGAACGATTTTTTAGTGCCAAGCATTATGGCGAGGGAAGAGCGTGTTATTGTCCGAGGTCACCAATGTGACGATTTATATTTGGAAGTCTCGCCAATGTGGAGATTCGATTCCGCCAAGGATCGAATTGCATGCATACGATTTGCAGCCGCGTAACATATCCGTTAGACAAAAAGTGATCACCAATGTTTAGTGGTTGTTACTGATATTAATATACCACCACATTCAGACAAAATATGATGAATAGACTTTTGAAACATATGTCCTGATTGCTGTTCTCAAATACTAGATGAAGATGATTGGATCTGGTTTGACCATTACGCAAGCGAGCGCAAAGATTGTTGCATTTCTATTGTTTAATGAACGCCAAGACTGTAAAAGTGGTTTAATAGTGTGGAGTTTGTACTCTATCACAAGATACCACTCTGCTTGCCATTTCGAGTAAAGACCTATAGTGGTATCTTTATGAGTAACAGCCACTAGACGCTAGCGATCGCTTTTGTAGTAGTGGAATATTGTAGTGGTACAAATAAAGTAGCCAAATATCTGAAATCCATGGGGCTTCCCAATTTCTTTGCTGAAATTGTTGATTCTTAAGCAGCAAAGTTGTTAAATCTGCGCAAAAGCTTTTAACTGTAATCGATATTGATGGATATGTGCTTTCCCTTTCCTCTTCTGCTTCTTTCTCCCCACCCCTAACAAATAATAAACAAAATGTGTGAAACATTAATGTAGTTTTCTCAAGAGATTTGAACTTAGTGTCAAATTTAATTTCTTTTTTTCTTCAAACATGACTATGGTGGGTGGCACTTTTGTTTCGTTTACTTATTTACTTTATCTGTTGCAAACGAGTTCAATTCAATCACATGATGTGTGGGCGGAGCTAACCGCGATACCCACGTGGCATCTAAGTATGCAGATGCATGTAAAAAAATTTTTAAGTTCAGTTGTGTGCGTGTGTGCGTGTGTGTGTG
>JAPMOQ010001328.1:429821-447212 GCA_026543055.1 Argiope trifasciata | reverse complement strand
ATTGTTATAGTTAAATATTGTATAAACTATTGTGCTTTGGGGTTGGTTATGGGTTAATGAGATGTTAACTTAAATATTGTTATAGTTAAATATTGTATAAACCAGTGTTTCTCAACCTTTTAATATTCACGGCCCAATTTTCAATCATAATTTTCATCGCCCCCCCTTTTCACCGCATACCATAAAATGTATACAATAATAATGTATTTTGAGTATTTTGGCGCTAAACCTACACTACAACCTTAATTTTAAACTTTACAAATTACCAAGAATACGGAAATTTATTGACATTTTGCAACACCTCAGCATTGAAAAACAAGAATCGTACGAATTTTTATTCCTCTTGCGTCCCGCCGTGTCGGGCATTCTCACGGTTTCGCGAGAAGTTTCGATTTGTCTGGAATTTGTCTGGTCAGCTTAAAAGTTAAGTTTGGAGCGTGCGGAGATGTGAACAAACATTTTCTCAAAAGGAGAAGGAGAAAGTTCTATGACGCCGATTTCAATTCCAGACAATCTCATTCGAGTCAATCCTTCTATCGCTATTGAATCTATTCTGTATGTGTATGTTAGATATATTTTCGTGTAATTTCAATTCACTGTATTAACCTTGCACAGGTCGCTCGGATTACAATAGTGATTTTAAGTGAGTTTGATGTTTAAAAAATAATTAAGAAGAAGTGCCTTGTTATGTTTAAAGTTGATTAAAGAATATTGATTAATTATTTTGAAGTTTTATTTTGATTTGAAAATGCACTACAATTATAATCCGCGTGACCTTTTACGTGACTTTATAGAGCGCTATTGGTGCAGGGTTAAATATTCACTGCAGCAGACTTATGCAGAATCATGGATAAATTTTTAAGCGGGTGTAAGCGAGCATTAGACTATATACAAGCATCAACAAGTACACAGACGAACCTGGTTCCGAAAATAAAATCAAGAAAATATTCTCAAGAATACTTAAATTTTAGGTTCACTAGTACTGAAGCAAATGAAGAAGAAAGGTCCCTGTGTATCATTTGATCAAAAATGTTAATAGCAGACAGCATGAAACCTAATAAACTTAAACGACATTTGAAAACGCTTCATAGTGAGTACGTAAACAAACCCAGAGAATTCTTCGAATTAAAATTAAAATCATATGAAAAGCAAAAAGCATTGTTTAAAAAAACTTTGCTTGAGATTAAAAAGCTTTAATTGCCTCTTACAGAGTTTCATATAAAATAGCCAGATGTGAAAAGCCTCACACCATTGGTGAAGAGCTTATTTTTCCAGCAACAACTGAGTTGTAGAAATTATGTTTGGAGATAATTTTGCAAAACAATTGCAGTCTATACTTCTTTCAAATGATACTGTTGCCCGTCGAATTGTTGATATAGCTGAAGATGTAGAGTGTCAACTTTTGTCGAAGTCACGTGACAAATTGTTTTCAATACAACTCGATAAGGCAACAGATAGTAATAAAAATGCTCATTTCATTGCCTATGTTAGATTTTGTGATGATTTGTCAGTAGTTAGAATTACTTTTCTGCAAACCAATAGAACTCAAAGCAACGGTACTCGCATTATTTGCTATCTTAAATGATTTTATGAACGAGGCAAACTTAGAATGGAAAAATTGCCTCGGAATATGCACTGATGGTGCTAGTTCTATGTTCGGAAGATTCCAAAGTATTCAAGCACTTGTGAAACAAAAATCGCCACAGTGCGTATGGACACACTGCATGATTCACAGAGAAGCTTTGGCTTCCAAAGAAATGAGTCCTGGTTTGAATATTGTGTTAACTACGGTTGTAACCGTAGTAAATTATATAAAAATGAGACCCCTGAAATCAAGAATCTTTTCCGCATTTTGTAAAGACATGGGTGCAGTACATTCAGCGCTACTATTTTATTGCGAGGCAAGAGTGTTATCAAGAGGGAAATTTTTGCAATTTGTTTATGAATTAAGAAAAGAAATCGCCGTTTTCCTTAAAGAGGAAAACAGACCGGAAGTTGAGAATTTTCGCGATAGTTTATTTGTGATGAAATTGAGCTACATGGTCGACATATTCGAGAAATTAAATAACTTGAATCTTCAACTGCAAGGAGCATATACACATATATTGGATGCGAGTGATAAAGTTAATGCTTTTTGTAGGAAATTGGAATTTTGGAGTAGAAATTTAAAGCAAGAAAACTTAACAATGTTTGCAAATTTGAATGATTTTATCAAAACTTACAAGGCTGAAGAACAACATGTAAAAGTTGTTTTTGTAACCATTGAAAATCATTTAGCAATGCCCGCAAAGAATTTTAAAAAGTACTTTCTTGCTGACGACAAATTGATATCAAGTTACAAGTGGGAGAGGGATCCATTTCAAAATACTCCCGAAGGACTCTCAATTGAAGAGGAAGAAACGATAGTTTCAAGCGGCGAAACCAAAGACAATTTAGTAATAAATCACTCTTTGAATTTTGGGCAGGAGTGGATGAAGAGTTTTCTGCGCCAAAAACAAGGGCATTTCGCATTTTACTACCATTTTCAACATCTTACCTTTGTGAAACTGGATTTTCTGCGGTGGCTTCTTTGAAGACAAAATATAGATCTCAGCTAAATATAGAAAAACAACTGAGAGTGTCTATTTCAAATATTAAATCCTCCTTCGAAAAACTTTGCTCTGCAAGACAGGCCCAAGAAAGTCACTAAAAATTATTAAATTTGTTTTTAATTTAGTAAGTTGTTTTAATTTAATAAGTTAATTATTAAATATGTCGAAATGTATTTTGTTTTGCATTTGTGTGTGTGTTCTTTCCTTTTAGTCAATCAATTTTTTTAAATAACATTTTCTCTAGGATACGCTCGAGCCCCCCCCATTAGTGTGCTCGCGCCTCCCTAGGGGGGCGCGCCCCACAGGTTGAGAATCACTGTTATAAACTATTGTGCTTTGGGCTTATCTCGTTAACATGTTTCTGAAAATACAGACAGACAGTTAACTTGTAATTGGATATGACTAAAGTAATTGGAGATTTTTACACTACAGATGTTAAATCTGTGTGCTGAATTTCATCCCTCAAGATTCAGTTGTTTTGTAGTTATTGTTTTACATTATTTGCAAACAATCGGACAGATGGAATTCCTCAATAAATTTAACTCATAAATGATAGAAGTCTTCAAATTTGATATGAAAACTGTATACCAAATTTTAATCTACTAATTCTAATCCTTTTTTTACTTATCTTTGTCACAGACAGAAAGAGGGTCATTTTTCAGAAATGTATTTTTCGAAATCAGAGAAGACTAAAATGTAGAGATTCATCAAAATCTTGATATTTGGTGGTGGTGTTTTTTTTTTTTTTTTTTTTGACGATTATTGTACTTTTTCTGTACTAGGTATACGGAAAAGTAAAAAATATGTAAAAGGAATCTACTAATCACAATTTTCAAATTATCATGGGAGAACATTACATTTTTATAACTCATTATTTGTCTTAATTAATTTATTAACCAGTTTAAAAAGGTTTGAAACAATCACAAGACTTCTCTATCCGTCTCTATTCTTCTCTCTACAGCAGCAGACGATGTATAATTCAAAAGCTATAGAGTGAAAGCCTACTCCAAAATAAAACTACATTAACAGACGATAGATTATTCAAAAGTTTTACTGTGAAAGCCGACTCCAAAATTAAACTACATTAGCAGACGATAAATAATTCAAAAGCTATACTGTGAAAGCCGACTCCAAAAAAAGGGGGATAAATAATCAATTTGTTGCTACATATTTTAAAGACTTCAACAATTTGTTGCTTCATACTTTGAGGCTCTAGAAACCTCAAGCGAAAACAATATAATAAGTTCTCACATGATTAAAAAAATAAAGAAACAGGAACGTTGATAAATTGATATGTGTGGCAAAGAGTGCTCAGTTCAAAATTTGGAAGAATAAATCTGATTAATGCTCACGTACATAAGCCAGATGTATATAAATTTCTTTGATCGGTTTATTTTTATCTATAATGTCTAAGAAAGATGTTCTCATCTTAATACGGCTTCTGATGTGTTCCAATAATAGATAAGAGTAAACAAAATAAATTCTATCAGTATTAATATTTTCACCAAATCTGTTGTAGCAGGTTTTCAGATTGAAACGATATAAGTATTTGGAACCAAGGACATAATTTGCTTAGTTGTCTTCTTTGTGCTGTTCTGTCCTCGTGTAAATAAACATCATCGTTGTGTCGATTGAGAAAAAAGCAAATTTCTAAAACACTAATTACAATTGGGGATACTATTGATGGCATACCATGAATTAATCACCAAAATCCTCGCCAAGGATGAGATGATGAATTCAGTAAAAATGCTAAATTCAGACAAAAGTCTTGTCTAGTCTATTCGAAAGAGTGTAAAGACCTTGGAGGTCACCGGAGAAAAAAAAAATGTCTATATTTTGTAACTATTGTAAGGCATTCTCTGGCATGAAAAGATTATTAGAAATATTCGAGAAAATTTTGTGGAGACCACTCCGGTTGGTTTAGTTTATTTTCTTTCAGCTATAAAACACTTATCGTAAATTTCTAAAACACTAATTACAATTTTGGATACTATTAATGACATACCAGGGATTAATCGCCAAAACCCTCACCAAGAATGAGTTGATGGAATCAGTAAAAATGCTAACTCCAGACAAAAGTCTGGTCTAGTCTACCCCAAGAAAGAGTGTAAAGACCTTGAAAATCGCCTGGAGGGAGGGAATTTCCATATTTCGAAACAAATGTAAGACTTTCTTCGGCATGACCAGATACTTAGAAATAATCTAGAAAATTTTCTAGAGACCATTCCAGCTGGTTTAGTTTATATTCTTTAAGCTATCAAAGATTTATCGGCAACACTGTGTAAAAATTATTCATTTTTAAAAAGTTCTAGAAACTTTTACGCGATTAATAAACAAAAGCACGTTTCGTTGAATTTATTTGATAATGACTTTCGTCCTTGAAGTAAAACTGTGGTCAGTTCCTATCTCTTTTTAATTCATATTTTGAAATAAAATAAATTGTTTTTCTGAAATGGAGTTTTCTGCAGAATAATATTTACTTCACTGCATGCATATGTATGACAAGTTGGCAGTTGACCTTAGATCACAGATAGATGATGAAAAGGAGGAAAATATGAAACGATGACAGCAACGATAACCGAGTTTTAACGAATACGATTGCATTGAATTCGGTGTATTTTTACTTTCTCGTACACATCGTACAGAGATTGTATAGTAATCGTCCAAACATTTGACGAATCTCCCCAATAGTAGACCATCTTGAACTCAAGAAAGAAATTTTTGGAAAATTCCTATATGCTTATGTGTCTGTCTGTTAACAAAGATAACTCATAAAAAAATTTGATCTAGACGGATGAAATTTGGTATTTAATTTTTACACTAGATTTACAGATTTCTGACATATTTTGAGTAAAATCTATTGAAAGGAAGTCCGTCTATTCGACTGTTAAAATATAGTTAACACGAATGTTACAAGAGAGTTTTATAAAGAAAATTCAGTACACATCTATAGCGTAGACACCGATCAAATTTTGAGCTAAATCCATTGAGCAGTTGATTGTGTGTCGGTTAATTTTAGAAATACGTAAACTCTATAAAACGCTGTTTCTCAAAATGTGAGAAAAATATGCCTAAAATTCTCTTCTTTGGGGGGAGGGGGGAATACTATTAACGCATGTTAGGGATTAATAAAAAAAAAACTCGCCAAGAATAAGATGATAGATTCAATAAAATTACAAAATTAACAACAAAAAAATTTTAGTAATTATTGTACACCAATGCTATGGAGGGCGTTCTCTAGCAAGTGATGCTTATAAGAAAGCGAGAGAGAAAGTTTTGGGAGTCCGTTCCTGGTAACATTTGGTGGTTTTAAAGGCATTTTTCGTACTCGAGAAGGTCTGAAAATTGGGAATACTTCAAAATCTCAAGCTCGAATATTTTGACGAATACATTACTTTACTATTTTGACAATTTTTCTAAACTTCGTGTGCATAAAAGAAAGAATATATAATCAAGAAACTGCGGAATTTTGTGAGCCATTTTAGTATAAAAAACAATAACATTTGTAAAACCATCTATATTTTTTCCATCCGGTTCATTAGGACTAAAGAAGATGGATCGTTTTAATATTTAACATAGATGTCAGAATGTCAATACATTTAATACAGCTTGAAATATTGTGAAGAACTTTGATACAAAACAAAAATAATTTTTTAAAACACCATTTAAAAGTTTTAATTCATTGATTACGATACAGTTGGCAAGAGAATTTCTTCTGAATGTTTGCAATTTTTATCATGTGGGAAACATGATGTTGTTTTGGTTTAAGGTGTTCGAAGTCTCAAAATGCTTGAACAACAAATTAAACTGTTGGAGCCTCAAAATGCGTAGGCAACCAACTGGCAATATATCGCTTTTCAGGCCTCAATTTTTCGCGATTTATCACCAACTAAAGTTACAACTTGATTTCCAAATGATTCATTTCTGAATTATTACGAACTAGCCTCCTTTGGGGACCAGCTGGTTCGCCATGAGTAATGCGTTCTAAAATTTTCAATTGTCACATATTCATTAGTCTTGAAGTAATTCCGGGCATTGATTGGCCTGTAATTAAAAAGGGTTTTTTTTTCCGTGATGCTGCCAAAATATTAAATATGTTTTTTTAAAGAAAGCGAAAAAGGGGGAAAAAATATTGAATAAATTATTTAGATGTTGCAAACGATTATAGGAACCTTGGCTTTGCATTTATTTTTTTAAAAACTTTAAATTTATAATGGAAAAAAAATATTGAATTAATGATAAAGATATTGCAAACGATTATAGAAATATGCCATTAAGTCGGGATTTCAATGCATATCCCGTCTAAATTCAATCAGGTTTACCATAAATAAAGAAGATTTATTGAGTTAATGATATAGATATTGCAAACGATTGTAGAAACCTTTGCTTTGCATTTATTTTTCAAAGAAAATATCACATTTTATATTTCTTTTATTTTATCCAGTCATGTGCTAAAAGTTGCATTTCTTTAGATTTATTTTGTGATGATAGTTTTTTTTATTCTAATTTTCGGCATTCTTTTATTTTATCCCGTCGCGTAATAAAAACATGGTTAAAATATTTCTTTAAAAATTCGTTAAAAATAGAAGCTTGAATTATAAATTTAAAAAACTGACACCGTTAGAAAGCTAATTTTTTAATCTTTAAATTGATATAAAAATCATGATTGTGCAATAATATTTTCGGAAGTTATAACGGAAAAACGACAAAATTTCGCTTAAATTTTAATTAATTCAAATTCTAATTAAAAATTCGAAAAAAGGGCTCCAAGGTGCACATTCTCAACCTGCAAGTTATACATGTACCAAATTTGGTTGCTGTAGGTCCAACGGTCTGACCTGTAGAGCGCCAACACACACACATTGAGCTTTATTATAAGTATAGATAGATTATCTTAATTAACTTATGTCATTAACCATTGAAACCGGTTTTGAGCAATCGCGAGACAGATTATGCTTGCGTCAATATTTAGAAAAACGAAGTTCTCCTCTTCCCTTCCATCTCCAAAGCTTTGTTTGCTAACCAGAAAAATTGAAAATAAAAGTAAGTTTAAACTGGTTAATGATAAATTAATCAAAAAATTTTGCATGACTATTAGAAATTATAAGAAACTAGTTTTAGGTTTGCAATAAAAGATTACCACGATTACATTTGGCGAGAAATGGCTCCAAAATAATTCAGTTGTGGCGACCTTGCCATAAGCATAAGTCTAGCCCTATCACGCAGAAATTAAACACGGACCTCGTCATATTTTTTAAGGGCGCTATCAAGTGGATTTAAAAACATTCTCTGCGGTTTTCCTTAAGGTTTCAAAACTATTTCTAAGAAACTTAATCAATCAGTTTATTTACTTATTCAATCCTCGTGATGTTGTTATTGAATTATTTATTCAATCGTCTTTCTTTTTCTACGAAAAGATACCACCAGTAAAATTAAACTAAGCAAATTTTCCTTGTTGAGCTTTTACTGAAGATTGAAAATAAATGATATCACCATTTCATTTTCCTTGTGTTGCTATTAGATATCATTTCAAAGTTAAATTTCGACATGAATTAAACAATATTTTGATGCTTTCATACTTTAATTTAATAAATATTCCTATTTCCTTGACTATTCTTTTCTCTCGGTTTGTTAAAATGTGGAATAAAATTAAAGTATGTGAAAATATATCCTCGTTTGTTCCACTCTCTTGTGTGAAGCAGTTTAGAAATCAAGGCTCAATATACATAAATAATGCAATATACTATACCTAAATTATTTCCTTTTTTTAAAACCAGCGGGTGACCGAGCTCCGCTCGGAGAAAACAGGTATCGAAGCTAACTCGAAGATTTAAATTTTCAATTGTGATTTATCAAAACAATACATGCCATAAGAAAATTTGAGAAACCATTGGTGAAAAGATAACCGGTTAAAGTGCACCATTGTAAACTATTCTAAACAAAGTTAGAGTTTGGAAAGGGAACTATTCTATACAAAGATAAAGTAATGGTAAAGATTGAAGTGCGTTGAAGTTCAATATTTTTGACAAATTTATTTAGAAAAACCAAACATATATACATACATAAGAAACATATTATAAACCTATAATAGCATAAACATAAAACTTTATTAGTTCCCCATATTGGCTATAGATGGCAGCACGTTACCGCTTGAAAATTTAAATAGCCATTATGGCGAACTAATAAAGTTTGAAAATATCCTATCTGTAACTCCGAACTGCTCGAGCGTAGCGCTTCAAAACTGGCGCCAATCGATTCATCATGGCCAAAAACCCCAGACCCCCAAGTTTACCGGAGTTTATTGATTCTGGGGCGATTTTCGACTTGGCAACCATTCCTCGTATTATAGTATTAGATTCATAACAAAAGAATATTATTTGTCAAATTTTGCTCATAAGTTCCCCCAACAGAAAAATTTGCAAAAGTTGCTGCGGTGTTTACGAGCAAAATATTGGAAGTAGAAAATATTACTAAACCTATCCAAAATAGTACTATATCCTAACAAAAAAGAAGAGGGGAAAAAGTTATTGACATTTATTCTGATTTTTGACTTTCATTTGCTTTTTGCTTTTTCACTTTAACATTATTGACATCCTTCATAAAGAGAAGGAGTTTTCTAAACTAGATTTCAACCTAATATATTCAGATATAATAGCTGAAAAGTCTCAAAATTAACGAAATACTACATCTGCAGAAAGGAGTTTGAGCATATTTTAAAATATTTTCATCAAACCAGTGGAAAAAAAACAACGGAAAAAAAAACAACCTCAGCTTAGAAAAAGTTCTCCCTTATATATTGGATAATTAAGTAAGTTCTCGCTGTTTCCTAACGGATGTCGTTACCGGTACTGATTGCGTTATTTTATGATAGCGACGTATCTTTTTACATGTACTATAAGCAGTCTTGAAATTCACCTTATGTTATTTCGCTGAAGTGCAAACAACTTAATTTTTTTCTCCTTAAATATCAAATTTCGTGCCAAAAAAAAAGAGTATTTACTGTGAATTTTACGAACGGCGAATCTTCAAATGTGAGCAACTGCTTCAATGGGAGAAAATATGAACAACTGCTTCAAATATGAACAAATATGAACAACTGCTTCAATGGGAGAAAAGGATAGGACTTTTTGCTTCATATCCTAACTGTCGATGAAAAATGGATACACTAAAATAATTCTAAGCGTACTATTCTGACCATGCATCAACATCTTCAGCAAATACGAATATTCATGGCTCCAAGCTTCTGCTCTGAATTCGGTGTAGAATCAGGTGATTATAGTTTATTATGAGTTGCTCAAACCAAATGAAACAATCACGGGAGATTGCTACAGACTACAACTGGAGTTCTGTCCAAGGATTCAATTCAGGGATAAGCAGCAATAACAATATTTTTTTAATATTATTTGAATATTTGACTATTTTATCTTAATTAAAAATTGCTATGTTAACTGCTGCATAATAAATGCAATCAGAAAATTCTGATGCCTAAACGAAATTCTCCAACGTTTGCACGACGAATTCTAACTCACCTGAGAGGATCGCACCATGAGCAGAATGTTGCTGGGGGTGCACATTTTCAGCTGCTTCCAGGAGAGTCCCCTGAGATCAAAAATCATTCGATAGCCGCACACCTGCGTGGCCGGGTAGCTGATGGAATGGACGAGAACAGCTGTTATAGCCCGGAACACCTGTTCGAACACATCGATCTCGGGATCCCAAAGTCCTGCAAACATACAAAACAAAAGAATGATTGTGAGAGGAAAGAGAATAAATATATATTCTTACGGATTTTTCATATCCTAAAAATCCATCGGATTCTTTTTACCTTGTATAAGGGGTGTGTATGGTGTGAGAGATGATGATGATGAACACGCAATGACCAGTTCTTTAGTAGACGACACAACACAGACGTTTATTTACAGGACAAAGACAGGACAGCAACAGAGGACAAATATTGACACCACAACTATGTACAGCAGACAACTATAAACAGCCGAGACGAACACACAGGACAACACACTGCAGATAGTAGTCCACAGGCAGAAACTCCGTAGTGACAATGTCCACAGCTCACAAAGCGACCAGACAGGATTCAGCGGGAGAGGGAATCTTTAAAATATTATTTTCTACGTTCAGGTAGGTCTCTCCGGAACAGGCTGAAACTATTCCTCTGTCTCTTCTTGCCTTCGCTGTTGACTCCCTACTTCGCACAACGGAACTATTCCTCAGCTCAGAACAGCTCAATTCCCGACGACGGCACAACGGGCTACGACACACGACGCAGGCTTCGTCAGTGTATGCCACACAGCAGTTCTCCGTTCTGGACTCCTCGGTTCAAGACCTCTCTATTAGGTCTTATCCTTCTCCGATTAATTCAACTGTGCTGCTTCTCACTTGACTCACACCTTAATTCTTCTTCAGGTTTTCTGCCTTCCATTTTCCGCTGCTCCGCTTGTCTCGCTTGATTCATACCTTTCAGACTGGCTGCTTATATATATACCGGCGGGAGGCGGAGCTAACATCTTTTTGACCAATCAGGAGCATTCTAGATGGATCTCAGCTCCTAGCAGAGGGATCGGAAAAATGCTCGATGTTTTCGGGTACTTTCCATTTTGTCGCCAAGTTGCCAAATGATCGCCAAGATTGTTGCCAAGCCCTTGGACCTCTGACATTACACCCATTACATATACTGTAAATCTCTCTTCCTTACGACGACAGTATCAGAGCGGGGAAGCAAAACTACACGTTCGTAACAATATTGATTACTGTTGATACTTTTATTACATTGTCATCAAGAAAATAAATACTAAATTTTACTCCAAAACAAAAAGAAATGAAAATGAACCTTCTGACTTCCTGAAGGCTCTAAAAAAATGAATGCATTTGCATAAAGAGTTGTGAAGTGAACTCATCTCCGCTTCGTGTTTAATATACGAAATAAAAGTTTGCATAGCAAATTCAATGTCACATAATGGATAGCATGGAGCAGGTTTCCACCAAGAGGGGGATCTAATCACCAAGCAGACAAAAGTACAAGCATGGAGCAGGTTTCTACTAAGATGGCTATCTAATTACCAAGCAGACAAAAGTGCAAGCATGGAGCAGGTTTCTATCAAGAGGGTGATCTAATTACCAAGCAGACAAAAGTACAAGCATGGAGCAGGTTTCTACCAAGCATGTGATCTAATCACCAAGCAGACAAAAGTACAGATATGGATCTTTTGTATCTGTACTCTTAGTAGAGATGCAAAAGATCTATATCTGTACTTTTGTATACTCTTTTGTATCTGTATTCTTAGTGACTTAATTTATTCCAAATAAATTGTCACTGTGTTTAGTGCCTATTATATTGAAAAATTTAAGCAAACGTTGCATTTTATTCGGTTGGTATAATTGGTAGATAACGAGTCATCTGACCCGCGACTTATGGTCAGATAATGGTTTTTGAAAAAAAAATTAATGGTTTGTTTGAAATAGTGAATGAAAATTATTTTTACATAGTAATAAATATTTATATTGCCTTTCAAGGTGAAATGGTGATAAAAAGGAAAAGTAACTCTTTATTTAACAGTAAATGAGTTTAAAATATTATTTGTTAATTTTACTTTTAGACAGAGTTTGTGCAACATTAATGTATAGTTTTTCGATTTGTTTACCTTTTCAAGCAACAGAAATTTTCTGTCTCTTGACTAGCAATCTTCTGAATATCTAAGCAATGTACTTCTGAATTGTTTTCAAAATTATAAATGAACGTCCAGTGACATCAGATGAAAGATAAAAAGCTAAAAAAGACAGAGCGAGAATTTTATTTTGAAAAGAAAAACTGTTAGTAAAGTTTCTAAGTTGATGAAAAAATGTAAAAAATTTAATCAATATTTAGATATTGGAGATGTGGGCAAAGAGTGTTCTCCTTGTGGAACTTTGAGTTTTGAATCGAAAGTAAACCGACTGACAAACGCCTATTTTTACCAGAAGATTAAACTTCCAACATAGAACAAAATGTCGGTGGAGTTTAAGAGTTGCCTAACTGGAACATTCGAACATCAGATACAATATCGGATAACATTAGGGTTGGGGATGGAAAACCAACAGGGGACTGAGCTCGTATTTATCTGTATAAAAAAAGTAAAGTTGTCAAATAATTTATGTATGATAAGCTCTGTCAATTTTTTATTATACAATATCTCTTGAAAGACTAAGCTAGAGCAAGTGTGACATTTCTTCTCCAAGAAGTAAATCTAAAATTTATCACTTCTTAAAAACCTGGATTGTCTAAGACATATTAAAATATATTTTTCATTATCAGCCTAAAAACTAAAATGTATCCAAAAAAAGAGCTCACCTACTTTGAAAAGAAGCACCAGACACCCCTTCCTGTCTCTATGGGTGAGCGCCCCCATGACTGGTTTGAGGATCACCTTCTTCACTGATTCCGGATCACTGCAGTCATAAATGTGTCTGTATTCTTTTCTGAATTGCCAGTAGTTCTGGAGCAACCTGAAGGCCTTCTTGACGTTGAATTTTCGAGCTCGAAGAAAAGCCAAGAGAAAATTGTCGTCCATGATGGACACCAGCTTTTTTTCCTCTGAAAAGAATCCCAGAATCAGGGAATTGAAATTAGGAAAAATTAACTGCTGTGGAAGAGTTTTATTGTTCATACTGGGATACCGTTCGGGAATTGCTGTTACTCCGATGGAGCAATTGCAATGATACAGCAAATTGTATTTTGTAATAATATAGTTAAATAGTATAGACTGTACTTTTTATGATTTTTTGTTGTTGGTTTTAATTATTCGCTGTAAGTACTTACAATGCCATGGGAACATAAATCAAATGACAACATTAGAGAACGAAAACGAAATCAGGTGGCGAATCAGCTGTAAATAAACGTCAACGAATAGAACAGCCAATCACGTTCAAGCTTAGCTTTCTGTAATCGGAGGATCTGTTGTTCGTTTCAGTATTCTGAGATTACCACTTTTCCACTCTTTGTATCACGTCAAATCATAAATGAAAATTAAAGCTGCAATCACGAACTTGTTAATATCCGGTAGAATTAATCTTTTAAATTCACGATGCCAAGATTGGTAAAAGTGAAGTTTAAGGCACGGACCATCGCCAAACTGTGCCAAATTCTACAAAATTTGCCAATTGTCCATCTTTGATTGCTCCAAAATGGCGCTGTTACACCCATGTGGTTCAAAAAAATTTAATTTATAAAATTAAGGAAGAAAAAATTAATCTTCAAAACAGATAATGGTCTTCAAAAGGGTAGAAATTAATACATTTAAACCCAAAATGAGACAAAATTTCCATCAAATTCAAGGAATTACTTAGCCCAATACAGTAAAAGTAAGGTTAAGGGTTGCTGTCAAGTAGCGCCACCTATGTATATATTTATTTACATAACTAGTATTAGTTCAGTTTGTGTGGCAACAGTGTATATAATTTAAGTTTGTTTTTATAGAATTTTTTTTTTGGAATAAAGAAATGAAGGGACAAAATGGCAAACATTTACTGTCGTATCTAACAGTTGCCATAGGATAGCCACCGGTCAAGCAGTGGTTACCATATTTGGCGATATATCGCCAAGAAAAGTTCAAATTTGTCACCGTACATTAAATATTACTTAACCCCAAAGATTATCTGAACCGAGACTTACGTTTGATGAGTTTTTTTAGCTCCTCCAAAGCTATTGGGCGAATTTCATCGGTTTCGTTGAGTTGTGTCCTGGCCTCTTCGATCATCGCAGGTGTGAGATAGTCCATAACATATCGCAGTGGCTCATCGTCTGAGTCCATTGGTTTGGGTTCCGCACTTTTGTCCAAGCTGTGGATGCCTTGTTTCAGTTTTTCAATCATTTTCGTTGATGACATCGTAGTAACTGAAAAAATGCGGAAGAAAGAAGCTTGTATAACACACAAAATATTATCAAAATTTGATAAAAGTTATTACGAATGCAATCCGGTATTTTTCGGTAAGTACGGAGCAAGTGAAAGGTCACCAAATAATTTAGATCAGAGCCAAAAAGATAACACTAATATCAACGCTCCAAATTGCATGGAAATACAACGTTTTAATATTGTTTGGCGACGTTTTTTGAGAGCTCATGTCTTTGGAAACCTTTCGCTTGAACCCAGATAACCGAATAGTACTTATTTTTCACTTGCAAACCAAACCTTATCAAATATGGGTAACAGCTGCCTAAGAGAAGAATACTGGCCCAAATACTACCACTACTGGTGCAGATACTAAAATGCAAATCTAATGTTTCATTATTGGTTGGCGACGTTTTTTGAGAGAGCGAGTCTTTGGCGACCTTTCGCTTGAATCCAGTTAACCTAAAATTGCTATTTTTCAGTTGCAAACTAAACCTTTTCAAATATTGGAACAATCTGTGCGAGAGAAGAATGCTGGCTCAAACGTAATAACACCATCATTCTGATTAAGCAACGAACAGAAAAATTAGTTTCGATTTAGAAAAGTTGTCAAATGGTTGATACTAAATGCTACAGAGATATAGCTTCAATAGCAGCTTCTGCGCCAAAAAGATATCCTCAACACCAGCTCCAAATCGCATGAAAACCTGACGTTTCAACATTGTTTGGCAACGTTTTTTGAAAGCACGTGTGTTTGGCGGCCTTTCGCTTGAACCCAGCTAACCAAAAATTACTTATTTTTTAGTTGCAAACTAAAAAATAAGTAATATTGGAAACAACTGTCTTAGAGAATAATACTGGAGCAAACGTAATAATAATACCTTTTTTAGATTTAGCAATGAACAAAATGGTTGATACTAAATGTTATATAGATACAGCTTCAATAGAGATATTCATTGGCGATATTTTGTATTGGGGACTTTTTTTTTTACTTTGACACATGTCTTAACTCAGAAATCCCTTCGACAACCCTGCTGCTTGATATTAATCACAGAAAGCTTGCCTTGGCGATAAAAAAATCGCCAATTGAGACTTACATCAGAGCTGTCCCGTTGCAGAAATCACATTATTAAGGTAGGTTTATATTCGGCCTTTTATAAATCAGCAGTAAGCAGCGCATGCATAGAAAGGCGGAGAAATGCTGTCCGTAGCAAGTATTTGACTCATGTTGCACAACATTCCACGGTATTATATTTTTTCTTACTGCGCATGCCTATGTAGAAATTGGCGGTTATTTTGGGCTTGAAAAAATCATAAAGCAATTCTAACATTTGTTGCTTTTTCTGATGTTTTTACCATATTTCTTTGTGTCCATGCTTTTAATACGATATGCAATGAAAAAAAAAATCAGGGACGTCAAAACTGCAATTTATAGCCAAGTATGGAATTCCTGAATTTATCTCATGAAATGGTGGAAATCAATCTCTTTCAATCCCATAAATCAATCCGTTTCTACGCATGCACTGCCTACTGACTGAGTGTAAAGCAGACATAAATGTTAAGGTGGATTCACAAGCGGCCAACTATTGCGAGCAATGGAAGATCACGCCCACCTCTGGAAAATCACGCGACTACAATGAGACAGTGGCAAATGGTTGTCCCATCGGCACAACCGTTAGCCGTTGTCTCAACTGCTCATGCGAAGACAATACAGGGACAACAGCAGAAGGACAACGATTGCGAGCAATAGTTGATCTCATGTGAACACACCTTTAATATAAATTCAATAACAACCCTTGCACGCAATAACAAACTTCCATCGAAGCCCATTACATTGTGGAAGATTCGTTGCTGATTAGTTTGTATTAGTTTTAATCATATTTAAGCAATTAATAAGAAAATAAATTATTTTAAGACCTGTGCTTTTGTGTATGTATCAAGGTATCAAAGTAATTATCATAATACTTTTAGCACGAAACAATAATCAGAAGCAATATTTTTCAGATAAATTCCTTTACTTTTTTATGGCAACATCAATCAAAAACTGCATTGTTTCTCGCTCACATTTCATTAATTTACGAAACATATCTCCAATTGGTATTCGATTGAATCCCGATTTCGAATAATTTACTAAACGGCTTATTCACGACTTACAGAAAAAAGAGAATTTTCAAACAGCAATCGTTCAAAATGCCTACTAGATTATATAAGAGACGAGAAAGGAAAAAACGCAAGCAGCTGAACTACACAAACAAAGTGAACTTCAAAAGCTACATCCGAAGTATGCTCCAACAAATTGGCGGGCATATCAGTGCCAGCATATCAGAAGGAGCTCTGGAAATAGTGGATTCCATCATACTGGACATGTTCACAATGTTGGCGACTGAAGCGACAAATTTGATGGCGGCAAGCAAAAAACGGACTTTGTCTGCCTGGGAATTCCAAGCTGCTGTAATACAAACGCTGGAAGGTGAAGTTGCCAGGCACGCTCTGTGCGAAGGCGAGAAAGCTGTCACCACTTATATTAATATGACGAGCCACAGACGACTCCGAAGGTTAGAGGAAGACGATTTCTGAAATCACAAGATAACCATATCGAAACTAGAAGGACGTCCAATATTTGTTATTCATCGTAAGAAGATAATAATATACATCTGCTCAATAAATAATGCAATTTATCCAAAATGTTGTTCATTTTCCAAAATACTGTTCCAAGGTGTGTTTTTTTGTGATTTTTTTTCTCAAATTTTGTAATGTTAAATATTTTAATCGCCTTAAGAAGATAATTTCATACATCTGCTCAATAAATAATACAATTCATCCAAAATGTTGTTCGTAAAATAAATATACTCATTTTAAAAACAAGGTCAACTCAACAAGGTTTTTTTTTTTTTTTTTTTTTTTTTTTTTTTTTTTTTTTT
>JAPMOQ010001328.1:414766-429811 GCA_026543055.1 Argiope trifasciata | reverse complement strand
AATCGAGAAAATGCCAGTTTTGGCGCGTTATCATCAAGAGGGGGGTTTAACTATAATTTCACCCATTTTTTTTTTGTTTGGCTTAATCTTGAAGAGAATCGAGTTTATATATTTTGAAACATCACTTCTCCTCTTCGATCTATAAGATCCCCAATATAGGCTTAACAAAAGAGTACAATCTCCAAACTGAAATATGTTTGGGAAATAAATTGACAAATATTGTAACCTAGCTAAATTCTCCAGTTAATATTTAGCAGCGTATTTTTTTCTCTTAATTTTTTAAACCTTTGTTATAATTAGGAAATATTATTTAAAGTTCTGTGTCATATCCTCAGATTTTACCAAAATTAGAAATTGATTTTCCTTTTTGATAATCTAGTACAGTCTGACTTCGAAAAAAATTAATGTTCATTATGCCAAAGTAGGGAACCTTTTGAGGTAATTTTTTCACCAAATAGAAACTACACAAGTTTTTATTCTAACTCTACAATCCATTTGTTTCTAGATCCTATAGTCATTCATGACAGGGGACTTTTTAAATAACTGTCGGAAAATAGGTCCAGTTATTAATTAATGGTGAAAGAGCCAAAACTCGCCAAATGTGGCACCAAAACGAAATTGGCAATAATTACGTTGACGAAAACTTCAAATTTCCTTAAAAATACAAATTTGCATTGTATAAATTGTGTGTACAAACAGCATGGGCATGGGCTTACTTTCTTTTCGCAAGTCAGAAGCAAGTTCAAGCTTGTTCATTGGATTGCAATGGCAATTTGGTTTTGGTACTCCAATTAGCGAATTTGGTTTCTAAAACAATTAACTAAGTACCAATGTTCACTTGTTGCTAGTTTCTGTTTGTGAAAATGCATCCAAACCAAACAGATTCAGTTAATATTTTTAAAAAACTCGAATTTTAGGAATTTCAAAACTGAAGATTAATAAGGGAAAAAATCAATGGCTAGATTTTAAAATAAATTCCGATCACCAAAGCTGAAATATTTTAAGATATTTTAGCGTTAAAAGTAATCTTGGCAATTTTTATTGCAATACCCAAAAGCTGTTTATTGCCATTTCTTCAACCATCCAAGTTGGCAGATTTTGACATGTTTTTGGACTGATAGCATGAATTTTTCCTGCTTGGCGAGAAAATGGACATTTACCTTAAATTTTGCCAAACTCGATTTCATATTTTTATAACTAGCCGCCTTTGCCGACCAGCTGGTTCGCCATGAGTAATGCGTTCTAAAATTTTCAATTAAGTCACATATTCATTAGTCTTGAAGTAATTCCGGGCATTGATTGGCCTGAAATTAAAAATGTTTTTTTTTCCGTGGTGCTGCCAAAATATTAAATATGTTTTTTTTTTTAAAAAGCGAAAAAGGGGGAAAAATTATTGAATTAATGATACAGATATTGTAAACGATTATAGAAATATGCCATTAAGTCGGGATTTCAATGCATATCCTGTCTAAATTCAATCTGGTTTACCATAAATAAAGAAGATTTGTTGAATAAAATGATTTAGATATATCAAACGATAATAGAAACGTTTGCTTTGCATTTATTTTTTTCGAAAATATCACATTTTTTGTTTCTTTTATTTTATCCAGTCACGTGCTAAAAGTATCATTTCTTTAGATTTATTTTGCGATGATAGTTTTTTTTTATTTGAACTTCCGGCATTCTTTTATTTTATCCAGTCACGTGCTAAAAACATGGTTAAAATATTTCTTTAAAAATTCGTTAAAAATAGAAACTTACATTTTAAATTAATGAATTTGATACCATTAGAAAGCTAATTTTTTTATCTTTAAATGGATATAAAAATCATGTTTGTGCAATAATATTTTCGGAAGTTATAGCGGAAAAACGTCGAAATTTTTCTCAAATTTTAATTAATTCAAATTCTAATTAAAAATTCGTAAAAAGGGCTCCAAGGTGCACATTCCCAACCTCCAAGGTATACATGTACCAAATTTGGTAGCTGTAGGTCCAACGGTCTGACCTGTAGAGCGCCAACAAACACACACACACACACACATTGAGCTTTATTATAAGTATAGATAATCATAATGCTTTGACTTATTAGACCAAATTGTACAGTGCCATCGCCCAATTTGAATTTTCTTTGGTGATCGTCCGCCAAATGCAATAATTCAATTAATAATTCCAGAAGAACATTTAATCTACTTTTTAAACATTGGCCAATTTTGGCGACAGAAACTAAAATTCTAAACTGTCTTCCGTAGGTCATATATTTTCTCTGCACAACTGTAGAAAACCACATGAAATTTTTGCGTAAACAATATTGTCCTGATAATTCTGGAACAGATTCTGAGCATAATCGTAATATGACACTTCATATGACTTCATAATGAAAAAAAAAAAAAAAAAGTTCTACAGATCAGAATGTTGTGCATAGAGCTTTGAAATTCGATGAGAACTTTATTTTTTTAATAGCTGCCTACTTAATTTTTTTGAAAAGAGGTTTATAATTCCCTCATGCTCTTTAAAATATGTTATTGTACAAAAAAATTCTTTTTACATCACTTTCAAATTCAAAAATAAGCTCTCCCCCCCAAAAAATTATATTTTTATTTCGGCACATTTTTTCTCCAGTTTTCAATAACTTTTAAAATATTTTAAGCATAACTCGCAATAATAATTTTCATCACTTTAGCTACTGAATTTATACATTGCCGTTGCTATACAATGACAAACAAAATTTCGTGAAGAAATTACGGGCAGATTAGCCGACATTTCGTTTTTCCTGTAAAATAAGAAGTTTGTAAAAACCGAGGGTTCTATAAATAATTACGTAAATGAAGGATTATTATAAATCTGAATATACAATTAATTCATAAATAATTCTAACATTAACAATGATTAAACAGTTAAGTAATTATTTATACAAGCAAATCATGTCACCATTATCTTGCTGTATTAATTTGTAAATGATTCTAATATAAACAATGAGTAAGCAGTTTCTAATATAAACAATGATTAAACAGTTAAGTAATTATTTATACAAGCAAATCATGTGACCATTATCTTGCTGTATTAATTTGTAAATGATTCTAATATAAACAATGAGTAAGCAGTTTCTAATATAAACAATGATTAAACAGTTAAGTAATTATTTATACAAGCAAATCATGTGACCATTACCTTGCTGTATTAATTTGTAAATGATTCTAATATAAACAATGAGTAAGCAGTTTCTAATAAAAACAATGATTAAACAGTTAAGTAATTATTTATACAAGCAAATCATTTGACCATCATTTTGCTGTATTAATTTGTAAATGATTCTAATGTAAACAATGATTAAACAGTTAAGTAATTATTTATACAAGCAAATCATGGTACCATTATCTTGCTGCATTAATTCATAAAACATTCTAATATAAACAATGAGTAAGCAGTTTGGTAATTATTTATACAAGCAAATTATGTGGGCAAAGTCTTGCTAAAATCAGCATAATATTGAGTTTTGCAATGCAGATTTGGAATTCATTTAGAATACTGTATAATATTTCTATTAAAATCGAAATAAGATGAAGATTTAAAAAACATGCGTTAAAGGAAAACTTAGATAATCATATGCTCATAGAAAAGCGGAATTAATCATCTAATTACTTAAATGCCATCAAGTGGCAATTGAGCTGATGATTTCATTAAATGATGTACTTAAATCATTGCAATCAAACCAATATATGGAATTTATTTCCTTTGACGTTTTCTAAGATTGTTGTTTATTACGTAAATCATAATAAATCGTAATTGTTTATTACGATTTTTTCCATAAGCCACGTTGGCAGAGAATTCGTAATGATAAAAAAATTCGATCATCATTGTAATGAATCTTTACAAAACTTAAAACTTTCTGATTTCATTAAAGACATTTAAAGAGTTATGTTAATCTCTGAAAAAGATGATTTAAAAATAGTTTCATCTTCAATATGATTTGCATTCTTTACAATAAAATTGTGTAACTTTACCAAAATCCATCGAAGGAAAAAAAATTATTAAAAAAAATTATACTGTTGCTCGCTTATTTCTATTTTCTTCTCAAAATAACCGCTTCATATTGTGAAAGTGGCCCCCAGTGGCGTAGCTAGCATAAACAAGGGTCAGGGTTTAATATAATTTTTTCGCCCTCTTTTAAATCCTTATCATTGTTTCAGAGAATATAATTGGCACCTGTGTACTTCTTCTTCTTGTATACAGCCGACCACCCCGCCACCACTGAAAGTGGCAGTATCGACAGGATTTGTTGTGGTCGACTGCTGAATAAGCATTGTCTAACCTTACATTGACCGAACAGTCAAACTAACATT
The DNA here is from genome assembly GCA_026543055.1 of Argiope trifasciata. Classification (NCBI taxonomy): domain Eukaryota; kingdom Metazoa; phylum Arthropoda; class Arachnida; order Araneae; family Araneidae; genus Argiope; species Argiope trifasciata. The sequence continues at coordinate 425,471 of JAPMOQ010001328.1, read as the reverse complement.
CCTTTCGGGGTAGTAAATAGCCGTCTTTCTCCCCATCTGCACTCTCTCAAACAGTTGGAATGAAATTATCAATCCCTAACATCATATCCTTCAGGGTTTTGAGATGACCTGGTACCATCAGTACTGTACTTAAATCATTTCATTAAAAAAAATTATGATATCGTGTCCGTGTTTAAATAGAAAGGGGGAACAGTATATTCTGAGGGTAAAAATCTCGCAGCACCCAGAGGGCTGAAGTCTGATTTCTAACTCATATGAAAATGACACATACATTCGCTTGCACAATCCCTTTTTACAGGGGGGCCGCATTCATACGTCTCACAGATAGAACACAAGTAAAGAACATGTCCGAATCAGGACTCGAACCCGGGAAGCCCAGATCACGGGGAAGACGCATTACCTCTATACTAGGACGGCGGCAAAAAAAATTATGATATAAAAGCAAAATGTTTTGTTCCGATGGCACTCAAATATCTCCACCCCCCCCCCCTCCCTTCAGTATCTGACAAGAAAGTCGAAGAAAAACAGCTCATCTTAGTTATTAAGGTATCCGACTACGTTCGATGCAAAATTTTAGAAAATTTTGATTTTTTAAAGACTATTTATGGTTTTTAGATTTATTGTCAATTATATAAATACAAAAAATATATATATTTAAGACCAATATATTTTGAAAAATAGGAAATTTGTAGTAAATTTAAATGAAATTTAACCAAAACGGTTCACACTCTACACAAAATTGTAATGCAGTAATCCTATTTTTCTTTGTACACAAGTTATGGAATATAATGATGAATGAAATAAACCAAATTTTAGGAAAAAAATTGAAATGCAAAGAAGTTGTGTGTAAAAATATATGTATATATGCATTTTTCCTATAAATTCGCAACTTAATTTTTCTAGAAACTCCTATAAATGAAAAAAGTATTTCACCAACAATAAAACTTTTGGTTCCTTTCATTGCCCATATCATTTAAAACACACACTGATATTTTTATGTAAATGTCTAACTAGTTTTTGAGATATCATGTTAACGGCGGAGAGTTTTTATGAAAATTAGAGTTCTGAGAAAATTGAAGTGAAAGGCAAATTTTAGCTGAAAAATATGTGACCCTGGATGGTATGTTAGTCCTTCTTTTTCCTAGAAAAGATAAACTGCTTTGTGACGAAGAAAGTCTGAATAATATTATTAAAAAATTCGCCAATGTAGTTGATAACTAGTGTTTTCAACATAGTCGGATACCTTAATTGTTTTTTTTTTCAACTACTAATTGCTTATTTTTGTAACATCTCCGCTAGTACATATCTAACTTGATTTTTCTCGCTCTTTTGTAATGTTTCCTAACTTGAACTGTGCAACCTTTGATTAATGATCAGAGCGATCAAAAGAAAGTTCCTTTCTGACTCCACCCGTAATAAAGGAAATCGTCAAGACAGAAGTCACTCACTTCAGGTGAAACCGAAAATGTCAAATGTCTTGTGACCAACTGCTAAGATGATTATCAGAAAGAAGAAAAAAAGAAAGTGCATTCAGTTTTGCGCAATTTATCCAACAAAAAAATCTCAAGACAATATTCATATTCCGCCAAAGATGTGAAATATATTTTAAAAATAATGAAAATCACTCTGTTTTGAAAGGTAATTAAAAATATGATTCACGATAAATTTCAAAAATAAATCGAACCATCCTGTTTTGAAAAGTAATTAAAAATATGATTGACGACAAATTTTTTAAATAAATAGAACCATGGTATATAAAAATAATTTTTTATTAAAAATTGTTATAAAAAAGTGTGAAGCACATATTGAAAATAAAGAGAATCCTCGTGCTTAAAAAGATAATTATTTTTTTTTTAAACTGTTGTAAAAAAAGTATAAAACAGATTTTGATAATACTTTCTAAACCATTCGTTTATAAAGATATGTTTTTTAAATATTGTATTAAAGTGTGAAGCAGATTTTTTTAAAAATAGAGAATCATCGCCCTTAAAAGGATTATTTTTATTTTAAAAAATGTAGAAAAGTGTGATGCAGATTATAAAAATACAGAAAAAAATCTGGTTTAGGAAATTATTTTTTAAAACATTGTTTTAAAAAGTGTGAAGCAGATTTTAAAAATACAGAAAACAATTGGGCTTCGAAATTTTTTTAAAAAACTGTTGTAGGAAAGTGTGAAACAGAATTTTTAAATAAAAAAAATTCTATTTTGAAAAATAATTTTCTTAAAAAATATTGTAGAAAATAGGGAAGCATATTTTAAAAATAGAGAGAATCATCGTGCTTAGAAGGATAATTTTTTAGCTAAAGCAGATTTCAAAGATGAAGAAAATCATCGGTCTTTATCTTTAAAGTCTTTATATTTCAAAAAAAAAAGTTTATATATATATATATATATATATATGTAAAGCAGTTATTAAAAATAAAGAAAACCATCTTTCTAAGAAATAATATTTTTAAAAAAAGTGCCATAGGAAAACGAGAAGAAGATTTTCACAAAAGGCAAATCAAGAACCATTGAGGTTAGAAAGATAATTTTTATTTTTTAAAAAGTTGTATATAAATATGAAAATTTTTAAAATTTTAAAAAATCCCTCGTTCTCCGGAAACACAAATAAAAATTTTGTATTAGCAAGGGTGTAACAGATATGTAAATTATGCACCTTATTTCGAAGGATAACTTAAAATATGATGGAGTCATATGTAGAACTGATATAAAAAAAACCAGCACAATCGGTCTCCCCAAAACTTTCTCATATACTCTGTAATAAAAGTGTTATCCTAGAGACCGCTTTGCATTGGTGTACAACAGTTACGAAACATTAACCTTTGACATATTTTACAATTTTTATTGAATCTATCAAGTCATCCTTGGAGATTTTTTGGGGTGGGGGGGCAATTAATCCCTAGCATGCTATTAATAGTACCCAACAACCTTAGCAACCCAATTCAAATAACACAAAACTACACTTATAGGCACAAAATCACATATTAAATGTAATATATTTAAGTCATTGTAATACTGAGTAATCAAATTTACATGCTGCTCAAAAAGCAGGCTGAACAACTGTCGATCAATCCATTGTTGGATTTGGCTCAAAAATTTGATAGGTATCTAGACAATAGATATTGATTCTGCATATCGAATTATATCTATCTGGCTCTATTCAGTGTGTAATTATCGTGTAAGCAGATATTCAGACAACCGGATAGATAGACTTCAATATTCAAAATTTGATGGAAATCTGAAAATTTGGTGTAAAGACTGTATACCAAATTTCATCGGTCTTGTTCAAAGTGTTTTTGAGACATTTATCACAGACGGAACGACAGCTGGTATTTTCCAAAATGTGTTTTTCGAACTAAGGGAGGTTTAGAACATATTCTTCAAAATCTCGATTTCGAATTATTTTTTATGACAAATATACTTTCGCAGTACTACATATACGAGAAAATGAAAGCAAAATAAAGCGGGATTTGATATAATGATTTAACTTTATAATTAGAGATATCTATAAAATTTTGGATCAAACTGACAGAACAGAAGCGATTTAAAATGCATAATGTTTTCCCTTCAATCCAGGACGAAGTTAAACTTAAAACTGATATCCAAATGCAACAATAATTATAATAAATAATATTTTATAAGTGAACTTCGCATTCAAATTGTAGATCGCCACTAAATTTTCGTTCAAAAAAGTTAAATTGAAAGAGATTCAAATATTATAATTGATATTTGGTAGTTATATCCAAATTGTAGATTAATGTAGAAATATAAACATTATTGTGAAAATATAAACATTATAAACATAATGGGGAAACATAAACATTATTAAATGTAAACATCAGGAAAATTTTTATTAATTATTAAATTTTAAATAATATTAGATATAGTAATAGTTTAATAACATAATTAATTAATAATACAATTAATTTTTAGATTAAATATTAAATTATTAAATATGCACCGCCTTCCATTTCAAAGAAAATAGCAAATTTCAAAAGTGTAAAGCAGATTTTAAAAATACAGAAAAAAAAATCGGGTTTCGAAAATTATGTTTAAAAAAACTGTTGTAAAAAGTGTGTTAATAATTATCTTAAAAAATATTGTACAAAATAGGGAAGCATATTTTAAAAATAGAGAGAATTACCGCGCTTAGAAGAATAATTTTTTAAAAAACTATTGTAGAAAAGCGTGAAGCAGATTTTAAAGATAAAGAGAATCAGCACTTAAAAAAATTCAGCAATAGTAATAAAAAGAATAATATATATATATAAGTTACAAAGGAGTATAAATAATATTAGAATAATATAATAAACATTTACCTTCCAAAGCCTTTCAAATATCATACTATCAAAATCACCAAATCACGGACACAAAGTCACGGCTTGTGTACAATTTCCTAAACTAGAGACGTTTTCTCGCGTTAGGAGGTCTTTTGTCATTCTAATATTGCAGGAAAATAATTGGGGTGCTATCGTCAGTTTCAACTCGATTCCCATTGGCTGAAACGATATTTACGCAATTCTCGCGATACTTAGTTATTGTTTTTATTTGTTTTCGAATAAAAAGTATTCTATATTTGACGTTTTTTGGGGAAAAGGTTATTAAGAGAGTCATGTGAATATGTGTCAGTAATGCCCATCGTAATTTCTTTTTAATATGATTGTTGACTAAATCGTAATTACCAGTTACCTATTTTGGTTTTGGAATTTACTAGATATAGATTAATCAAAACTTTTGCATTTCAAGGTAATTCTGTTTCATTCAACAAATCCAACTGGAGAACTCATTTTTCGCTGATTAAGGTATCCGACTGCGTTCGAAGGAAAATTTTTGAAAAATTGTATTTTTTTAAAACTATTTAAAACTGTTTTTTTATACGTATTGCTCATTATAATACATAATATTATAAACAAAAAAAATTTGAAAATAGAATATATTTTCAGAAATAGGAAAATTTGTAGTAAATGTTAATAAAATTTAACCAAAATGGTTAACACGCAACAAAACATTGTAAGACAGCAATCCTATTTATCTTTGTACAAAAGTTATAGAATACAATGATGAATAAAATGAACCAAAATCTAAGGAAACTTTTGAGATGCAAAGGAGTTATGGGGGAAAATATACATTATATATGCATTTTTTTCCATAAATTCCCAATTTAATTTTTCTATAAATACCAGTAAACGAAAAGGTATTTCAGCCATAATAAAACTTTTGGTTCATATCCTTGCCCACATCATTTAAGACGCACTCTGAAATTTTTTAGTGAATACCTCTAGCTATTAGTTTTTGAGATATCATGTTAACGGTGTAGAATTTTCATGAAAATGAATGTTTTGAGAAAAATGAAGTGAGACAAATTTTAAGCTGGAAAATCTGTGACCCTGAATGAAAGGTCAGGTCTTTCTTTTCCTAGAAAAGATGAACTGTTTTGGAAAGAGGAAAGTCTGAACTGCAAGAAATAACAATAAAAATAAAATTTACCAATGTGGTTCAAAACCTGTGTTTTTAACGTACTCGGATACCTTAAAACCGCTTGGCCATTTTTAAGAAAACAATCTTAGGAGAAAATTTCAACTACAGCTGTTGCTTTTTTATTTTTAACTAGCCGCCTTTGGCGACCAGCTGGTTCTCCATGAGTAATGCGTTCTAAAATTTTCAATTAAATCACATATTCATTAGCCTTGAAGTAATTCCGGGCATTGATTGGCCTGAAATTAATATTTTCTTTAAGATGATGGACGGAAAGTTCTAAAAGAACACGTTTTCCTAATAATATTCTTTAATTTTATAAATTAGTCACTTTTAATTATCGGTTATGTTTCCAGAATATTAAAAATGGTTTTTTCGGTGATGTTGCCAAAATATTAAATATGTTTTTTTTTAAGAAAGAGAAAAAAATTACTGAATTAATGATACAGATATTGCAAACGATTATAGATATATGCCATTAGGTAGGGATTTCAATGCATATGCTGTCTAAATTCAATCAGGTTTACAGTAACTAAAGAAGATTTATTGAATTAATGATTTAGATATTGCAAACGATCACAGAATCCTTTGCTTTGCATTTATTTTTTTAGAAAATATATTTTATATTTATTTTATTTTATCCAGTTACGTGCTAAAAGTTGCATTTCTTTAGATTTGATTTGAGATTGTCGTTGTTTTTTTATATTTGAATTTCCGGCATTGTTTTCTTTTATTTTATCCAGTCACGTGGTAAAAAAACACGGTTAAAATATTTCTTTAAAAATTCCTTAAAAATAGAAGCTTAAGTTATACTTTGAAACACTGATACCATTAGAAAGCTAATTTTTTAATCTTTAAATTGATGTAAAAATCATGTTTGTGCAATAATATTTTTGGAAGTTATAGCGGAAAAACGTCGAAATTTCACTTAAATTTTAATGAATTCAAATTCTAATTAAAAATTTCAAAAAAGGGCTCCGAGGTGCACATTCTCGATCTACAAGGTATACATGTACCAAATTTGGTAGCTGTAGGTCTAATGGTCCGGCCTGTAGATCGCCAACACACACACACACACATTGAGCTTTATTATAAGTATAGATATAGACTAGCCGCCTTTAGCGAGCAATTGAGTCATCGAGAACATTAGTTCATAAGACTTCATATTCATGACAGAGCAAAATTGCAAAACATTAGAGATGCCTTGTTTTAATTATTTTACAAATGCTCTGCTAATTGTATACATGAATCTTTCTAATGGAAAGCAGTACCATGAAATCCTGCCGTTATTAAAAATGTAAATGTGTTTCTCGTATCTATATAAATTAAAAATGAGTACTTGTCTGTATGTCTCTTATGCCTTCCTAAACCGTTCATCCGATTGCGATGAAACTTGGTCAGCTTATTGTTAGCACCAACGGGTTGGTTATAGGGATAGTACAATTATCGAAATTTTTTTAAAAAAATCGAATCTCAACCGCATTTATTTACCAAGGATTAATCAGTAAATAACTCGCCGAGATTCAATAGATTCTGTAGAAATGTTAAATCTAAGTTAGAGATAATATTTTGTAGCTATAGTACGCAAATGAAATTCAAGACATTTTCGGAGATAATAACTTTATTACAGACTAGCCGCCTTTGGCGACCAGCTGGCTCGCCATGAGTAATTCGTTCTAAAATTTTCAATAAATCACACATTCATTAGCCTTGAAGTAATTCCGGGAATTGATTAGCCTGAAATCAATATTTTCTTTAAGATGATGGACGAAAAGTTCTAAAAGAACACCTTTTCCTAATAATATTCTTTAATTTTATAAATCAATCAGTTTTAACTCTCGGTTATGCTTCCAAAATATTAAAAATGTTTTTTTCGGTGATGTTGCCAAAATATTAAATATGTTTTTTAAGAAAGCGAGAAGGGGAAAAAATTATTGAATTAATGATACAGATATTGCAAACGATTATATAAATAGGCCATTAAGTCGGGATTTCAATGCATATCCTGTCTAAATTCCATCAGGTTTACCAAAAATAAAGAAGATTTATTGAGTTACTAATATAGATATTGCAAAGGATTATAGAAACGTTTGCTTTGCATTTATTTTTTTTAGAAAATGTCACATTTTATGTTTCTTTTATTTTATCCAGTCACGTGCTAAAAGTTGCATTTCTTTAAACTTGATTTACGATTATAGTTTTTTTTTTTTTTTTTGAACTTCCGTCATTGTTTTCTTTTATTTTATCCAGTCACGTGCTCAAAAAACCATGGTTAAAATATTTCTTAAAAAATTCGTTAAAAATAGAAGCTTACGTTATAAATTAAAAAACTGATACCGTTAGAAAGTTAATTTTTTTATCTTTGAATTGATATAAAGATCATGTTTGTGCACTAATATTTTCGGAAGTTATAGCGGAAAAACGTCGAAATTTCGCTTAAATTTTAATGAATTCAAATTCTAATTAAAAATTCGAAAAAAGGGCTCCGAGGTGCACATTCCGGACCTCCAAGGTATACATATACCAAATTTGGTAGCTGTAGGTCCAACGGTCTGGCTTGTAGAGCGCCAACACACACACACACGCACACACACGCGCACACACACACACACACACACATTGAGCTTTATTATAAGTATAGATTATCCGAGAAAGTTTTAGGGAGACCAACCCCTATATTTGGGTGCTGTGTGCATGCTAAATATGAAGTCATATCATGTTGCGGTTCAGAAGTTTGGAGAGGTAGGTGCCAGCTCAAGAGTCATTCTCATTGTTTGACCTGAGTTCTAATTTAAGAGATTCATATCGAAATCACCTTAATCTTGCTTCCAAACGGGACATTGATATAAATAATCAATCAAACATTTTTATCATGAGTTTTTGTTATGGGTTTGATTGATATTCCTGATCAAGTAAGTTCATAACTAGTATTTTGAAAAAGTAAGCTTTATCAAACCAGTTCGTTGAAAAATGGAGACTACATAAACAGAATTGTTCAAAAAGAAAAACTTTGTGTAAGGGAATGGCAAAGTTTTCAAAAGTTGTGATTCCAAGGCTAAAATTGATGACTAATTGTGCATATATAAATGCATTTTGAAGTGAAAAAACCCTTTTGTAATTTTCCTTTAATGCTCAATTTAAATATTCGACGAAGTCTATTAGTAATCCAAGAATGATTAGTATACCTCTATAAATACTCTACCATTGTTAGGAGAAGTGGCTCTGATACATGGTATCTATATGTCCTTACATTATAAATTAAACTTTTCACTCTCGATCTGTGCTTTCACAAAGACAAAATGACCATTCCTGAAAATTGCATTGACTATTAAAAAGTTTCGATGATAAATTCTTCAAGGGGTGGATTACACTTGACAAATACTGTATTCATAGACAGCTAAGGGTGTGGAAAAGGATCGAACCTGCGATGTTCGGATTTGAAGTCCAGTAACTTAACCATTCGGCAAAAACGTACGCTTCTGCCAAGTGGCTGTTACTGGCTTATTAAGATGTCACCACATTACTTCCCTACCAGTGAGACGGTAGACAGGGAAGAGAATGCTTCGATACCGCCAAGAGTAATGACCAGCCAAGAGAGCATTTCGGAATCGCCAAGCGTTTTGGCGAGCGAAGATAGTTGCTGCTGCGTCAAGTGAGTATGACGACTTTGTGTTAGTTGCGTTTGCTGCTGATAGATGGCGCCACGGCAGCAGTTTTTGAACCCGTGTCACTAAATGTGGAGAAGGATCGAACCTGCGATGTTTGGATTTGAATGCCAGTTGCTTAACCATTCGGCAAAAACGTACGCTTCTGTCTATTGGCTGTTACTGGCTTATTAAGATGTCACAACAAGGGTACCATTTTCAACTTGGATTCAATACAATCATATTGTTACATCGATTACAGAAAATGACTCTCAAGTCTCTGAGACAGACGCTTGGAAGACTTAGCAACTACTGTATTTTCACATCGATATTTTTAAATATAATTTTCAACCGTAACACTATTTCTGGATCATTAGAGGTAAATGACTTTCAATAAAGCTCAAGGTCAAATACTTCAAAGTAGGGCTTGTATTTGCTAACTGCTGAATTTAACTCATGAGCAATTAAAAGAAGCATTTTCAGCTACAATTGCACCACAAGGTGATTTTGTATTTATGACAAAAAATATTAAATAAAGAATCAAGTAATTGTATTCAATAACAAACACTATATGCAAATAAATATTGCAAATACTTTCTCATTAATCATCTGTATTTACTAATTTATCTATACATTTCACTCAGTATTTAATTTTGGGTCGGGTCAGTCTAATGCCACCTGGTCATACCAAGTCGAATGAGATTTAGCTCTTTCGAATGAAGGCAGAAGTGCGCGCCTTTCGTTATTAACGAGCAACGTTATTAAGATGAAAGTACGACTTTGTTCGAATGCACTCGACACAACTCTTAAGGGAGCAGTCGAACTGATTTATCCATCCACAAGTCGGAATTGAGATCCAAATCAGAGACAGACTCATCCCTGACTCAGTAACCCCAGAGGTATCATTTGCTATGGGGACTTGGAGGACTTTGCAGTCACGACCTATTTAGTGTGCTCCAACTGCCATGAGCCAACACGGCAGTCTTTGGCCGAAACGAGGACAGAACTCTCTGCCTTTCGGTTGCAAGACTGACCTTCTACCAGGCTACCGCAAAAATTAAATACTACCCTAGTATTTAATTTTTTAAATGCAACAAAAGATTGTAAAAAAAAGTTAGGCTATGAAGAGGGGGGAGTAAATGAACAAAAGGGATTTTTTTGCACAATTTATTATCCAATATCAATAATTTAAAACAGCTATCTCCCAGACAATTGTCTTTCTCTACAAGCATTGACACATATATGTAAGTTTAAAATCCATAAATATAATATTTAGTGGATTCAATACAAATGCAACTTTTGAGAGTCTAATATTTAGTCAATTCGAAACAAACGCAATATTAGTGAGTATAACATTTGATGGATTGAATACAAATACAATATTAGTGAGTACAGTATTCAGTGGATTCAGTACAAATGCAATATTAGTGAGTACAGTATTCAGTGGGATCAATGCAAATGCAATATTAGTTAGATATACTATTCAGTGGTTTCGATACAAATGCAATATTAGCGAGTACAGTATTCAGTAGGACCAATGCAAATGCAATATTAGTTAGATATACTATTCAGTGGATTCAAT
>JAPMOQ010001328.1:383614-400957 GCA_026543055.1 Argiope trifasciata | reverse complement strand
CAGAAATTCGTGAATTTTTGCTAATGATTCTAATTTATAAATATGTGGACGATGTTTTATTCCAAATAGAATTCAAATTAAGAAAAAACTTTTTTGATGATACATTTAAGTGTGTAATAACTCTCTTAAAGAAGAAATCAAAATATACTTGATAGTATTTTGCATAGAAATTCGTGAATTTTTTGCAAGCGATTCTTTTATAAATATGAATAAAATGATACTATATCCCGAATAGCTCGAATTAGAAACACTCTGCTCTACAAAGAATAAAACTGGCCTATTTGGAGCACACAAAAAAATTTCAACTCAAAAGTTTGCGGGTGACGGGACCCGAAAAGAGAGCACAGGAAAAATCTTCCAAAAACCACCTGACGAATACCTTCCATTGTCAATGAACCAATTCCTTCACCTCAACTTCCTTTTTTCCGCATCTTCCTACGTCCTCTTTAGCAAGAATCTTCCCTAAACAACGAAAGTCAACAACATAGTGTGACCGCGACCTTATTGTTGGGGGAGGGAGGGCACGAAACTTTGTCCGACCGTCCACGAGTGAAAATGAAACCACCCGAAAAGTGAAAGCCGAGCCGAGGGCACACCCGAATCGGGGTTAGCTGCAGTCGAAGACCCCGATACGGCGTTGCCTGACCCCAGCGAAGGCTGACGACCGCTTTTCCTAGGCCTGACCCTGCATGGCCGGGATTTTAACCCTTGCCCGCGCCGCGGCACAAAAGTCCCCCTTTATGAGGGAGAAGGACGAGGTCACCACAATAGGGATACTGGAGCAAAGAGGGTCGAATTGTGGATGTCCCGCTACGCTTTGGGAGTCCAAGGTCGCAGGATGAGTCATTGGAGTCACCTAGATAGGTTTCGCCCTGTTGTGTTCCACCAAGCTTGGACTGCGATCTCAATGTGAAGCATATTATAACCCAAATAAATAGTAAGGTGACCCTATGTGAAGAAAGAGGACCAAGACAGAATAAAGGATACGGAAAGTATGTGGAGGACAAAAAGGGCCAACTGAAAAATTTAACATTTTTCAAATATCTTGGATCTATTATTTACTAACAGCTGGTTCATCAAAATAAACTGTCATTAAAAATTTCAGTAAAATATCTAGTGTTACCTGGCCAAAATAGCATCCACTAACAAAATATTTATAGTCAAATTTTAGTAAATGTGCATATCAAATTATTTTGGAAACCATACGCTGCTCTGCTCATTGGAGTATGCATTTTTTCTTAATTTCTGTTTATATTCTTATACATTCAATAACATTATACGAAAAAGCAACAATATTTTAAAACAAATGAATTTTTTTTAAAACTTTCTCTTAATTTTGAAATTGAAAATTGAAAATACAACAAAATTTCTATAAAAACATTCCTTGAAAAATTAGACAACAAATACGGTTTTCTTTTATTTGAAATGTCTGAGTTCAGTGGGAATTAAACTTCAGCCTTCATTTTTTTAATTTAAAATTGTGTAACTTGCCTAAAACTTGATTGCATCATGAATAATGTACAATTTAGATGAAGACGATTCATTCTTATATAAGATTTATGAAGAAAAAAAATAAATAATTAAATACAGCTCTCAGAATTTTCGTTTTCAAAAATTCTTTTTTAAATAAGAAAACAAAAACTTTTTTTTACAAGAAAATTTATGTCTTTTTCCTCTCTCCAAAATTCTTAAGCAATATCTAAAAGGTCTTAAAATAATAATAATAATAAATAGAAGGAATCACATAATGAAAATATATCTATGTCTGCAAATATAATGAAATGTTCAAATATAATTCTGACTAAATGCAGTTCGTAATTGTAAATGCGATGTGAGAGATGGCGCCCTGATAGATTTTTCATTGCTTCTTAATTTTAATTTCTCTTTCATTTCTTTTATTAATCCAAAGTAATAATTTTTTCATGGTAAATTATGAAATAATTCTTTGATATCCGAATTCTTTTTTTAAAAATTGTATACAGATTTTTTTTTACAAATAATATATCAGAAGCCAATATCAGAATACACTTATGAGAATACTTCATTTATTTTTTCCTTATTTGCTCCTTTATAATGAAATGTTCAAAATATAATTCTGACTAAATAGAAGTTTGTAGTTCTAAATGGGAAATAGAGATGGCGCCCTAATAGATTTTTCATTGCTTCTCATAAATTTTAATTTCTGTTTCGTTTCTTTTATTAATACAAAATAATAAAAAAAATTTAATACTTCATTATTTCATGGTAAATTATTAAATAACTCTTTGATATGCAAATTATTTATTAAAAAATTGTTTACTGATTTTTTGTTTCTCTCTCAAATAATGTATCAGAATACACTTTAGAGAATACTTCATTTATTTTTCTTTATTTGCTGCTTTGTGATGAAATGTTCAAATATAATTCTGACTAAATGCAGTTCGTAATTCTAAATGTTATGTAGAGATGGCGCCATTATAGATTTTTCATTACTTCTTATAAATTTTAATTTCTCTTTCATTTCTTTTATAAATCCAAAGTAATAATTTTTTCATGGTAAATTATTAAATAATTCTTTGATATAAAAATTCTTTTTTAAAAAAAGGTATACAGATTTTTTTTTTTTTTTTTTTTTTTTTTTTGCAAATAATATATCAGAATACATGGTAGAGAATACTTCATTTATTTTTCCTTATTTCCTCTTTTATAATGAAACGTTCAAAATATAATTCTGACTAAATAGCAGGTTGTAATTCTAAATGATAAATAAAGATGGCGCCCTAATGGATTTTTCATTGCTTCTTATAAATTTTAATTTCTCTTTCGGTTTATTAATCCAAAATAATAAAAAACTAAAATATCTTAAGAAATAAAGTAGCAACTCCATTCAATTAAAATTTGTTTCAATATTTTTTTATCTTTTATTAAATAAATTACGAACAAAATAAAAAAGAAATAGTGATCTATTATCCTCATTAGAACTATAAGAAATTCTCTATTTAACTTTATTTGCCAAACTTTCGTTGAAAGTTTCGATAAGATTTCCATCGATCGAAGAGATAAGATAAAATTTTAATCGATTTACATCAATTCTTATAAGAAACTTATAGTTTCAAATGCTTTACATGTGTAGTGTAGGCATGCTTTCGTATTCAAATTATTGAGTAATAATTAAAATTGGTTAATTTAAAAAGTTCTAAGTATTAATTAATTGAAAAAATTCAATACCTAAATACATACATATTCTATTTTTTAGTAGATACACTCCAAAGTTTTCACAATAACCTTTTTACATTTGTTTATTAAATAGTTTAGTTATTAAGGTTAGTTTATATACCTGTCTGTATAAATATACTTCTCCACAGCGCTATATGAAAATGGGTGTTATTAAATTGCAAAACATACTATGAGACTGATATATTAAATTTGACAAATAATACAACCTTTTATATATAAATCAATATTAATCATAAGCTGTATGTATATTTATATACAAATATCCATAAATATCCACATTAAAACACATTCATTCAAACCATATGCTAATAGCAACTATATCCAGGCATAACAAATAATATACAAAATATTCGATAAATGAGGATTTTTCAAAAATCTTATTACATTTTTTTATTATTTGAAATTTAATCGAAATTTTGACATCTTTTTTCCATAATCTCAAACCATAGAAAAGTACAAAAGCATTTTAATACCATTTTAAAGATTTTTTTTTTTCAAAAAATCGCTTTTCAGTTGTATTAATTTTTTCTCATAGCACTTGTTTACACTTAGTACGCATATTTATACGTATATATTCATACATGTCTACATTAACACATATCCATATGCACACGTTAATACATAACCATACAAATCTACAAACTCTCCAATATGCTAATAACCATCGCACCTACAAAGAACTAAATAGGACAGGAGATGGTCGATAAAAGAAGATTTTTCAAAGATTTCATGACATTTCAATTAATTAAAAGTTAATTAAGAAATTTTTACGCATTTTCTTAATATTTTCATAGCATAAAATTGCACAAAATAATTTAATACAATTTTAAAGATTAAAAAATTAGCTTTTCATTCGCATTAGTTTTATCTCAAAGCATTTTTTTTTTAAGATTTAGATAAGTTTTTCAATAATTATCATTTAAAAAATGATGCCTCATCTTTTTACAATTATTCAATCTTAAAATGTTTAGTAACCTACTTAAAATGGATCTATGAAGTCTTTGTTCTCACTGAATATTCTCAAAATTAAAAATAAAACGATTTACATTTTTTTAAATGCTTAACTTTTAACACTTACATGGAAACTTTTGTTTAGCATGTAATGGAAACAGCTCTCGTTTTGTACTATAATGATATATAGATTTCATTAAAAAAATAATGTTAAATAATTTAGAAATGATAGTAGATGAAAAAATTGATAATACATTTTAAGATAAATATTGTTTTTGGATTGCCATTCTTTTTGAAAATTGAAAGATGCGCTACGAAAAAAATTTACGACTGATAAAATCAAAGACAAACAATAATAAGACAGTCAAATCATATGAAAAACATAGTAACACGTTTTAGATATAATGTTTGAATCGTTTTAAATTTCTTTCTTTTTTTCAAATAGCATAAAGTTTCTCAGCATTTCGTGTCATAATCGTTTTCAAAAAGTTTCACATCAGACTTAAAGCAAAAGAATAAATGAATAAATAGGCATTTTCCTTGTGAAAATTAGAAAAAAATTAATCTAACCATAAAATTTTAAACAAAGGTATTTTAATTTAAAAAATTTTACTTTGTTTTTAGAGGTATAAATGGAATTTAAAAACGAAAATATTTGCAAATTTTACGAAGAAAATAAAAATTTTAATTCGTTTGATTCTAAAAAAACCTTTTTATTTTTAAAAAGTTAGCCACTTGTAAAACCGTTAAGGCGTTTATTAAATCATATGACTTCAAGAAATAATTAAACAATAAAATTGAAACAATGTCAAAAATATTAAAATGTTATATATTTTTTTTTCTCCAATATTGGGAAGATCTAAAAATCAAAATTAAAGTTGGAAAAATCTGAATAATTTCTCCAACTAAAACATCATGGGTTTAATAATTAATTACATTTATAATATAATTTACAGTATCTTTTTGTTCAAGGATTTAAGAAAAAACAGTTTTTAATAGAAAGAAGCCATTTTGAAAAAAAAAATTAAAAAGGAATCAGAAAAACATAATAGATTTATTTTTATTCATAAAAATAAATGGAATAAAATGGAATGATATTTTTTAAAAAAAGAAATATTTATAAAATGTTATCAAAAATGCTATTTAAAATTGTTAATAGAGTTTCTATTATTCTGCAATATATAAAATATCGTCTGCAGTTTTTAAGTTATGTTTATTCAAGAAAAATAACTCTTACTTTGATCTCTACGGAAATTCACGGATTCAGAAAATTTAGTTGTTCTTCGCTTCGCTACGAAATATTTGTTAAGGCCGATAAAATATTTTTAAGAATTTCAGTTTTATACGAAGAAAGAATGACGTCTCATTGTTACAATAAGCAGGAAATTTTTATTGTAGGAATAAAATAATTTAAATCACATGACCCATGATGCACAGCGGTGATAGGTCATTGCCAAATATTGTCTATTGATTTAAAATTCATAATTATTCAGTTTCAAATCAATTGTTTTGTAACCTACTTAAAAAGCGAAGTCATTATATTCATTGATTTCTTTTGTGTATTAATTTAATCGAAATTCATGAGATTATTTGACTTCCCTAAAATTCAAAAGAAATTTAAAATTATATTTTTCAATACCAAAAAAAAAAGGAACAAAAAATTTTAGTTTCAAGTTTAATATGATGAATATATAATAATAATAATATTCTGAATAATAATAATATTCTGAAATCATAGAATATGAATTCAAACAATGGTAGTCGTTTCCACATTTTTTTTCTTTTTATTATTCATTTAAAAATGCATTTCTACCTACTAATAATAATACATTAAATTCATTAAAATTTTTATTTAAAGTAAAATTTATATATTTTTTTAGTAAATTTTCTTTTTAAAATATAAATTAATTGTAAACGAAAATTTATCAAAAAAATGTCATAAGCCTGCTTCATTACTGTTTTTTTAAATATATTTTTTAATAAATTCAATTTTTTTCTTATTAATTCCTGATTTCAAAATTTAAATTGAATATCATTTAATTAATGCACCGAAATAATTAATTCCATCTAAAATGGATAAGCATGTGTAATTAAACGATATTTTTTAAAAGGAAATATTTATAAAATATTATCAAAAATGTTAATAGAGTTTCTATTAATCTGCAATATATAAAATATCGTCTGCAGTTTTTAAATTATGTTTATTCATGCTTTGGAGTTAAATAGTTCTGGCATTAAGTCAATTATTGAGCTTTGTCTGTCTATATAATGTTTGTTTTCTATTGCCATTGTTTTTATTGCCTTAATGTAAAATTGAGGACAATTTTTTGGGTGAAGTAGCAAGTAGTTCTTAGGATAGGGCAATAACATTCCATTGTTCTTTATTCTGGATGTGCAAACATTTATAAGGAAGATTTAGAGTGGATTTTTTTTATGTATTTGAAGAAATGTTAATTCAAATGATTTTATCGTGCCTGCTATTTATTTTATTTGAAAATTCACAAAATTACTTAGTTTTGTGGGTTTTCAAATATATCTTTTGCAGATTAATTTCTATAATGTATTTACACCAAGGATTCAGATCATACACACTGAATTTTCTTTTATATATATATATATACATAAGGGAATTTTGGACCAAAAATATTATTAATTAAAGTCTCTAAAAAATAAAAAAGAATATTCACTGATATTAGAAATTTGATTAATTATATTTTTTTCATCATTAATTAATGAGGAAATTATCATAATCCTCATTATTAATTATTTTATGCACCTTAAAGGTAATGAATAATTAAAATTATGGAAAATGAATTAAATATTAATGTTACAAGAAAGTTTTGTTCTTATATAAATATATCTTTATAGACCACTGAACAAACTCATAATTCCAAAAAGACAATATCCAATTTTTTCAAAAATAAGGTCCATTTTAGTAAAATGAGTTTATTAAATAACAAACTACGTGATTATTGAATTTAATTTAATCAATTATGGATTAATGTTTTTTAAAGTACTTCCACTTTTAAAAACTATGTGGCGCTTCTATCAATTTATTGATTACTGCTTTTGTGTGAAATAAAAGGTACATTATGAAGTTCTACCAACAACATAATAAAATATATCTTCAGCAATATTGTGAAAACAGTATGGGAATTTTAAAAAATAATTTCAAGAGTTCTTTAATTTTAGAACCATTTTTTTAAAGATCAAACACCGTTTTATGATGAACGCAAAAAAAAGTTGAGTTTATAGAATCTTATAAAAATGTTATTATTGTGAATAAATCAATTTATTAGAGATAAATACTAAAATATTATTTACTAGCAGGTTAGACAATCTGAATACTCTTTAAAATAGTCAATTAAATACTTTATCTAATGTCGTTTTCAAGTATTAGGTTGTTCGGAAAGTAATTTCGTTTTTTCCTGACAAAGGATTTAATTGCATTTTTCGCACCCAATTTCATACTTAAACCGCAAAATCATTTTATGTTTTAAGAGCTGATATAGCAAGGCTTGAGTGTGAAAAAGTGCAGCTGATTCTTCGCAGTAGTTTTTGGATGGTGCCCTTTTAAATATGGAGAGCAATAAACAGCATTTTCGTCATTTTTTCTTTTTTGCTATAAAAGGTAAAAATGCTGTTCAAGCCAGAAATAAATTAGCCAATATGTGTGGAGAAGATGTGTTAACAGTACATCAGTACCAGAACTGATTTGCAAAATTTTTCCTTCAAATGAGGAGGCCAAAAACCACCTCGATCAGTTTTTTTTTACAGCAAAGACCAAAACTTTTATGAGCGTGTAATCATGTTACTACCAAAAATATGGCAAAAGGTATTAGACCAGAATGGCAATTTTATAATTTAATAAATAATTTATTCATTAAACGAAAATTTCTTTTCATTTTGACAAAAAAATACGAAATGACTTTCCGAACAACCCAATAAATACTTTAGGCGACTTGTCATTCTCAATTGAATACTTTATGTAATGTCATTGTCAATTAATTACTTTAGGTGACTTGTCATTGTCAATTGAATACTCTATGTAACTTGTTTCTTAATAGCTACTTAATCAAAATATTTTTTAAGGTTCAAAATTTACTTATGCATTTATAAATTCCTTAAACCCGTAATGTACTATATGTCTCTCTAACTATTTGTCAGCTACAGATGATTAAGTTGCAATTAATATAAAAACAATTTTTACTGAAACTTGTCATCTTTTTTAATGTCAATATTTAAAACTCAGGTCATCAGCATTTAAATCTTACGTGTACTACAGTATAATTTTGATAATTTATATAATATCTTAAAAATTATTTTTTTAAAATGTCTCAGATTACCCTCTTTTATTGAATAGTGATATTCAAATGTTCACAAATCAGCCAGTTTTAAAGACTGAGTCGATTGAAGTATATCGCTTTTTATTTAAAATATTAGTGCTTGAATAATATGATACACAGTGCAGAGGATTTAGATAAAAGCTAAACCTTCTTCATTTATTAAAACATTTATAGACTCATGTTACATATTATGAAATTATTTACTTCATTTAGACTCTATAGATGTATTTCTATAATCAAAGTTTTACAAATAAGTCGTTTGGCATTGAATCGGAAAGATATACATTAAACCATGTTTGTCTTAAATAAATCTGGTCCATTTAATTAATAATACTGTAAAAGTCAAAAACTTTTCTTTACATTTTCTTTTTAGAAAAAACATTTCATTTCGTACAGAAACGTGCTGAAGATTATATTTTTATCTGTTTAATTTACAATAATAGTTTATTTATTTTTTAATTTGAGTTTTTGTCAATCTAATGGCAACATATTGATAAAAGATAATTTTTTTCCTTTCACGCGCATGCAGTTTAAGTTTTATTCTTATTGTTGAAAAATATAATTGAATTATTTTTTAAAAAAATTCATTAAAAATGGATATTAAGTTTGCTGATTAAAATATTATATCACTAAAAAGATAATTTTTAAATCATATAATGATATAAAAATCAATTTTGTGCTATAATATTTTCGGCGGGAAAACATCGAAATTTCGCTTAATTTTTAATTAATTCAAATTCTAATTTAAAATTCAAAAAAATCACTCCAAGGTGCATATTTCTGATTCCTAAAGTATACATGTGCCAAATTTGGTAGCTGTAGATCCAACGGTCTGGCCTGTAGAGCGACAACACACACACACATACACACACATTGAGCCTTATTATAAGAATAGATTAATTAATTTTATTTATTAAAATCAAAATTTCTAATGGTATAATGATTTTTAACGGAAAGATTCTAAAAAATTGGTTATTTCTTACCCTTAAATGTTTTTTTAGTTTAATTTTACTCTATCTGAATAAACTAGATGGCGCTACTGATCTTCAACTTCAACTTCAATGAATTCGTTAACGGAGCACCTAGCCTCTGTGATTGAGGCATGATCTCCGGTAAATGACGAAAAAATATTTAAGACCTGACAGTCAATAATTAACGTGATCTTCTTCGATGCGTCCTTCGCATTTGCTTGCCCTTATATATTGATTTCTTAAAAAGATGACGTTTCTTGCGGGAGGTTTGAAGTGCTTGTAAAATAGAGTGTAGACCGCATACAGCGGCAATTGCATTTGACCGGCTTCCTGCAAAAGCTGGCAATATCGTGTCTCAAATATTCAATTATCTGCAACCATCCTTTACGATAGAATGATAACAACAGAAAATGTAAAAAAAAATAATAATAAATAAATAAATGACGTTTCTTAACATGGTATGAACTTGAAGGTCATCATTTTGGTTCCTGGGTTTTAGAACAGATCTTTTAGAGTTTGATGGTTGCTTTTCATAAGGTGACTTATAAGCCGCTAGTGAAAAGACTTTTTTAGGCTTTATCTACAAGTTAGCATGTTAGGATGGCCTGAAATTTAAATGTTAAAGCGTAACACATTAAAAAATAATTTAAATGTCAGAATATTTTCAAACATACGAAATTAAGCAACTATAAAATATATCCAAGTTAACAGAATATTTTTATTCAATGTTTTTTAACGCAGACTTTCCCATTCTTCGTTTGCCACGATCACAAAACAATCGTAGTGAAATTTCTTCATTGATTTTTATTGTTTCTTCAGTTTTCTGAAATTTGAAAAAAGGCAAAACGCTCACCGGGCGCGCTCGGTAGCCGACGGGATTCGAACCCGCAAAGGGGCTTGGAACCCCCGGATAAAATCCTGTGCCTTACCAGATTCGGCCACGGCTACCTCTACAGGTGAACACTCCTAACCATTCTAGAGCACGTTAAGGGAGAAAGGTGAATGCACTTTGGGAAAGAGGGGGTGGGATGAGGGGTTCTTCGGTAGTTATAAGAAACGACCCCATTTGAAGAGGCTTGGTTGGTTTGGTTTGGTTTTATGGCGCAAGAGCCAAATCTGACAATACTGAGCCAATCAAATGGTAAACGGATAAAAGATATTTTTTTTAAAGTCGCACTCATTTATGAATTGTAAATACAGAGGTGTGAAGATAAAATTGCGAAAATATGTATGACTTAAAAAAGAACTTCTGCAACTTTATATTTAAAACAATGATTCATGCAATAATACAATGTACAAGAACTTGTGAAAGGAATGTTCCATATGATTTTAAAAAAACAAAACTGCTAAATGCAAGAGAAAATGTCAATAGATCTTAAGAATTCAAAAATTCGTGGGTGGTATTTTTCACCCACTAAGTCTTGTAATGTTGGAGAAGATGGCTACTGTTCCAAAACAGTATTCAGTATTAATAGAATTCTATATTTCTATTCAATATGAAACAGTAAAAATGGAACAGTAGGCATAAATGGGTTAAAAAAGTGAACATGAGAAGAATTATAAACAGTTTATTCAATTAAAATAAGACAAATATTAAAATGCACTTGAGTGCTGTTGCAAATAGATGGATTTTGGTCAATATAGGATGCTTATGAGTGAAACGTGTATGCCCTATGCGGAGACGAGTCAACAACACATTCATCTCACGTATAGGTAGAACAAGCCAGAAACCAACTGTAGGTTTTATAGATTGTAGCTTATTATGCGTCTGCCGATATCATGCCACTTGCTAGAAAGTAATTATATGGCGGTATAATGCCATTTTAATGTCACAAAACGGAAGTCCGGTCCTTAAGATGGACATCGCAGATTTTGCAGCCAAGTCAGCCTTTTCATTACCTGAAATGCCCACATGATTCAGAACCCAACAAAAGATATTAAAAAAACTATTTTCCAGTGAACGTAAAGTGAATAAAATGCGGGTACTGATAAGATGTATCTGATTATTGTAATTAGACAGCGATTCCAAAACACTCATGCTATTGGTATAAATACAGTAAAAGCTCTTTATTTGCTGGGTATGTGTTCCATAAATATGCCGCGAATACAGAAACTGTGAATACGGAATGGTAATTTATATGGGATTATAACAGATACATTCCTAGGTGACAAAATTATATATATATTTATATATATAAATCAATTTGATTGAAGTTTTTGAACATTTTGATTAATTATCTTAAGGCTTAAGCAATGGTTTTGTAATTTTGCAATTTTCTCTTGCTTGACAGTTTTTAAAAGCTCCTTCAATTCAGACTGATACGCAGCAGTCGCATTAGCAGTTTGCCTCTTAAAAATAAGACTTCGTTCCATAGACGGATCAATGCTCATAAAGAAATCGCAAAGCTCATTTGCCGTTCTTAAACCTTTCCTAAGATTTTTCAAATTAAATGTCACGTTTCCAGTGCTTGTTGAAGCATCCTCTTCAATGGGCAGTGAATTTAATAGTTCCTCCAAGTCGGTTTCAGTCAGATCTTCATCTTGCGATTCAAGCAATTCCTGAATGTCCCTTGATTCTATCTGTTCGAACCCATCTCGTCCTATTCCATTCGTAATTTCGGTTATGTTTGCAGTTTGCATTTAACAACATACTTTTGGCAAAGTTGTAATAAGATTTATTTTACTTTTTTATTAGTCCATTTGACGGCATTTACAAAGGATATTGGGTTGGATACCTCTTGGAATCATTTTATTATTATGTAAGTACTAATTAGATCCGCGAGTAAAGAAACTTTTAACCGCGAATATAGGAATTAGGTCGTATTTTTTTAATCCGCGAATCATGAAAACGCGAATAAGGAACTTTTACTGTATTAAAATTACGTTGTGACAGAGATGATATATTCTGGGGTGCCCAGAAAATTGCCATCAACTCAGCGGTATAAACAGAGCAACAATTATGAAGTCGGCGATTCAGTGTATCCGATGGCAGTATGATACCAAAACCAACATGTCCAGCAAATTTCGAGCCAATTGGTACAAACAGAGAATACTGATTACGATGAAGTAAAAAGAGTTGTTGGAACACTAGAGGAGCTGTTGATGACTTATCGAAACCAGCGAATAGATTCAGAAATGAATGTTGCGGGATATACCATGGTGGAAAAATAAAATGAACTTTGACTGTTACATCGGGAAAATGCGAATCGTGCAATATCATTTTGGATCTCTCAGAGAATGGTAGAATGCAAGACGGAAGTCTACGTAGATCAACTGGGAGTTTGTTGTGACAAATTGGATGATGAGGCACGGTCTGTGTGCGAAAATAAAACAAAACTGATCATTTTTTTTCTCCTTAAATCAAGACGTTGGAGAAGCTTTAAGGTATCCGACTATGTTCGAAGACAATTTTTTTGAAAAATCGGATTTTTAAAAAACTATTTAAAAGGATGGTTAATAGATTCATTGTCAATTTTAATACAAATATTGTAAATAAACAAAATTATGGGAAAATGTAACATTTTTCAAGAAATACGAAAATTTGTGGTAAATTTTAATGAAATTTAACCAAAACGGTAAACTCTCTACACAAAATGGTAATGCAGCAATCCTATTTTGCTTTATACACAGGGCCGCGGTGGCCTGGTGGTAAGATCTCGGCTTCGGAACCGAAGGGTTTCAGGTTCGAGACTGGATTCCATCGAAGATACGTCATGTGAAGGGGTCTCTTGAACGTTAAATCTGTCAGGCCAAACGTCCTCCCGCTGGTGTGGTGTGGTGTGTAGAGGGGGGGGGGCACTTCAGGTGTCGTCCTCGTCATCTGACCATGGTTCAAATTGACGAGGTCCGTCCCAAAATAGCCCTCGTGTTGCTTTAAACGGGACGTTAATATAACTAAACTAAACTTGCTTTGTACACAAGTAGAATACAATATAGAATACAATAATAGAATATACAATACAATAGAGAATACTACAATAGAATATACAATATGATATAGAATACAATAATGAATGAAATGAACCATAATCTAAGAAAAGCTTTCAGAATGCAAAGAAGTTATGGGTAAAAATATACATACTTATGCATTTTCCCCCTAAATTTACAACTTAATTTTTCGAAAAAACCCTATAAATGAAAACACGAGGTATTTCACCAACAATAAAGTTTTTGCTTCATTTCACAAGTCATATTATTTAAAACACACGCTAAACTTTTAATGCAAATATCTGTATTAGTTTTTGAGATATGTTAGCGGCGGAGAATTTTTAGGAAAATTAAAATTTTGAGCAAATGGAAGTGAAAGGCAAATTTAAGCTAAAAAATACGTGACCCTGGATGATAGGTTAGGCCTTCCTTTTCCTAGAAAAGATTAATTGTTTTGAAAAGATAAAAATCTGAACTACAAGAAATAACAATTAAAAAAATTCACCAACGTGGTTGATAGCCTGTGTTTTTAACTTAGTCGGATACCTTTATACGCTTCTTAACGATTTTTTCCAACAGATTTTTGGATAATCGTACCCCATTTTCAAACTCAATGCTGAGATTTAAAGCCCTTTTTTAATTAATTCTATTCGTATTTTTGTAAATTGTCGCTTTTGGCTTTTTCGTTTCAATAGGTTGCCGACCCCTGGTTTAGTGTTTCGAATGGATATATTTATAATCGAAAAGTTTATTACGAATTTTTTCTCAGAAAAAGAAAATTATTTGACAATGGAAAAGAAAGAAAAACTGAAATCTAGAAAGAGGAATTTTTAACTATTACAATAAATAATAAATCCATGTAAATATAAATATATGTATATATAAATATATGTATAGATAAATTATTAATATACGTAAGGAGAGAGTGAAATTAATAGTATGTACTGAAAAATAAGAAAAACTTTATAAATGATGATCTTTTAAAAACCTATTGAAATACATAGATAAATTTTTAATCAAAAACTAGAGTTCAAAACTAGAATCGTGAAAGCGTGATGTGTCCGATATAAAATCAGTCCCTCAATTCATATTTTCATCGCTTTCTTTATGACCTTCATTTTTAATTAATATTTAAGGTATCCGACTACGTTCGAAGAAAAAAATTTGAAAAACTTAATTTTTTTAAAACTATTTAAATCTATGTCTTTTATAAATTTTGTCAATTATAACACAAATTACAATAAATACAAAAAAATTATTTGAAAAAATAATATATTTTGAGAAATAGCAAAATTGGTAGTAAATGTTAATGAACTTTAAACAAAACGGTTAACACTCTACACAAAATTGTAATGCAGCAATCCTATTTTTCTTTGTACACAGCCAATATAATATTATGAAGAATGAAATGAACCAAAATCTAAGAAACATTTTGAGATGCAAAGAAGTTATGGGTAAAAATATTCATATATATGGATTTTTTTCCATAAATTTACAATTTAATTTTTTTAAATGTCAATAAATGAAAAAGTATTTCACCAATAACAAAACTTTTGGTACATTTCATTGCCCGTATTATTTAAAACAAACGCTGAAATTTCTATGTGAATACCTCTACTTGTTTTTGAGATATCATGTTAACGGTGGGAAATTTTTATGAAAATTAAAATTTTGCGAAAATTGAAGTGGAAGGCACATTTTAGCTGAAAAATATGTGACTCTAGATGATAGGTAAGGTCTTCGTTTTCCTAAAAAAGATAAAATGTTTTGGAAAGAATAAAATCTAAACTAAAAGAAATAACTATAAAAAAAACATTGACCAATATGGTGTATAACCAGTTTTTTTAACGTAGACGGATACCTTATTTTCAATTTTCGATATTTATCGCGATTAATATCATTAAATTTTCATGATATATCCCAATTTTTAAGACTTTTGTTTTATCCTCAATAACTTCTGACTTTAAAATGCCATTGTTTCACCAGTGTAGTTATATAAGATTTGTGAAAGGTTAAAACAAAATTCTCAAATTTTAAGAATTAAGTACTGAAGTAATTGGAAGAGGAATGATATGAAATTGAGGAAATAATTGAATTAATTTGAAGTGGACACAGTTAAAAAATGGTTAAAACTTTTTTATCTACAATTTATTATCCTCATTTTACATATTTATTACAATTTATTAACAGCTCAACCTTGAAACTGTAGAGGATTAATGATCCTTGTTTTCTGAGATATGGCCTTCAATACATTGTGATAGTTAAAAGTTCATCTTTCCAGATTACTTTTTCCCTTTCCTTCCCATTGTCAAATAATTCTCTTTTCTAGGAAAAAATCTGCAATAAATTTTTCTATTTAAAAAAAATTACATTTGAAACACTAAAAGACAAGCAAAACGTTGACACAAACAAAGAAAGTCTGTGAGAACATTCTTAAATAGAAAGTAAGTACGGCAAATATTGAATTATTATTATTTAAGTTTGAATTTAGGCACCAAAATTCACGATGATGACTTATATGGCAATCGTAGACCTGAATCTTGGGTCACAGTGGCTAAAATTAAGGCTTAAAAAGTGTACTGAAATATCTTTGGCTGATTTAAATCAAACAACATTTAAAATTCTTAATTTTATCTTGATATAATAAAAGCAATAAATTTTTTCAAAAAAAAAAATGTTGTTGCCACAAAATACTTTGTAAATGGGGAAAAAATTTAACTTTATCTTACAAATTAAAAGAATGAAGAAATATGAATTCTTTCATATGTATGGTTGATTAATAAAAGAACTTTTTTACTTGTATTTAAAGTATTACTTGTATTACTAGTTCCTCGACGAAAACACACATGAATACTAACACAGGATAGCAAATGAATAATGTATAGTGAAGCTTGATAAATTTAAAGATAAGAGTAAAAAAATAATCAGATTTATAAAAAAATTAGTATCAGAAAATCTAATTCTAAATTCGAGCACAGAAAAACAAAATAAAAAATATTTGAAAGTGGAAATAAAGGTTTACTTTGAATATTTAATAGTTTAAATATCGATACATGATTAACAGAACAGTGATAAATAATTTTAATAAATAATATAAAAATAGCAATCATTAAAAATTCCTAATATGAAAACTTCGATTTAAAATAAATAAGTAAGTTATTTTAATAAATGAGCAGTATACTTATCATTGAAATTAATAAATTAGGATCTTTAGTAACAAAATAAAACCAACTATTTGCTACATTTTGGACAAAACAATTGCTCTATGGAACCTTAAAATAAAGAGTCAATCGTTAAATTGTTTTTTAAGCAAGTAAAAACTGTTTCCTACTTTTTTTTATTAAATACATTGCATAAAAGTAAAATTCTAGAAAGAATAATAATTCATTAAAAATTTTTCCTTTATAATCTTTGAGGATTAAATGCATGGAATATTTAACACACAAAAATAATTTTAAAGATTAAAATCTATCAGCTTTGATTTTGAATTTCAAAATAACAAAATTTTAATATTACATGAAGTGTGAGCTATTCAAAGGACCAATCAAAAACCCGAAGTAAAAGCAATTGAATAAACAAAGTCAACAGTAGTATTTGAAACGTTATCAACGAACAACAAAATACTTTCAAGAGAAATATATTTTTTAATCCAATTTTAAATTACAATTAAATGCGAAAGAAATTAATTATAAATAAAAATAGATAGAATCAAAAATATTTCAAACAGACGATATTTTTAACCTAATTTTAAATCATAATTAAATGCATAACGAAATTAATTCTAATCAAAACCTTTTCAAACAGACGGCATTTTTAGTTTAATTTTAAATTATTATTAAATGCGTAACGAAATTAATTCTTATCAAAACTATAAAAAAATTAAAAATATTTTCAAACAGACGATATTTTTAGCCTAATTTTAAATTATAATT
>JAPMOQ010001328.1:365004-380781 GCA_026543055.1 Argiope trifasciata | reverse complement strand
TGTGTGTGTGTGTGTGTGTGTGTGTGTGTGTGTGTGTGTGTGTGTGTTGACGCTCTACAGGCCAGACTGTTGGACCTACAGCTACCAAATTTGGTACATGTATACCTTAGAGGTCGGGAATGTGCACCTCTGAGCCCTTTGTTCGAATTTTTAATTAGAATTTGAATTAATTAAAATTTAAGCGAAATTTCGACGTTTTTCAGCTATAGCTTCCGAAAATATTATCGCACAAACTTGATTTTTATATCAATTTAAAGATTTAAAATTAGCTTTCTAATGGTATCAGTGTTTAAATGTACATTGAAGTGGCAAAAGTCATGGGATAGCAATATGCAAATATACAGATGGCAGTAGTATCGCAGCGAAAAAGTATAAATGCGCAGTTCGTTTTCCAGAGCTTTCATTTCTGTTCAAGTTATTCATGTGAACAGGTTTTTCGTGATTTATGGCGGCACGACGAGAATTAATAGACTTTGAACGAGGAATGTCAGTTGGAGCTAGACGCATGGGTCATTCCATTGCGGATATCGTTAGTGAATTCAACATTCCGAGATCCACAGTATCAAGAGTGTGCCGAGAGTATGAAATTTCAGGCATCACATCCCATCATGGACAGCGCAGTGGGCGACCACCTGCACTTAACGACAGGAATCAATGCGGGACGTACGAGGGGCGTGTCCGATAGGACTGTGCGGTGAAATTTGTCTTCCTTGGGCTATGACAGCAGAAGACCGACTCGAGTGCCTTTACTGACAGCACGACATCGCCTGCGGCGACTCTCCTGGGCTCGTGAGCATATCGACTGGTTCCTAGACCAGTGGAAAACCGTGGCGTGGTCAGATGAGTCACGATTTCAGTTGTTACGAGCTGATGGTAGAGTTCGAGTATGGCGTAGACCCCACGAAGCCATGGACCCAAACTGTCAGCAAGGCACTGTTCAAGCTGGTGGCGGCTGCATAATGGTGTGGGCTGTTTTTACATGGCATGGACTCATTCCTCTGGTGCAACTGAACCGATCATTGACTGGAATTGGTTATGTTCAGCTGCTTGCAGATCATTTGCAGCCATTCATGGACTTCACGTACCCACACAACGATGGGATTTTAATGGATGACAATGCGCCATGTCACCGGGCCAGAACTGTTCGCGATTGGTTTGAAGAACATTCCGGACAATTCCAGCGCATGATCTGGTCACCTAGATCGCCCGATATGCATCCCATCGAGCATTTATGGGACATCATCGAAAGGTCCGTTCGTGCCCAAACTCCTGCACCATCCACACTTTCACAATTATGGACGTCTATACAGACAGCATGGCTCAATATTCCTGCAGAGGACTTCCAACGACTTGTGGACTCCATGACACGTCGAGTTGTTGCACTTTGCCGGGCAAAAGGAGAACCGACATGATATTAACAGTCATCCCATGACTTTTGTCACTTCAGTGTATAACTCAAGCTTCTATTTTTAACGAATTTTTAAAGAAATATTTTAACCGTGTTTTTTTATCACGTGACAGGATAAAATAAAAGAAAACAATGATGGAAGAACAAAAAAAAACAGCGATCATCGTAAAATAAATCTAAATAAATGCAAGTTTTAGCACATGACTGCATAAAATAACAGAAATATAAAATGTGATAATTTCTAAAAAAGTAAATGCAAAGCAATGGTTTCTATAATCGATTGCAATATCCAAATCATTAATTCAATAAATTATCTTAATTTATACAGGATTGAATTTATACAGAATATGCATTCAAATTCCAGTCCAATGGCCAATTTGTAAAATATTATTAATAGGCATATATATTGTTTAATACTATTAATTTGATCTAAATGAAGTAAATAATTACATTTTATGTAGTTTGAGTCAAACAATGCATATATGAATAATGAGTTTTAGATTTCTTCATACTTTATTTCTACTTCATCTACTACTACATTTCTTCATTTCTTCATAAAATATTTTCATTAATATTTTAAATAAAAGTTGCTACATCGATCAATTTTCTAAATCAATAATTAAAACTGACTGATTTATAAAATTAAAGAATATCATTAGGAAAACGTGTTCTTTTAGAACTTCCCATCCATCATCTTAAAGAAAATATTAATTTCAGGCCAATCAATGCCCAGAATTACTTCAAGGCTAATGAATATGGGATTTAATTGAAAATTTTAGAACGCATTACTCATGGTGAACCAGCTGTTCGCCAAATGCGGCTAGTTTCTAATATGGCAAACTTTATTTTTTGTTTCATAGAGTTAAAAAAAAAATCGACTGTGCATTTTCTGATTGATCGACTAATTTTAAAAGGTGTTCCTGCAGTTTTGTTCCTAAGCACCAAATCAATTAAATAATTGAGCAGAAAAATTAAAGTTGCTCCCGAAAGATTTGATTCCCCCCCCCCCCCCGTTATTCCTCATTTCTGATTTCAAATTATGTAAATTGGAAGGGAAGGGGGAACTCTACAAAAAAATATTTTTCCACAAAGACATAAGAGATGGCGCCACAATCGTAATTAAATAGGCACTATAACCGAAATGAAAAGTCTAGGAGATATAGCTTTTCAAATCAGTAAGAATTTTAAAGTTCTTATAAAAATACCCAACTTTTCATATTAATCCTTCTAGGCAACCCATAAGCAATGCAAATATCAAATTTTTTTTTTCTCTTCAAACTCAAAAAAAAAAAAAATCTTTTTTAGATTTTAATTTATTTTAGCAATTTTTTAAGGGATTTTATAAAAAGATTTATAAGAATCTATGTTTTAAATGTTGAAAATTGTGCATCGTATTATGTGCACTGAAATCATTATGTTCTTGAATTATTGCGTTTTCGTGCTTAATAATGCATTATTCAGACGCTAAGACTGTATAGTAAATTTCATCACCAAAATTTTTGAACTGAGGTGCTTTCTTGTGCACTCGCATGCAAATGTACAGATCAATAAATTGACAGACTATTACGGATTTATTTCAAAATTTCACGTAGATGTTAAATCTCTGTACTTAATTTTATCTATCTCTTTTTTTTTCGGTTAACCTCTATTTAACCGGTTATTTACCCTCTTTGTTTGTACTCGAAATACCAGAATAAATTACAATCTGCTTAATTTTAATTTATGAACATGTAGTTTATAATTTCACGAATCTCTAAACAAGTATTTAATAATAACATTTGTTTGTATTTGGTTAAATATTTATTAATTAGCACTTTTTTATAGATATTTAGAACATATCTTATTTTTCAAAATTATACACAGAAATAAAATGAGTTGGTAAAATGATTCGAATGATATCACTTATAAGATAATTTATTAAATTTATATAATCTATATACATAATTTATTGCCATACAATAATAATACTATTAACTATTTCAAATTTCCAAAGATACATTAGATTTAATATCCCTCCTTTTTAAAATTGAAGATAATTCTTACAGATCTAAAAGAAAAGAATTTCAGCAATTTAGGCGCCATCTATTATCTGTATAAATACGAATTAATTCAAGGCAAATTCTTGTAAAAATGCTTCAGAAAAATAACAACGCTGCTGTCATCTGCTGTTTTTATTGATACTATAAAAGTACGTTTAGGGTAATATGTTATCCAAAATATCAAAATATAGGTGTGTGTACTTTATTATTAATAATAATAATTCATGTAATGCTTGAATTATTTTAAATATACCTTTGCATTTCAAAAGTGCGTCTGTAGTTTTATTACGGTATTTAAAAATTATAATTCCTGTTAGGAAAGCATGACAGGCATTCTATTTTTTAGATAATCTCTCAGAAAGAACCTCAGAATTATTAAATTGACGTCTCATAAACCTGCATGGTAAAATAATATTGACTTTTAAGTTATTTACTAAACAAATTCTTTGATTATTTTCTTAAACGTTTGCATATTTTACGCATCAAATGCTCTTTTTTATATGAATGAGATATCAAATTAAAAGTTTTTCATATCTTTATTTTTGAGCAAAATATAGAGCTTTTAAAATAATTGAAATGAAGATATAAATATTATTTAAATGCAGGCACTTATATAAATAGTAGAATTGTGGGGACGTACGCTAATGTCTAGTGGCTGTTACTGGCTTATTAGGATGCCACCACAATACTCCCCTACCAGTGAGACAATAGAAGAACGATTATTTATAGCGCCAAGTGTTATGGCTAGCGAAGAGAGTATTTCGATACCGCCAAGCATAATGATGAGTGAAGAGAGTTGCTACTGCGTCTAGTGAATCTGACGACTTTGTGTTAGTTGCGTTTGCTGCAGGTAGATGGCGCCACGACAACAGTTTGAACATTCATAGTCAGAGGTCACCAAATGTGGAGACATACGGTAATGCTTAGTGGCTGTTACTGGCTAATTAAGATGTCACCACAGAATTGTATATGGAATCAGTATCGTGGTATATCAGTAGAAATTGTTCGAGTAAACCATATCATTGACTCTTCGACCAGCCCAAAGGCTCTCGGAAAATAAATACTGAATGACCGGACCGCGGCAATAGTAACACTGGAGGGAACTGTGGTTAGGTCTTAAGAGCCATGACCGGCCACGGTACAATTCTTCCTGAAGGAAGTACGTTCCGTCATCGGGGGGAGGTGTCAGATCCTACACCTTTAGTGTACTCATCGAGTTGAAAGGTTAAAAAAATGTAAACAATGAAGATTAAATTCAAAATATTCAATAAAAACTTTGACGTATCTTGAAAATAATTTTTCATCTAGAACAGAAAAGTGCTTGATCGTCGAATCGAAGATATTTGTTCGTTAAAGAGTATGACCAATGTGATGAATCTAGACTATTTGATATCGAGCTCACGCATTGGGAGACAAATCCATGATTTAACTAATGATTTAAAAAAACTAAATCACAATTCGTTGTTTTAATTATTTTCAAAGGAACTGGATTTTTATAACAATAATACAAATATCAATCTGAAAATTTCACTAAACATGCCATTATGTATAACTCATTCTTAGGAATATTTGTTAAATAAAGACTTAACCGGTAAAAGTAAGCCTGAAATATTATTTTACCCTGTCGGGTATTGTAGTCCTTTCACTTTTTGAAAGTGACAACATGCATAAAAATCAGATTCTAAAAATAAAGGGAAAAAAAAGTTGCTCGATTGAAATGTCTGGTAATGTTTTACTTTTTTAAAAGCTATAGAAGAATGAGATACAAGTTTGTTTTCTGCAATTCTCAACAATATTTATTAAAATTTTACTTATGTAAGGAAAAATATATAAAATATTTTTCCCTATTTGCACTTTTTAAAGATTTACTTCTGACTTAATTAAGCAATTTACACTTTCGACTGTTCGTTGTTTGGATCCTTACAATATTCACAATTATTTTATTAAAACTTTCCCAGTGAATTAACAACTTTTCATTTAAACTCGAAAATCTATGTAACAACCAACTCAAGCCTCACTTTTCAATCTATATCTAGCAGATATGCAAAGAATTGTTTGGAATGGCCAATCCAATGAAATTGGCTGTATGTATTTATACGTGTGAAATATGTATTGCACATGAATAAATATATGTTGTAATATTAATTAACAATGGATTCCTTCATTCACAAACTTATTTACTTCTTTTTAAACAAAATCTATCAATTATTTGATTTTTGTTACTGTCTTTATTTTAAATCTATATCAGAGGTTCCCAATCTTTTTTGAAATGGTGTCCCCTTTTCTAATGATTATTTCAATATCGGCTCCCTCCCACTCCAGATAAATAAGAGCGTACATTATGCATGGTCAAAACAAGAATTTTTTAAAAGAAATTCTAATAGATTTATTGTTTTAATTGAAAAGCTACTGAATTTCTTCTTTATTTAAAAAGAGAGGAATAAAAATTTTAGCTTACTTGTCATAAGGACAGGCAGGGATTTTGATGATACGAATTAATTCATAATAAAATTTGCTTTCTAAATAATTAAATTGACAGTTTCAGAGACACATCAAAACGCACAATTAAATATATAAAAAAGTATTTTTATTAAAATTTAAAGGTATCAAATTTCTAACTTAACTAATGAGAAGACTGCATTTGATGCATCTTAAAGAACTTGTTAATATCAGGCTCAATTTCACTTAAAAACAATCGTAAGTGGCCGCGTTCAGTAATATGGAGCCGATTTCTCTTTTTCGTAACCAATGTTGCTTCAGCACTAAATCCACGCTTTGCTAAATATGAAGAGAAAAATGCTATCAGAAGTCGTATAACAATCGACCAATCCTGAAAACAGTTGCGAAATAGACTTCTGCAGCCAAAATTTTAGGTAGCCATTCTTGAGTTTAATTTTTAGATTCTCATTTGTCGTCAGTTCTATCAGTTCTTCTTCTAGCTGAGGTGATCCTGCTGTGTTGACGTTGTAAAAATGATCTAAAATCCAGTCTGGTCTGTCCACTCTTAAAATGTCCTGTAATCGCTCCTTGAAGTTATTGTGCACTACATTGGATTAATTCTCTAACGCCCCTTCGTGCCATATCAACGCCCCCTAATTTTCTCTGGGTCTTTTACCACCCCCCTGAAAGCTTCAAACTCCCACAAGGGGGCGTTATTGCCCACGTTGGGAACCTATGATCTGTATTTTTACACCTATGATCTGTATTTCTGTATACAATATTTTTGATGGTTACCAGTAACCACCAAAAATATCGTAGCACAAATAATTTTGCACCATCTTAATTTTCAAAAATTATCGTTTCAACTTTATTGACAACTAGCCGCCTTTGGCGACCAGCTGGTTCGCCATGAGTAATGCGTTCTAAAATTTTCAATGAAGTCACATATTCATTAGCCTTGAAGTAATACCGGGCATTGATTGGCCTGAAATTTTAAAAAAAAAATTTCCGTGATGCGGCCAAAATATTAAATATGTTTTTTTAAAGAAAGCGATAAAGGAAAAAAAAAAACTGAATAAATGATTTAGATGTTGCAAACGATAATAGAAACCTTTGCTTTGCATTTATTTTTTTAGAAAATATCACATTTTATGTTTCTTTTATTTTATCCAGTAACGTGCTGAAAGCTATATTTCTTTAGATTTGATTTCAGATGATAGTTGTTTTTTTATTTGAACTTCCGGCATTGTTTTATTTTATTTTATCCAGTCACGTGCTAAAAAAAACATGGTTAAATATTTCTTTAAAAATTCTTTAAAAATAGAACCTTGAGCTATACATTAAAACACTGATACCATTAGAAAGCTATTTTTTTAATCTTTAAATTGATGTAAAGATCATGTTTGTGCGATAATATTTTCGGAAGTTATAGCGGAAAAACGCTTCACTTAGTTTAATAAAAATTTCACTTAGTTTTTAATTAATTCGTATTCTAATTAAAAATTCGAAAAAAGGGCTCCGAGGTGCACATTCCCAACCTCCAAGGTATACATATACCAAATTTGGTAGCTGTAGGTCCAACGGTCTGGCCTGTAGAGCGCCAATACACACACACACAAACACATTGAGCTTTATTATAAGTATAGATTTTACGGTATAAATATGCTTAATAAATTTTTAAGAAAATATTTTAATCGCATTTTCTAAAATTAAATTTAAGAATTCTGAACGGATATTAAACGAGTCATGAGATACACTAAACAGTTTCATTCATAACCATTCTGAAAGAACACCAAGTTTTACGATTCTAAATGAATGCACGGATCTAATATATAAAAATGAATTTTTGTTATATTTGTTCGTATTTTATACACTGTCGTTCATCCTATTTCGATAAGACATTACCAAACTTTTGATTAATTGCCCTTAATCTTATTTTTTTTTTTTTTTTTGGCGGCAGCAACGCGCCGGATACTAGCTAGTGGTATCCATATTTTTCTTGAAACTGAAGCTTTTTTACACGGTTTTCAATACTGAAGAACATGACTAATCGGTTGTTTGTTGTATTTAATTCATACACAATTTCAGCTAGAAAGAAGTAAAAAATAATGGCCACATTTCTGTGGCTATCACATGGGTAATCGACGGGATTCGAACCCGCATGCGGAAAAGTTCCCTCGGACTTTTGCCCGGTGTCTAACCAATTCGACCACGAAGATCCGCGGGGTTAAAGTTCGTTTATTATTTTATTTGGAATTAAGAAGAAATGGGTACTGAGGGTGTATTCTGCAAAGAATCACTTCCTCATCCCAGATAACTCGTTGCACCCCTTTTTGAATGGGTGGGGCGGCTATAATCAGCCCTCCCACCACCTCCACACCCTCCGTGTCTCTTAAGAAAAGGAAACCAAGGCCTTTGAGGGATCATTATCCATCCTCTTTCGTATGAGCAAACAGAATACCCTTTAGCACCAAACTGAAGAGAAGAAATTCGCCTTTGCCAGGGCGTGGAAACTCAACAGAATATATCTCCTTCCAAAAATTCGATACATTAAAATTGTATCTAAAAATGGAAACAGCAAGAGATAACGAATATTTTGTAAGTAAAAACGAAAATCTACTACTCCCGATTGATATGGACAGCAATTTCAAGTCCAGATCCATTTTCTTCATTCATTTAGAAAAAGGAAAGGCTCAAATAGCTGTTTTTCTTAGGTATTGATCGATAGCATTATTGCCCTTAGATTTTTCTCTTGACTATATCTTAAAACTAATTATTCTGACAATTTATTAGTATTTCCTTGCATTTACTTGAACAAATTTTTGAATTAATTCTCTTAAAAAACAAATTTACTTTTAAGAATGATGTTTTTGGCTTTACTTCTTGCATTCTTAAGAGCATTGAGTGTTTACAGCAATTTTCTATTTGGGAAAGTCTAACATCTTTTTTTTTTCAATGCTTAAATACCTCATAAAGTATTTCGTTCAATCTTTTCTTCTGCTGGAACAGAAACTGGTCTTTGCAATAGATCATTGAGAATAGGGAACATTTTTCAGAAAAATCTTTTGGAATTCAATTATGGAAATTCAAAAATACTTTACTTACTTTTAAGACTGTTGTTGATGACCTTATTTCTTGCATTCCAAGGAACATTCATTATTTATAGAAATTATCACTACTAGAAAGTTCAACATTTTTTTTCAGTACTTCAATACCTCATTCAACATTCCTTTCAACCTTTTTTTCTGACCGATCAGAAACTTGCAACATTTCATTGAGAATCAGGGATGTTATTAAGAACAATCTTTCTGAAATCAATTGAAGAAATTAAAAAATAAATTTAATTTGATCGGAATTTTGCACTTAAAGAGAAATTTATTTTTCCCACCAATTATCTATTTAAGGGTCTTCAATTTCCTTCATACAAAGGCAACATGCTCAAACGTCTGATCCTGTATTTCTCTGTCACTTTTTTTCCTTAGTTCGATCAGAAATCTTTATCATTAGTCATCTTTTATAGCGAATAAACTTATATAGCTTTGTTAAAAATTATATAATGTGTAATAAATACATTTAATTTGATCTGAACTGGATTACACTAAAAAATCATTTTTTCCGTCAATTACCTATTTTAGTTTTCTTTACACGAATGAAAATAGCTGGAACACCTAATCCTGTATTTCTCTGTTATTTTGTTTTAGTTGGATCATAAAATGGCCCATGAGAATCCATTCTATCTTTCAGAGCAATTTCGCCGAATTCGTTTTAAACAATTCCGAAGCAAAGCTGCTTTTAATTTGATTGTGACCTGAACCTCATAGATCAGTGATGGGGAAACTACGGCCCGCGGGCCAAGTCCGGCCCGCGGAAAGGTTTAATCCGGCCCGTTTAAGAGTGCCGTCGTGAGAATGTATTAGTATAAACAAAATAGTATTCTGGAAAAATCCATCCGACCCAAACAGCTGACTCCTCTTCGCTCGAAACTTCCAGACACTCTCGCATTTTCGATTCATTGTTCTGTTTTTCCGACAGAACCGCAAAACTCCAATTCCCGAACAATCCTTGCAGGTAGGTATAAATACAAGCGAGGACGCCCAAAGATCAGTTAGTTAGCGACTTATTCAGTCATCTGCAACGACCCGCTGTGACTCGAGTAATTGTTTGTGTAATCTCGAAACTCCCACTGCCTCAACAAACACCCGCGCAAGAGCATTAGGTAGTAGTAGGCTTTTGTCTATTGCGTTTTTGTGTGTTTTTTATCGATTAAACATTATTCTTTGGCCCGCTACGATCGTCTAGTTATTACAAATGGCCCGTCTTAAAAAAAGTTTCCCCACCACTGTCATAGATTATAGAACTTTGGAAAGAATAATGGAAGCAGGATGGTTGACTAGACCATTATTCATCAAAGGCAATTGATGAGACGCTCAAGGTCATTTCTGAGCAATCCCTTTCGACTCATTCTAAATGTCCGTTTACAGCTCAATTTGAAAGGAACCCCGCACCTTCAGAGTTGTTGTAGAATTCAGTCAAATGTAGAATAAGTAAGAATCAGGATATAGACCTGCTGGATAAAAAAAAAAAAAAAATCTTGATTGGAAATAGATTATTTGTAAATAAATTTTTATCATAAGTTATCTTTTATAGCGAATAAACTTACAAAGTTATGTTAAAAGTTATATTATATGTAATAAATATTACAAAATATAGTAATAGTCAGTAATGACAGATATCAGAGCAGAAAATTTCCAAATTCACAAAATTGCCATATTAATGGAGTTGCTTGTAAATAATGTATTTTAATGACAAACCTTTTTTGTAGCAAATAATATTAATATGTATATACAATTATCATCTGGTTGCTATAATATATACTAGCCACCTTTGGCGACCAGCTGGTTCGCCATGAGTAATGCGTTCTAAAATTTTCAATTCAATCATATATTCATTAGCCAAAATTTAAGAAATAGTTCAAGTTAAAAGATTCAGTTATTAGTAGTTAAAGAGTCAGTAACTTTATTCGAAAAAACTTTTTGAGTTTAATGCTCTAATAATTTATCGATTATGCTTCCAAAATATTAAAAATGTTTTTTTTTTCGGTGACATTGCCAAAATGTTAAATATGTTTTTTAAAGAAAGCGAAAAAGGGAAAAACTTATTGAATTAATGATACAGATATTATAAACGATTATAGAAATATACCATTAAGTCGGGATTTCAATGCATATCCTGTCTAAATTCAATCAGGTTTACTGTAAATAAAGATAATTTATGGAATTAATGATATAAATATTGCAAACGATTTCTTAGAATCCTTTGCCTTGCATTTATTTTTTTAGAAGATATCACATTTTATATTTATGTTATTTTATCCAGTCACGTGCTGAAAGCTATATTTCTTTAGATTTGATTCACGATGATAGTTTTTTTTTCATTTGAACTTTCGTCATTGTTTTTTTTATTTTATCCAGTCACGTGCTAAAAAAAACATGGTTAAATATTTCTTTAAAAATAGAAGCTTGAGTTATACATTAAAATACTTATACCATTAGAAAGCTAATTTTTTTTATCTTTAAATTGATGTTAAAATCATGTTTGTCCGATAATAATTTCGGAAGTTATAGCGGAAAAACGGCGAAATTTCGCTTAAATTTTAATTAATTCAAATTCCAAATAAAAATTCGAAAAAGGGCTCCGATGTGCACATTCCCAACCTCCAAGATATACATGTACCAAATTTGGTAACTGTAGGTCCAACGGTCTGGCCTGTAGAGCGCCAACACACACGCACACACACACACATTGAGCTTTATTATAAGTATAGATTATTGATATCAGCATTAATGGACCTATTTCCCATTCGAAAGAGGTAGATATTTTGTCCAGGTATAATCGAGAATTAACGGAAAGTAAAAAGCAAAATAAATATTAGGAATTGCGTATATTTAGGATCTAAATATTGTTATCTGATACAGGACTAGCTTTAGAATGTTTAGAACTATTTTAAAGCTTCTTGGATTTTCTCACAAACTTACATGATATGGCCCAAAGTTAGAAATGGTTTGAAACATCCCCAAAACTTTGGAAGTATACGAAAGAATTGAGAGGAGCACATTCTATTATATTCATAAAGATAATAGTTAAAAATGTTCAAACAAAAAAATGCTAATTAAAAACAATTTAATTTTATTTGTATTTCATTGCAAGAGATTTTTTATGCTGCTAGTATTTTGTTTTAAAGTTCACTCAAAATGTTTTGTTTTATAAATAGCAGCATAAAGTAATTAAAACTTTCCTTCTTGTCTTTATGATATAAAAATTATTAATTTATCGTTTCAAAGTTTGATTCTGGCAATTTCTGTACGAGAAAAATTTAAAATCTCCTTCTCAATATATACTGTTCTACATATATATAAGAGTTTAGTTTAAAAAATACAATTTTGGGATGCAGTTTCCCTTTTGCATCATTAAACAACAGCACTAGCATACCCTAATTTTACATGAAATATTTCTTATTGTTACTAGATGGCAGCACGAGCAGACAACATCTTATTTCTCCTCTTCTGTCTATATTATAAATTAATTTGTATGCCCAATTTTTCATATCAATGAATTCTCTACAGAACTTTTTTTAAAAATATTTATAATCAATTTCTCTTCTCTGTTTCTTCTCCTCCTTTACTAAAATTATTTGTGTTAATTGCTGGACCGTTTTAAGCATCCAGCTAACTGTGCTAAAAAGCAAAAAAATTAAGCATGCTGATTTTTTCTTTGAAACACTATGAAGCATTAATAAAACAGTAATTTTTTTCTTCTCTTTAGTTATTTTATTTGAAAAGAATATTCATTGTGTCATAGTTACTCTAATGTCCTTGTACATTTCGTATAGGAGACCAAATTACTCCACTTTAGGCTACTCAGGTAGATTAGCTTAACTTAATTTATTTACTTCTATTACTAGTTCTTACGAATACTAAGAAAATACCTATAAATAAATGATAATAACCAAGAAATAATTTGTATCTTATATCACAAATTTATACAATTAGCAGTATTTATGTTCCATAACTTTCATTAGACGTATATTAAATTGAATTCGTCACTGGTAGATGGCAGCACGACTAATTAAGTGAGAACTTAACATTCCCTTCTTCTATTCATAAATATAATCATTTCGAATTCCCAAGTTTTCAATAGTTTTCGTAATAAAATATTCTTCAGCTTTTAGTTATGGAATTAAAAGGATTAGACAAAATTTTTACCTTTTATTGAATGTCAATTGAAATATTAAAAATTCAGTTTCGAGATTTTGCTTACATCTAGAATCAAGCAGTCTTGGCACTGTAAATAAGATAATTTGAAAAATTTTCTGTGAAAATTAAATATTTGAAAAAAAAAAATTAATGGAAGTATTGTATTTCAAATGTGCAAAGCAAAAAGTTTGGTGATGTTTTATTTTTCAGGGTTTACTGAAATAAAAAAAAAAAAGGAGAATCCTATTCTGAAAGCATTTTGGTACGATTTCATGTAGTAATGTCTTGATAGAATTTCTAAAAATAAATTGTAAAAAATAATTTTAAAAATAATGAAAAAAAATGTTACAGTACATTCAGCAATGTTACAACGTTTATAAGAGTATTAAATAATAATGTTTGCAAGCCTAACAGTCATCAGAAAATATGCTCAAGCATAATGACTAAAGCAAAATATTAACTTCAAATTATTTAATTTTCCTGCATTTCCTTAAATATTTATTATAATTATATATTTCAAAGACTGCAACAATAAGTTTAAAATAGAAATACTTTTTCTCTAAATGAATTCAAATTCGCACAAAATTAACTTACACCAACATTCGAAGCCTTAATTGCTTTCCCCAAACTAGATTTTAAAAAATAATGCGAAAATCAATCTAAAATTTTATTAGTCAGTTTCTTCTGTACAACATACTTAAATAGAAGTTTTTAAAAAAATTGCTGAAAATATTGAATTTCAAATGCAGAAAGCAAAAATTTTGGTGTTATTTTATTTTTTAAGGTTTACTGAAATAATAATTTTAAAAAATAATAATCC
This sequence comes from Argiope trifasciata, assembly GCA_026543055.1. Taxonomy (NCBI): domain Eukaryota; kingdom Metazoa; phylum Arthropoda; class Arachnida; order Araneae; family Araneidae; genus Argiope; species Argiope trifasciata. The sequence continues at coordinate 366,822 of JAPMOQ010001328.1, read as the reverse complement.
TATTCTAGAAGCATTTTTGTACGATTTCTTGTTGTAATAATTTGGTAGAATTTCTAAATATAAAATTGCGAAAAAGAAATTTGAAAATAATAAAAAAAATTACAATATATTGAACAATGTTACAATGTTTACAAAAGCATTAAATAACAGTTTTTGCCAGCCTAACAGTCATCAGAAAATAGGCCCATGCATAATGATTGATACAAAATATTAACTTTGAATTATTTAATTTTCCCAAATTTCATTAAAGATTTTTGATAATTATATATTTCAGAAACTGCACCAATAAGTTTAAAGTAAGAATTCTTTTTATCTAAATGAATTCAAATTTGTACAAAATCACTTACACCATTCTTCGAAAACTTTATTAATTTCACTAAACAAAATTTCAAAAAATAATCCAAATATCAATCTGAAATTTTGTTAGCCATTTCCTTCTTCCATAGCCTTCCATTTACTTCCACATACTTAAATAAGACTTTATAATTTACATTAAGCTAGCTATAAAAAAATCTAAAATGTTTTTACAAGTTTGATTTTTTTTTTTTTACAGCTTGCTACGGATTTAAATGAGTAATCTCAGCTTTTGCTTTCATTATATTTATCATTTTAATACTTAGAACTTCTCATCTCATATTATTATCTTTTTATTTAAACTACAAAATCAATGTTACAACTTACTCATGCCTCACCGTTCAGTCTGTATATAGGATGAATGTAGTGAATTGTTTCGTATGGATTAATGAGATTGTCAAAGATATGTTCTTTGTTTTTATTAATAATAGTCACAAAGGATTCTGGCATTTACAAATTTCTTTATATACTTTTTTCAAAAAAAAAATGTTAATTGTTTTTTTATTACTTTAAAACGTATCAATATTTTCCTTAAAACTGAAGCTTTTTTACACAGTTTTCAATGCTGGAGAGCACAACTAATCGGGTGTTTATTGTATTTAATTCATACACAATTTCAGCTAGGAAGAAATAAAAAATAATGGCCACAATCCTGTGGCTATCACATGGGTAATCGACGGGATTCGAACCCGCATACGGAAATGTTCCCTCGGACTTTTGTCCGGTGTCTAACCATTTCGACCACGAAGACCCGTACGGTGTAAGTTCATTTATAATTTTATTTAGAGTCCAGAGCAAGTGTATTCTGCAAATTTATTCCGTAAGAATCCCTTCCTCATCCCAACTCACTCGCTGCCCCCCTTTTTGAATGGGAGGGGCGGCTATAATCAGCACTCCCACTACCACCACATCCTCAGTGCCTCTTAACAAAAGGATACCAAAGACGTTGATGGATCATTATTCAACTTCTTTGTTATTAGAGGGCAAAATATCCTTCTACACCAAATTAAAGAGAAGTTTACTCTTGCCAAATATGTGGAAACTCGATAAAAATGGTTTGCCTGCAAAAATTCGATTAGTTAAATTTGTATCAAAAATGAAAAGAGATAACTAATATTTTAAAATTAAACTAACCGGGATTACTATGGATTGTGAACAAAAACAAAGTGGTTTTTATTTTAGAAAAACTCAAATAGCTGATTAAGTTTTGCTCTCTCTACTGCCTATATCTTAAAACTAATTATTCTGACAGTTCGTTAGCAGTTCCCAGCATTTTCATGAATATTTCTTTGAATTAAATCTCTTCAAAAACAAAATTCCTTTTAAGATTGGTTTTCTTTTTTTTTGGCCTTACTTCTTGCATTTCAAATAGCATTGACTGTTTATAGCAATTTTCTATTTGGTAAGGTCTAACCAATTTTTTCTCCCAACTCTTAAATACCTTATAAAGTATTTCTTTCAATC
>JAPMOQ010001328.1:293782-355004 GCA_026543055.1 Argiope trifasciata | reverse complement strand
TGTGTGTGTGTGTGTGTGTGTGTGTGTGTGTGTGTGTGTGCGTGTGTCTGTGTGTGTGTGCGTGTGTGTGTGTGTGTGACTTTATTTTTTTCTCAATTTCCATATTTGGTGAAGCCTTTAATGTAAAAATTAAATGTAATTAAAGTAAACAATTAGCTGATGATGAATTTTTAATTACTGTACTTTAGTCTGGAGTCAACAAATATGTAAAAATTTCACTTTTTATAAGTTTAAAACAAATGAATCAATAAAACAAATGTAAAATTGAATTAAAAAAGTAGACATTAGGATTTTAAAAAGAGATGGAAATACAAAAAAGTTTGAGTTATAAATTTTACTCACTATATAAGTGATTTTATTCTCAAATATCGAATATAGAAATATATATAAATTTTTCTATTACAATGATGGATTTCTTTGAGGTTGAAAATGTACCTAAATTCAATTTATTACATTTCCTATTAATTTATAATATTATAATTTTTATTTACATGAAAAGCTCTAATTTTTTCTACAACGGAATAAAATAACTCTTAAAATAATTTTATCAGCCTAGTACCTGATACTTTTAGTCTGTGTTAGTTAAACGTACTTGGTGCCATGTATCAGGTTGTTATACGGCATTACGTAACCCTAATGCCAATCATATGATTTTTACGATATCTTTTTAAAAGTTCCAAACAGAGACAACTTTCGTTAAATTAACATCCTCTCTTTGAAACTACACTTAGGCCATATTTGAAAGGAATATCATAATTGTAAACTGATATACATAGATCGGGTTACCAAAACGACAATTGTTTTAGCACTTCCCTTGTCCAAACTTTCGTCTTATAAATAGGAGTACACAGTGGTACTTTATTAAAACGAAAATTTTAAAATCGAAATCATCTATAATTTGAATTTGTCTCTTCTGAATTTTTCCCTGGTTCAAATTTTAGGATAAAATGCATTTTTATCGCCAAATTTGAATTAACCAAGTTCACTATTTATTAATAATTTATAATATAAATTTGCACAAGAAAATTATCTATCAATTATCATTTTTAATTCGATTGGAAATATTATTTCAAATTAATAAATCATAAAAAGAGACTAAAAAGACGATTGATTATTTCACGTTGTGGCACATTAACATAAATACATTTGTTTGTGTAAAATATTTCGATTGTAAAAATATAAAGTCAATCTAATTAATATGTGCTAAAATGATATAGGCCGTATGTATCATATCAGTTTATTTTTAATTTAATTATCTAATTTTCGAATTCCTAAATTTTTAGAGGAAAAAAAACCCTTTATCACAGCACTTTTTAAAACAAAGGGCGGCTACATGTTAGATGAAATACATAGATACATTTATCATGTGACTATAACATCACTATATATTGGGAATTAAAATTATTTTTGTTTTAAAATTTTTAAATTATATCATATATTTAAATGAAAACAATCGTTTGTTTAGTAATACATTTCTTTGTTTAAACCAAAATTATAATTAAATTTAGAATAAGTTAAAATCTGAGTTTTTTTAAAACATGTACCTTAACAACACAGACATTTATTCGAATATAATATACAACAAACTATTTTTTAATTGAAATTTTTAAATTATAATGGAAAATAACAAAACTAATTTCTAGAAATATTTTGTAATAAAAAAATCGTTTGACAATGATGCAAAAATTTTCATAATAAATTACATAAAAATTTTCATAATTTATTTAATCATTAAAAAAAAGTTTCAGTTATTGCAAAAAGAAAAAAAAAGATCAAACAAACAAAAGATGTTTGTTTTCGTTCCTCAAAGAATTATGGGAACTCACAGGGAGAGGTGGAAAAACAAAAACAGAATAACAAATAAACTAAAAAAGAAAGAACGATAAGAGGGGGGTTCAATGCACGTAGAAAAAATCTGCCCTTGAAGCTTGTAACAAAGTAAACATTCAGTGAAAACCTTGTAACTAAATTCCAATCAAGAGAACCCTGAAAACAAAAGTCATCGCCCCACGCAAAGGTCAGTTACGGTCAAGGCCGAACACCAGGGTCATCGTTCTCGACAAGAGAGAGGTCAACTCAATGACGCTACCTGTCTAGCGAAGGACGAATCGAGCGATATCTGAGGTCAGTTTAATACAGGCAGGCCCTATTCAGGGCTGTGTGCGCTCGTTAAGATATTTTTCGACCTCCACTTTCTCTTTCGAGGCTGAGTTTGGGGTAAAACGCGACCTGTGGCATCGCACCCTGTAATCAGGAATGAGCATTTGTTTACAGGTGAAAGACCGGTGAATGACACAGCGCAAGAATCGTTTGCAACCCTGAGTTCGGCGCGGGAAATCGCGATTAGAGGTCTTTGTACACAGACTTGTTTGTGAAAGACCTGTCAAAAGAATTAAACGCCTGATATATAAACAGCCTCACGAATGCAATGCACTCTCGTTACCTTTCCTCTCGTAACAGCCGTTTCGCCATACTTTAATGCAATTCGAAATTCTCGTGTCCGTGGAAATGAAAACCTAGAACATAAATTATCGTTTGCTTAAAGGCAGCTGAAAAGAACAATTCGTTAATAAATATGGTTCTGGATTTCTTTTTACCTTTTTATTCTTTATTTTTATTTCGTTTAACAAAATTTGTGTAATTAATAATTTAAAAGATAATTTTAATTTTATTTATTTGAGATTTATTTTTTTGTAATTCCTATTTATAATTGCTAAGCATTCACTTTTAATTCTTTTATTTATACATATATATTTGTTCGACAGAATTTGAGATCAATATCTAAGCTGTCTGAATTCAAATTAGAAAAATTCTTTTCAGAAATATTCCTATTTACAAGCAGACATTTCACGAAAAAAATTCCTTCCTATTTTGCTTCTTTCAAGAAATCAACTTCTTTTAATTTTATAACGTTCATGAAAAACCATTTGTCTAATATTTTTTTAAAAATAATAATAGCTTAAAGATTGCAGTCTTTTTTTAAAGATTTTTTTTGTGTGTGTGCGTATTCCCAAAATTAAATAAAAGCAAAAATGAAGTGTAAAAATGCCACTGAAATTATTTATACAAAAAAATTTAAAGCTGTAACAAATTACAGTTATAAATATCTGTTATTTTTAGTCTTTTTAAATTATTCTAAAAAAATAACTATTTATGCATTTAAATCAATTACAATTTTCTTATATTTCTTTTCCATTTCATTTTAAATATATATATATTTGTTCCTAATTATTAAATGAACTCTCAAAATATTACAATATTTTTTTAAACTATTTAATTCAAAAGTATTGTGAAACACTCGGGTAATATTAAATATTGATCAAAATTGGATCAACAGTAGAATATTTTCTACTAATAACAGTAAACGAAATTGTCTGGAGCACTAAAATTTGAAATGAATAAACGAAAGGAATTCAGATACTAACCAAATTATGATTTATAAGCTTGCTATCAAAAATATTAATGTTTTTAACAACCAGACTGATGACTAAAGAAATTTTTTTAAAAAAAATTCGACATCTGAAGAAGACTATAATTAAAGAAATATATTTAATAAGATTTTATCTTAAATCAAATTCTTTAAAGCAGCATTCCTGGCAATTTGTTAAGGACCGTTGTAGCTTCTTGATAAGATCTTGACTTCGGAACCAGTGGGTTTCAGGTTCGAGAATCAGAGTCGGAGAACCGTCATGTAAGCGGGACTGATACACGCCAAATCAGTCAAGGCCAAACAACCCCTCGCTGGTGAGGTGTGGAAATTTGGAGAAAATGGTGGCAATTCAGGTGTCATTCTCATCATCTGAAAGAGATTCAAAATTTTGCGGCCCATCTCAAAATAGCTCTAGGATTGCTTTAAAAAAGGACATGATTACAACCAAACCAGGTAAATGGTTGAAAGGGCCAACAAAGGAATCTAAGCAAAAATGCTTCATTTTGAGAGCATATAATTTATTCTTCTGCGCACATAAATTATTGGTGCAAATGAATTTCTAAACTAACCTGAATAAAAGAAAAAAAAAAATCGCAATCTCAAAATTTTTTGCAAAAGATCGCTTATTTTGTGCATATAAAGATGAAATTTTGTAATAGACCCCCTTTTCCCATAATTTATTGCTTTAGCTTCCTGAAATCATTAATAATTGCATGTTTCTGTTGACAACACAATGTTATGACATTTCTGGTATTTGATTTAAATAAATCCTTAATTTGAATTGAAATGTAAACGCATCTGTAAGTCAATCTGAAAAAATTATTTCGATTCCTTGATTTTTACATTTACGAATTATGAGAACAATAGAAAATGGTGAAAATAACATTTTGAAAAAAACTGCCTTTATTAAAATAATGAAAAAATATTTATTTTAAAAAATCAAAATCTTTGATTTAAAATTAATCATAAAAGCTGCAGATGTTAATACAATGTTGTTAAGAAGTTAAATTATTGAAAATTTCTCAATAAAAAGTCTTAAACACAATAATTTTTTAATATAATAAATTTGATTTAAATTACAAATTATTTAATCTATTTTTTAGAGCTTGTTCTTCTATTTTGTTTTGAGTTAAATATTTTTGCTTGAAATTTATTTTCAACTTTTTTTGAACACTTCATTCAGAGATTAAAATTGTTATTATTGGAATTACACCTTTTATTTGCAAGAGCATTATGATTTAACCAAAGAGATTCAGTACCCAGAAACGACCACTTTTCGACGAATCCATCTCGCTAAGGGGTAAGATGCGCAGGATGTGCGCATTTCCGGCATTTTATTTTATAGTTGAATATAAATCTCGCTTCCTTTCATCTTTCCTCTCCCCCCCCCTATTTTGTCGAATTGGACCCATCCTATGCACAAAAGCGCGGAAGGCTTTAGAATCCGTTGTCAATTAATATATATCTATATTATCATACAATGCTTATACTATTATAAATATTGTAAATTTTCAGAATTTGAACCCAATATGTAAACGGAAAAGATATATTTTTAATTCGTTATTTATTGATTTATTTTGAACTAGCCACCTTTGGCGACCAGCTGGTTCGCCATGAGTAATGGGTTCTAAAATTTTCGATTAAATTACATATTCATTAGCCTTGAAGTAACTCCGGGAATTGATTGCCCAGAAATTAATATTTTCTTTAAGATGATGGATTGTAAGTTCTAAAAGAACACGTTTTCCTAATAATATTCTTTAATTTTATAAATCAGTCAGTTTTAATCATCGGTTATGCTTCCAGAATATTAAAAATATTTTTTTCACTGATGTTGCCAAAATATTAAATAAGTTTTTTTTAAAAAAAAAGCGAAAAAGGGGAAAAAATATTGAATTAATGATACAGATATTGCAAACGATTATAGAAGTATGCCATTAAATCGAAATTTTAATGCATATCCTGTCTAAATTCAATCAGGTTTACCGTAAATAAAGATGATTTATGGAATAAATGATTTAGATACTGCAAACGATTAAAGAAACCTTTGCTTTGCATTTATGTTTTTTAGAAAATATCACATTTTATATTTATTTTATTTTATCCAGTCACGTGTTAAAAGTTGCATTTCTTTAGATTTATTTTGCGATGATAGTTTTTTTTATTCGAACTTCCGGCATTCTTTTATTTTATCCAGTCACGTGATAAAAACATGGTTAAAATATTTCTTTAAAAATTCGTTAAAAATAGAAGCTTACGTTATACATTAAAACACTGATACCATTAGAAGGCTAATTTTTTAATCTTTAAATGGATGTAAAAATCATGTTTATGCGATCATATTTTCGGAAGTTATAGCGGAAAAACGTCGAAATTTCTCTTAAATTTTAATTAATTCAAATTCTAATTAAAAATTCGAAAAAAGGGCTCCTAGGTGCACATTCCCGAGTTCCAAGGTATACATGCACCAAATTTGGTAGTTGTAGGTCCAACGGTCTGGCCTGTAGAGCGCCAACACACACACACACACACACACATTGAGCTTTATTATAAGTATAGATATAGATGAATACTCATTTTTTTCTCAATATTATAATAAAATTAAATAATTTCTTATTTAATTCTCTCTCTCTTTTTTTTTGCAAATATGAATTGTATTGTTACAAAAAATGTACATATGTTTGCATTGATAAAGATCACTGAAAATTCCTGAGAACATTTTTTTAAAGTAATATGAGCCGTGATATCAACATCATGCCTTGGGCATCATTCAAAAATTGATAAATTAATAGATAATTTCCCAAATGTTAAATGGTGATAATTTTAATAAATATAAGAGATGATACTGAAGAATGTATAAAAGCGGTTCCATTTTCCCATGAAACTATGTTTTCCTCTGTTAGTAAATAAATTATTAATTAGTAAATAATGGGATATTTCATATTCATAGATAAGCAACGCTTCTAAATGATCTTTAAAAGTTTTTTACTTTCTCTTATGCGAAACTTAACCCTTTATTTACTGATTGTACTTAAAAGTACCATTTAAATCTAGCTTATATCTTTACTATATGACTGTTCTTGCTGATTGTATTCTAACGGACACGAATAATGTAATCCAAATAACATGAAGTTAATACAAGCTGAAAGTAAGAATAAAAAGCATTTAATTAATAATTAAATTAAATAAGACATTTCTGTTAGTTACATTTTTTCTTGGGTGTCCTGGGATTATTCAGCAAGAAAACTAAACTACTGGTGCAAATATGAAATTGAAAAGTTGATAGCAACATAATTCGGTAAATAAAGAGATAAAGTATCTTTATCGTCAGCAGATTCGAACTCGAGATTTTAATTAATTTCTTCGTTTCAGGCCTCCCTGAATTCGAAAACCACATTTTTTTTTTTTTTTTTTGAATTATGTCTGCCTGAACACAACTTAAAACTGTATTCAACCTGAAGGGTGAAATTTGGTTCATAGATTTTACACACATTTGAAGATTTCAAACGAATTTTGAATGAAATCCGTTCAGAAGAAATCTGTATGTCATTTGAAGGTTCGTATACAAATGAACTCGATAATTACTAAATGCAAATGAACAACATGTACAAAATTTAGTCTTTAGGCTTAGCAAGTAAAATCTAGATTCGTATTAACTTTTTAATCAAATTTATTTAAAGGATGATCCCATCATTACGTCTGTACATGCAAATAAAATAATTCATAACCGCGTTGACTTAAATAACTTAAAATGGGTATGTAATCCTGTGACTACCATCATAGCTCTATTTCAAGTTTTTGGTAACAGATTGTTTAAAAAAAAAAGGGGGGGGGGCTTCTAAAAATTATATATATTTAAAAGATAATTTTTTAAACCCTGTATATAAGATAAATTTAAAAAAAAATCTTAACACTCTCTTCAAAATTTTATATTTCGCGTCTATCTTCGCCAATGGCAATACGCAGCCTTACTTAATACTTAGAATGTTATACCGGAGGGAAGGAGATAAGACTTTTATTGGAAAGTATTGAGAAAATTTTGGGGATACCCCCACTAGCTAATTAAAATAATAAACATATAAACGCTAACTTCCATGCACATAAGTTGTCCAAAATAAAAATAATTAATACGCAAGATATGCAAAAGAAGTATGTTTTTTTTTAAATGTGTGTATAGCCTTTATAAATTGTATGTTTTAAAGAAGATTTATTTATTATTTTCAATTTTGTAGCCACGTTATAGTAATTGCATCGTAATCATATATCACTAATTATTTGTACAATTTGTCTTCATGTACTAATACTTATTTAAAAAGTTTTAAAACGGCTACATTTAAATAACCATGCATTAACATCCAGCATTAATTTTTATACATCTTTTATTCCATATGTTGTTCCAAGACACTTTCTTGAAAGGCATAAAAAAGGCGTTTTAGTGTATATGCATTTTTTATTTTGGAGTTTATTTACATAAACAAAATTAGAAATGTCTCCATTGAAATATTAAATGCCCTCATATATTTATGAAATGATATTTCATAGTTAATATGTGGAACCCTCCCAAATCCTCCAATTTGTTAAAAGATTATTTATCCAGAAAAATGGTTTATTTGTCACATTTTGACGGCTTTCTAACATTACTATTAGGAATTCTTATGTTAGTAACAGATTTAGGTCTAGAATACGAGTAATAATACCATGGCTTTAATATCTATCTTTAAAAACATGGCTTTAATATCTACCATAATGTGCTGTAAAAGAATACTTTGTTGTGAGAATCTTGAATATAAAATTTAAAAAAATAAGTAAGAAATATCATAGAAATTTAACTGAAAAGAAGCAAAATTATTCCCAGTGGATTAAATAGTTGTCAAAGGCAGCTTGTTTTTTTTAATTAAGTTAAACTTAAATACCAGAATTCACAACTTTAATTTCATTAAATTTTATCGTACTCTTTTGCGAATTCTAATTGAAAACAAATCGGAACTCAAAAGCATATATATTAAATCATAGAAAAATTAAAGAGAAAAAAAACGTCGAAGAATATTTTAAGTCGAATTATTATTGTAAATTTAAATATAGAATTAAAAGGATGATATATAATAATCACAATATTTAATTTAAAATTCTTATGTACAAACATCTCAGAATAGCAGAAATGGATCTAGAAATATATATATTTTTAAATATAGAACTTATAACAAATATAACAACATAAGAATTTCTGTTGTAATGTTTTTGCACAGCAATATAATTTCTATCAATTTTAAACGCACATTAATATTTCTATAAAAATACAATCAATTATTTTTATCGTTAGAAAGTGACAGATTGGCTGTTAAAAAGGAAGAATTTTGTTATTGTTTAAGACTAACCGATTATTTACCAAAAAAAAAAAAAGTTGCATCAGGATGTAAATACTCCAATCTTTAATATATATCTAAATTTTAAAAACATTTGTTATACCTTCTTATTTTCTAAATAATAATAAATAAATAAATCTTTTACATAATAATAACAAAAATAAATAGTAAATAATTAAATTCTAATAATTTAATTAATGATAATTCCAAGTTAATAAGGCTCGTCCGATTTTCATAATTAATCATTTAAGGAAAATATCAAAGTAAACGCTTGTTTTTTGAAAAAGAAAAATGAACAATTTAACAATAGAGGTGATAACGCGAACAAACGCAGATATCAAATCAAAATTTAAAAGCAACAGGCAAAAACCGGTTTGATCATACTACAATTCAGCTCGTTATTTTTTTTTTAAACTAACGTTAGAACCGTTATCTTTCAACTAACAGTATTCTTTTTTTATCAAACAAAACCATCCAGCAGAACCGCACTCCAACCATCTGCGTCAGTTCGATCCAACAGCACTGGCAAAGCGCGCGCGAGTAGTTCAGAGCACAACCAGTGGATGACGTCAAAGTGACGTCAGCCGCCACAAGATTGAGTCATTTCAGAGCGAGGGATGCCGGCGGGAGTTTCTCCTCCGCCTGAAAGGGTTAAGCACATTGCGTGCGGGTGCATTCTGCGCTGAGGGTCATTCCTGCAGGAGCAGTCGAACGTGCCTGCAGCCAGGGGCATGGAAAGCAAACGTGAGTGAAAGTGGAAGGAACGAGCGGGTGAGTTCACTTGCGCGGAAATTAGAACAAGGGGGAAGAAAAGAACTTCATTTTGGACTCTTCCAGTCTCACCTGATCTTCTTCCCACTGGGACCGACCGACTGTTTACCTGTTGCTGAGTGGAGCAGCTGTGAGGCTCATCGATTTTAACATAGGGGTGGTTTACTCCCCATTCAGTTCATAGTGGTATTCTGATAGTTGGTTTTCTGGCGGGTGTTTTAAAATGCGTTCGTTAATTAATTAGAGATTTTTTAAAATCTTTTCTGCTTTTTAATATTAATTAAATGAAGTACTTAATTTTTTATTGACAGATGACTAGTACCAAGTATTTAGCGATACACATTACAAAAAATTGTCTTGTATTTATTTAAATTTTGCTAATTATTAATGAAATTTCTCAAATATTAATTGAATAACATACTTTTATTGCTTTGCATACTCTGTATTTCAATGCAAAGAAATTTATAAGTATATTTTTCCTAATTTTTTTTAAAAAAATTAGGATTAAGAATTTTATTAAAAAGATTTTACAATAATTATTAATAATTCTACGATGAAAAAAATTGCAATGGCGATGCATAAATCTAAATGCTCTTAAAGTATTGACCTCTTTCAATTTGTAAATTAGAACATCCGTTATTTCAAAACTTATGGTACAAGAATAATGATAATGAAATGCATTTAAAATTAGTACGATTATTTAATTTTTCTTTATTTTGACTTATTTTACTCCATTTTTTTTTTTAATTTTCAAAGTTGTGAAACATAAAAAGAATATTAAATATATGCTTGTTTTTTAATTACCGGAAATGAAATAATTTACAGCTATAATTAAATTATGTTACAGAGTCAATATTTAATTTATCTTCAAATAATGGACATAGAAATCGTCTGATATATATTCCTATTCTTTCTTATTAATCGTCTGAAAATAATTGAATTTCTAATGAAGATTTTTATAATTACTAAGTTTTAGAGCAAATACTTTTATAAGTAAAACTAGAATAAAAATAATTATAATTATTGCTATTAAACATTTTCAAAAGGCGCAAATGATGATCTGTAAATATTTAATTCGTCAAACCTGAACAGAGTTTCAATTTCAGAGATATATCGAATTTAAGATCCTTTTTCATCGAAGACGTATTTTGCATATCAGTTTTGAGAATAGAATGAATGCTTCTTTATTTGAATATTGTTCAAAATTTTGAGAGAGCTCCTAAAGAGTTGTCGAATAATTTCAAAATAAGGAAATTGACTATGTCAAACAAAATAAAAGAATCATTTTCTAAGATCAATTTTATACATGCAAAATATGAAATCGCATATTAAATATCCTCTCATTAGTGTGGTAGGAACATTTGGTAATTGGAATGTTAGGGTAAAATAGTTCTTCATAGAAATTGTTAGTACAAACAATCAGACAGGAGAAATAATTAAAAATAAAATTTTAAGTAATTATAATTTCATCTGGTATAATAATGCTGCACATAATGCCAAATTTATGGATAAGTTCAAATGTTTTATAGTCTAATAAGAGAAACAAGATCATTTCATTTCTAAATTAATATTTTGTGTACGTTTTGCAAATACAAAAAAAGCACATTTTCGTATTTTGAGAATTTCTTCTTTTTTTATAACGGTTTAAAATTGCATTAAATATATAGCTGGAGTTGAAAAAGGTGGATTAATAATGCTGCGCTCTCCAAACTTCTAAAAACAATTGCGAAGACTTAAAAAAAATTCTCCTACTCCAACACAATATCTATATTTAATAATTCTGTCAACAATGAAAACATGAAATAGGACACCAAATTTTCCGTTTACAGCAAAAAATAAAACTTGAAATTTTATAACAAATTTTCTAATAGCTTATATACAAGCTAAAATTTTTTTAACCTATTTTCAATTTGTCTGGTTTATTTAGATATGATAAATAAGCTGATAAAAATAATGAAATCTAATATTTTTGTAACATTTTTTTAAAGATTTAGGCATAGTGACTGAACGATTTAATTCAGGATAAAACTGGCGACTAACAACAAGATTTTTAAACATTCTAATTTATCAACAGAATAACCATGCTAAATAATTCACATGATATTAGAAACAAAATGAAATGCAATACCAAATCTTTAATTTACAGCAAAGAATAAAACATAAACACATCACAAACCTTCCAATTACTGTTTTGCATTCAAACTACAATTCTTTACCCGAATTTCCAATTGTCTATTTTATTTTGATGTGATAGATAAGCTGATATAAGCAACAAAATCTACCTGTCAATTAACATCAAACTAAAAATAAGAAATTGAACTCGTTATTTTTCGAAAACTTTCGTCTTTTTAAATCTAGAAAATCTTCTTTTGTAAAGATAAACTTCACAAATTTACATTACATTTTTAAGTAATTTACCCAGTAACATAAGAAATAAATCAATTTTATTAAAAACTTTACGTAATTGTTTAAATATATCATTAATAAATGAAAATAATAAAAAAAAATCCTTTTAACAAAACAATAGTAGCTTAAACACCAACTGATGGCAATGAAAAACGAATAAAGAACCATTTTTCGAATTAATAGAGCACCGTTCCAACGAACGATTTTAATTTCCCTTGTCCTTGACAATTAACGGTAACAATGAAATGTAAATTGAAGGATTGCGGTCGAAGGCACATTGCCAGCCAGCCTGAAATAAAATTTGCAGCAGGGGGCCGCATAGAAGACACGTGCAGGTCACACGCGTTCAGCGCTAAGCACTGAAAGGTCATGAAAAAGTCAACCGAGGTCATAGAAGGGCAGATAGACCTTCTATTCCCTTTAAATATCCGAATCGCCAGACTACAACTGTGTGCATGCGTGCTCGCGGTCAAGGACACTATGTTTTGACTCGGCGACCCAGCCGTCTCGTCTGACCTAAACAAAAATGCCCCTGGTGAGAAATCTGACGAAATGCTTATGAATGAAAAGGAGAGAGTGCACGTGTTTAAACATTAGTTAGTCAAAACGTATTTATAATGAAAATACATCGAAGATGGTATCAGTAAGTAACAGCTGAATTTATTTTAGATATAAATTCATTTATTTATCTTACAAATCATTGATGTACTCAAAATTCATATTACGATTAATTTAAATCAGAAAAGAATAAATAAATAAAAAAAAGAAAAAGTGATATTTAATTATTTACGCCTGTAAACTATTGTATAATTTCAGAATATACGAAATGAACTTGAAAAAATAGCGTCCAAATTGGACACATATAAAAACAGAAGACTACTTAAAAAATCGTTCGCATTTTGAAAACGAAATTTTTAGTCAATAGATCAAACAAATGAGAAAAAACACAATCTATGCAATTTTTATTGGGTTACAATATTCCTTAGCTTTTATTGCATTATTGCAAAACAATTGTCGTTCCTACTTTTAGATTATACTAGCCGCCTTTGGCGACCAGCTGGTTCGCCATCAGTAATGGGTTCTAAAATTTTCAATTAAATCACATATTCATTAGCCTTGAAGTAACTCCGGGCATTGATTGGACTGAAATTAATATTTTCTTTAAGATGATGGACTGAAAGTTCTGAAAGAACGCGTTTTCCTAATAATATTCTTTAATTTTAAAAATCAGTCAGTTTTAATGATTGATTTCGAAGACTGTTTGGTGTAGCAACTTTTATTTAAAATATTAATAAAAATATTTTGTAAAATATGGGTCACAGAGCAAAGTATGAAGAAATCTCAAACTCATTATTCATAAATGCATTGTTTGACTCAAACTACATAAAATGTAATTATTTACTTCATTTAGATCAAATTAATAGTATTAAACAATATATATGCATATTAATAATATTTTACAAATTGGCTATTGGAAAGGAATTCGAATGCATATCCTGTATAAATTCAATCCTGTATAAATAAAGATAATTTATTCAATTAATGATTTAAATATTGCAAACGATCATAGAATCCCTTGTCTTGCATTTTTAAAAGAAAATATCACATTTTATATTTGTTTTATTTTATCCAGCCACATGCTAAAAGTTGCATTTCTTTAGATTTAATTTGAGATGATAATTTTTTTTAAATTTGAACTTCCGTCAAAATGATGGCAACACGGTGATAAAACCTAATTTTTTCTCTTTGACGTGCGCTTGCAGATTTTATAGAAACCTTAGCTTTGCATTTATTTTTTTAGAAACTATCACATTTTATAATGAAAAAAAATATTGAATTAATGATACAGATATTGCAAACGATAATAGAAACATGCCATTAAGTCGGGATTCCAATGCATATCCTGTCTAAATTTGATCAGGTTTACCGTAAAGAAGAGTTATTGAATGAATTATTTAGATATTACAAACGATCATAGAATCCTTTGCTTTGCATTTATTTTTTTAAAAAATATCACTTTTTATATTTATGTCATTTTATCCAGTAACGTGATGAAAGTTGTATTTCTTTAGATTTGATTTGCGATGATAGTTTTTTTTATTCGAACTTCCGGCATTCTTTTATTTTATCCAGTCACGTGATAAAAAACATGGTTAAAATATTTCTTTAAAAATTCGTTAAAAATAGAAGCTTACATTATAAATTAAAAACATTGATACCGTTAGAAAGCTAATTTTTTAATCTTTAAATTTATATAAAAATCATGTTTGTGCAATGATATTTTCGGAAGTTATAGTGGAAAAACGCCGAAATTTGGCTTAAATTTTAATTAATTCAAATTCTAATTAAAAATTCGAAAAAAGGGCTCCGAGGTGCACATTCCCGACCTCCAAGGTATACATGTACCAAATTTGGTAGCTGTAGGTTGGACGGTCTGGCCTGTAGAGCGCCAACACACACACATTGAGCTTTATTATAAGTATAGATTATCTTTTCTAAAATCTTGTAATTATTTTTTCTTTTATTGTGGAAGATTAGGAAAAAAATAATGCAGTGTCTAATGTACAAAAATTATATTGGCATTTGATAAGATAGTTTTTAAAATGTGTTCGTAACATATTCTAAAATATTAATTTGTCACTTATTTTATATCCGTCATTTATTTTTAATCATTCTCGAAAATAAAGAGAATCCTACTCGAAATAATTATTTTCCAATAAAATATTCAGACAAAATTAAATTAATTTTAATTTTCAGATTGATTTAAACTTTAAATTTATATTTAAATACTTATATTTTAACTTCCTTTTCCATAAAAAATAAAATGGCATATGTTTTAAGAATATATTGATAAAACATTACAAAACACCTCTAAACAGGAAAAAAACTGAACATAAATAAGGAGTTAGCTCAATTAATTAAAAAAATATATTTCAAAATAAAGTGAGACCCTGAAATTAACTGTGATATAGTTGAAAAAGAAAGTTATGTTAAAAAAAATAGGATTTGTTTTATTTATCCACTTTAAAAATCTAACAAAAGATATTATTATAAATATTGCCTCCTAGATGGCAGCACAAGCTAAAAGCGTATTTCATTTTTTTTTTTTGATAGTTCAATCTGTAAATCAAAATTTGTTTATGTAAATAGATTTACTTGGAAAAATAAATCTGAAGATTTAATGAGTAGATGGAACTTATTTTTCCTTTTTTCTCTTAAGAAACCTTTGAATTTAATTTTAAAAAAATCTGTGATTAAGAATTATAAAATATGAAAATAATCCTCAATGAAAAATATATAAATGATACAAAATATGAATTCAATTTTTAATTGAAATATATTTGTTCCGTACTTTCATTCATTGTTTCTGTGCTTTTATACTTCTTTAAAAATGTAAGTAATTTTTAAATTATTTTATAATGCTAGAAATATTTTCACTTGAAATATATAATCTATAATAAAAATTTTAATTTATTTTCTGCTTTTTGAAATGAACTATTTCTTATTGAAAGAAAAGAATTATCGACTGCTGGCAAACACATTTTTTATTCGCCTGGTAATATTTGCAACTGCAATCAGCATAATTAATCAATCATTTATAGGCATATTTAGCCTTTTAAAATATTTAATTCAATTACGCATTTGAAACAAGGTTGATCTTTTTTTCACTAAAATTACTATTCCTCCATAAATTGTAATTTAAGACTTAATTTTAAAAAAAAATTAACATCTGTTTATCCCTTTATTGACTGACGGTACGTAAAAGTACCATTAAAATCTAGCTTATATCTTTACTCTATGACTAATTTTGCTTGTTGTATTCTAAAGAACACGGAGAACGTAAACCAAATAACATGAGGTGAATATTAGCTAAAAGTAGGAATTAAAAATATTTAATTAATAATTAAACTAATTAAGATATTTCTGTTAATTACATTATTTTTCTTGGGGTTCCCTGGGATGATTCTGCAAGGAAAATAAACGACTGGTGCGAAAATAAAGTTGAAAAATAGACGGCAACATAATTCAGTAAATAAAGGGTTAAAATACTTTATACTACTGATTGAAAACAAGTGAAATTACCATCTAAATAAGATGCGGCATTATATGTTTTGAAACGCAAAATATTCAGTAGTTCTAAAAAATCTAACATTTTTAGCAGAATTAAATTTATTTTTAATTCGAGTTTTTCAGTAATTCGAATTTTCCTCTGCTCTCTTGAATTCTTTATTAATATAATTTAAAATATCGTTTAAATTCAAATTTGTCTGAATTCATTTTCGGATAAAACTAAATTAAGCGAATAATAATTATTTGATCGTAGGTGAATAATTCTTTAAAGCCGCTTTGTTCAGTTGACGACTTTACTGCTGTAAATATATGTAATAAAATGAATCAATAAATAAGAATTTCGTTTTTTTAATGAATGCAATATAGTTAATATCTTGAGTGTTAATTGTACAGTTTATTTTAAAGTTTTATTTACAATTATTGAATTGAAATGTCACTAAATATTGAAAATTTTATTTATTAATTCTTATTTAATAAATGAAGTAAAAATTTTTTTTTTTAATTATTGAAAGTTTTTATTATAATTATACATTATTTGTTTAAATTATTTAATTATTAGCTATTCACTCGTATTTAAAAAAATCTTTATAGTAACTTTTATTTTAGATTTGTCATTTTTTATTTGCTTGTTATTTTATTCACTTTTTTGCTTTTTATTTTACTTACTTTTTTGCGTGTTATTTTGCTCACTTTTCTGCTTGTTATTTTACTCACTTTTTTGCTTGTCATTTTACTGACTTTTAAACCTAGTTTTTCTCAATTCGTACTTTTAAGAAACCGATTATTTTAATGTGGTGCCGTCATGTTCCAATAAACCAAATTTCACTGCATGAAAAAAATTAGATTACCGACACCGCATAAAAATTCGATCCAATATTCCAATCTGGTATCTATTTTTACCCTCACTTTAACACATTAACCCACACAGCAAATAACAACAAGGAAGTCGCCCAGTTCGTTACCATTTGGGACAACAATGCATGGCGTTTGCATCGCAATAGGTTATCGCGTACTCTAAGAACCAAATTTTTCAAGCGAGGTCGCCCCAAAAATGAGATATCCATTGAGAATCAGGAACTGAACGAAATTTTTTGGGGCTCAAAGGATACGCGGAATCGGGGTTGAGAGCGAATCTGAAGAATCTTTTTCCGTGTTTTTGGCCCGAGTTCGACCCGAGCTGACCCCATTCGACGCCAGACTGCGCTCTGTCACCTACATACTGCGCCCTTTTGTTGAGTTTTCTCCTTTTCGAATAGAAGGCCACTGAGGGGCCTCTCACAGCTAACTGGGTAACTAGAGCCACCCGGAATACAGGGCCCGGGCGAGAGGGCCTTTGTTATTGACTGACCTCAAAATGGAGGCTACTGCCGCAACGGCAAGTAGCACGGATCGTACTTTGTTCTTGAAAAAGTGAATTTGAACAGAGCTGTGCAGCGGTTAGCACAGATATCGGACCTGGATTTTATGTTATGCAGGTATCGAATGGAATGGTCTCGAAACCCATATATTTGTGCCCTGTGTCCTCTGAGGTCCGCTTTCGGTTTTGGGATCAATTCCGGGATCTTTTGTGTAGTGAGAAAGTAACAATAAATATGACTTACGTACTTAATTTTTCAAACAGAGAAATGTCTACATTCTACATTCTTTTATGAAAATCTTAGAAGCAAACAGTACTGCAATTCATTAGAAAATTCTAACTCGGAAAATTTAGTGAATATTAAATCATAGATCCTTTCAATTTGTCTTTCATAAATAAGGTAATTCAAAATAATATAAATAAATAAGCAAATAAAAACTCTCAATGAATTGGATTTATGAAATTTAATGTTTCCTTTATATTCAAATTTTATCAGATACTGATATGAAATCCGTGCAACGGTTGAAGGTTTATTGATCAACCTATTCGTACTTGTATGACAGCACTAACTCAAAAGCGCAGCAAATTAGATGGATGGATTTCAGAATTCGACCATCATATCATATTCTAGAGCTGTATAATTTGGAGTAAATCCATCATTTTTTAAAATTTATTTTCTAACCTTGTAAATGAAAATTGATATGCGATCTTAGAAAGACAATCGGAGAGCTATATCAAAATTTGAATTTTAACTCTCAGATCAATCCGAATGCCAAAACAAACATTGTGGAATATGTCTTTCATAAATAAGGTAATTCAAATTAACATAAATAAATAAAAAAAAATTCTCAATGAATCGGATTTATGAAATTTGATGTTTTCTTTATTTTCAAATTTTATCAAATATTTGATAAAATCCGTGTAATAGTTGACGGTTTATTGATCTACCAATTCGTACTTACGTGAAAGCACAAACTCGAAAGCGCAACAAATTAGATGGATGGTTTTAGAATTTGACCATTATATCGAATTCTAGAACTAAATAATTTGGAATAAATCCATCAAAGAGTAGACTTTTTGTTTATTTACTGACCTTGTAAATGAAATTTGATAAACCATCTTAGAGCAATATATATTCAATTTTTTTCAAATATTAGATGAAATCCGTCTAATAGTTGACGGTTTATTGAACTACTTACTCGAACTTGAGTGAAAGAACAAACTCAAAAGCGCAAGAAATTAGCCAGAAGGATTTTAGAATTTGACTATTTTATCAAATTCTAGAACTATATAATCCATCAAAGAGCAGACTTTTTGTTTATTTACTAACCTTGATATACTGACCTTGTAAAAGAAGAATGATATACGATCTTAGAACAACAATTGAAGAACTAAATCATAGTTTGAATTTTTCTTTCAAAAACCCCATAATGTTTATACGATTATCAGGAACATATCATTAAGCAGGCAACAGCCTAATTCATTGAAGATTGTTGTTTTTTTCACACGTTATTTTTTTTAAAATTTATGTTGGAATTTTTTTTTAATAGAAAAGGTATGCGTGTTGGAATTTACTTAATTTAAAAGTAAGAATATTTTAAATTTGATATTATTTTTTAAAAACTTACTATCCATTTCAAACTCGTTTAGAATTTCTCATGGTTTATTCTTTTTTTAAACTTAGAAAAATACTTATTAATTAATATCCCTCCAAATTTGGCATTAGAATATTTCGATTGTGCAAAAAAAGTTTAATAATGTTTTATACCGTTTTATTTAACATCGCATTTAAATATTTTTTAATACGAAAGGTAATGAAGCTACTCTAACGAAGTATTTTTTTCTTCCCTTTTCAGTTTAATATTTATTACAATGGATTGGATGAAACTTTTATTTCTTTCGTATTTGTCTATGTTTAGTCCGGTTCTTTCTGTTCATGAAGTCAATAGCATAAAGAGGGCCGCAGTGGCAAGGTTTCAGGTTCGAGACGTGATTCCACCTTAGAACCACCGTGTAAGCTGTCCTGGTGCACGTTAAAACAGTACGGACCAAAGGTCCTCCCATTGGTATGGTGTAGATCAGTGGTGGGGAAACTTTTTTTAAGACGGGCCATTTGTAATAACTAGACGATCGTAGCGGGCCAAAGAATAATGCTTAATCGTTAAAAAATTTGTGTGTTCTATAAACATATACATATATTATTACATACACTTATTATTTTAATAGTAAAAAAGCAAAAATTAAGAAAATTATAAGCACAAAATATAAAATGAATTTAGTGTAGTTCTTGATGTGAAGTATTATCACTTTATTTTCTGGTGTCATTACTGGTTGATGGTGCTTGAGAAAAATGAAATTGAGACTGTTTTATTCAAATTTCATCATAGTCCGGTTGCATTTGCGAAGCAGAAATTCTTAAAACTGATGAAAGGTGCTCATCTGTAATTCTGTTTCTTAAAGAAGTTTTTCTAAGCTTCATTGTTGAAAAGATTTGTTCGCATTTATAAGATGAGCCGAACATTGTCATTATCTTCATTGCATGAGTAATTAGATTTTGGAAATTATCTGGACTTAAATTTTTATAAAATTCTAGTAATGGTACTGCATGTAAAGTTTGTTTCAGGAGAGTATTACAGTTCAGTTCTCTTAACTAAAGTTGAAATTTTGCATCAACTTCTTCGTAATTAACATTGAATGGGGTCGCAAAAATACTAAACTCTGGTTCCATTTTTCTAAAGTCCTGAAATCTCCTTTCAAATTCTGAAGATATTTTTGAATTGTGTTTTGAATATCGCCACAGGTAATTTTATGTGGGTCGTCACATTACGAAGTAATATTGCGTTCAAATATTCTCACGACGGCACTCTTATACGGGCCGGATTAAACCTTTCCACGGGCCGTAGTTGGCCCGTGGGCCGTAGTTTCCCCATCACTGGTGTAGAGATGGGGGTGCTAGTTCAGGTGTCGTTCCCGTCATCTGACCGTGACTTAAAATGACGAGGTGGGTCCCAAAGTAGCTCTAGTATTGCTTTAAAACGGGACGTTAATATAATCAAACTATGCATAACAGCAGGTATGCAGGAAGCTACCAGCACATTTATGACGCTTTTAAAGCGTAAAATTATAAAAGTCATAATAAAGTCATAATAAATAATAGTCACACATCCACTTAAAGCAGATGAATCAAGATACATCAAACACACGAAGTTTTACAAGCATACCAAAAATTCGAGATCTTCATTTATTACTTTGTTTACTTACCCCCCCCCCCCCCCGGCTGATTATCCCGCAATTTCCAAGGGCAACTAAAATGTAGTAAAATTTGCCCATCCCGCGATTTACACAGTCATATATTTTTCTTCCTTTATTGAGGAGCGCATCCCGTTTAACCATTGAAATAAATTATGTGCAGTATTAGATAGTTAGTTTACGTTTTGGCCAACAGATGTCGCTAGTTGTCTAATAAATTGTGGCATTTGAAGGCACATGATATTACCTCTCAAATTTAACTTTTTTCTTACAGACAAGGCTGCTAGAAAACGACCAGCGCTTGACCGAGAGTGTATTCCTGAGGACTTAATCAAATTCTGAAAGTGACTTTATTTTTGATAGTGATTTAGATTTTTCGGACAACTCCTCAAATAAAGGCGACTCTGATCATTATTCAATAAACTTTTCAAAGCGTTTGGCAGTGCTTCAAAATTGGTATGAAGAATATTCCTCCTCCTACTTAAATTTTATACAATTTACTTATTTATACTATGCAATAAATAAAAATTAACTGTAATTAAATTGAAATTTCTTAAAAAATTTTTTTAGGTGATAACATGGTTTTTCTGACAACTTAGTTTCTTATGAAAAAAACCTACATAAAAAATATTTTCTAGGAAGAAAAAAATGAATTTTCAATTATCCTTTATATATGGTCTTAAAAAAATGAAGTGATTTCAGTCCACAAATTTAGCAGTCAAGAGGGTTAATAAAATAAAATTTCGAATTCTTTATTTCATTAAATATGCGGTGTGATCCAAAAAAAGGTTTATAACCAATAGTATTTGGAAAGTAGAAATTGTGGATAGGAATATTGCTACCCAGAGGGAAGTGGTTATGTGCAGTTGTCTTAGATCGGTCGTTTGAGCAGATGGTGTTAGTACTGAGAGCTGAAATAGCGACAGTAATAGCAAGATGTCTGGAGAAGTAATCTCGCACCTTGAAGTGTGTGGGGGAGAAGCAATGAGTAGACAACAGGTAAATTATCAACAATTTATCTGAAATATGTAAGAGACTGTTAAGCTAACATATATATATGCTAATTTAACAGTCTGTTGTGCTATTGATTATACTATAATGGTGTCAAGTCTCATATTATCACAGAGCAATTAGGAACACATGTACATCTTTATTGTTAATAAAGATAAATAATCTCTTAAACAAAAAAAGTAATACAGATTTTAAAAAAATATTTATAAAATAGCAATGGTTTAGGGATAAAAAGTATATTCAACAGGAAAATATATTCATATAGTGCATGATTATTTAACAGCTATTAAATAACCAAGTATGAAAACTGAAAAAGCTTTTTTGAGGAAAAATTACTTTGAGCAAAAATTAAATAAAACTAGAAGACAAAGCATAGTTACTGATTGATTCCTAATATGATAATTTTTTGAAAACATGCTAACAAATAATTCCTTATTTAATTATACACTTTATGACGGTATTCATTTGGAAAAATTATTCATGTATAAAATTAATTACAATGTGTTATAAAATAGCCGAGTTTTCTTTAGTGCAAAGTGGATATTATTAATGAAAGATAGAAATATCAATCTAAATGTGATTAATTCAGATATAGATGAATAATCATATAAGTAATCAATAATTGGTTTTAAAAATGAAAAAAATAATAATGACAGTAATAAATACTATATTTCCATGAACTAAAGTTCACCTTTATTTCATAAATATATTATAAAATATATTTCACAGGCTATTCCACCAAATATTCTAAAAGCTATAGCAGTTTTAACAAAAAATTAGAATTTTATTTTATCCACAGATGATATATTTTGTTTCACGAATACTTTGAAAATTTTAATAATTTCTAGTAAAATTCTTAATAAGAAGCAAAATGCTTAAACTTTAAAGAAAAACAAAATTAAAAACCCTTATGCAAACCATACAAAAATATTTATTCATCTATCAAAATCTTTGAGAAGTATAAAAATACAACAATTAAACAATTTGAAAAAAAAAAAAAAAAAGCCAATCAGTGCTGCCATCTACTGAGATTTATCTTGTTCATTTAAAATTCTCTTCATATGAGCAAGTGCAGTTAAACGAGCATCCCTCCACTGACGACGTTCAGCAAGCTTATCTAGTGGTGAAATTTTGCAGATTTCTTCATGCACTTTCTCAGCCAATTCACCTTCCATTCTTGGGTTAGGACCAAATGTTTCAGAAACCTTATTTATACCTTGTCCATAGCGATTGCAATAATCTAACATTCCTGTGTTAAAAAAAAATTTAAATTAATAATTAACAAAATAATAAAAAACTTCAATAATAAACTTGTATTATTGTCACAATATCTATCTTTGTATTATTGGTACAACGGGTAAAATTTCAAATCAAAAATAAAATAACAGTTATTTATATGATAGATAAACTTGGAGCTGGACATAAAACATTGAAAATAAGTATATATAAGACAGGTTTAAGTCCTCTAAAAACTCTTTGCAATGTTAGTCTTACAACTTCAATTCTTTCTACTACTTTTTTTTTTTACTTCCAAAATCAAAATATTATTATTCAAGATATAAATATTAAAAAAACTGAAATAGATTTTTTAAGAATTATAAATTGCTTTCAATAGCAATAGATTTGCAACTCCTGCGCACACATACACAAAAAGTCTAATTCGGAGGTAATTTGAAACTAGATAGAATAAAAATAAGTCAATCATGGAATTATATGTATACTTAAAATTATAAAGCAATATACTTTTGTAGAATTATAAAACAATGTATTTTAAAAAGAGAAAATGATAATTAATGAGTTAAATACATAGGAGTGTAGTAAGGATAATGTACTAAAATTTAAAAAATACTTAATTTTAATTTCAATAAATTTAAATACGTATCAAATGTAAATAATCTGAATGCATAAAATTAAATTGCTTGGCAAAATTCAAGGGCAGGGGAGGGGAAAAAACACCTATTAGGAAAGTTAAAAATAAAGCATTTAAGGTTATCCAAAATTATGTGACTTTGAGGCAGTCACTTATTTTACCTTTTTAGTAATCTGGTAAGATTTGTCTAGAGAAAATTTTGTAAAATATTTTTAATAATTTTTTGGGAATATCAAATGGTTTAATAAACAAAAATCTCTAATTAGATTTAGGAGTCAGTTTTTTTATACTACTGGTTTACACCTCTATTTTTATTACTTTATACACATAATCTACACAATTATCAAGAAATTTTTTAATACTGTGTTTTTATTTAAATTAACAATAATGGGAATACATAACTTACAGAAATTAACTCGGCAGAAATAAAATTGTGATTTTAAGCCTATTTGTTTATTCAAATAATCTATTATGATTCAAATCATAATCCAAATGGAGTTTCTAAATAAGTTTGCTGAATTTTAAACTGTGCTTATATTGAATTTCCATGATAATCAGTTATTAAAACTACTTTTTAAAATTTATACATCTGCTTTTTCCATCACAGTTATTATTACTTTATATGCAAAGGTAATTTTCATTTGCAAACTAATTATTTATATAACTATTACGTAAAAGGTTATTTTAGTATAATAAATTTGTAGTAATTTTATTAAAAAAAATATAGTAACAGCATAATGTCTTATCATATATTCACAAAATAATTCTAATAAAATATATGAGTAATTTAATACTTAAATTTTGAAAATTTAAATATTATAGTTTTTAATCAAAGACTTTTTTAAGCTTTTGAAATATAAAGAATTAATTTGCCAAAGTATACAAAGTTCCTCAATATTTATCACATTTCAAATAAACCAAAACTATAACCATCTTTATAAGAAAAATGAAAATTATTCATTTAAAAGTTATAATTAATTTCAGATCAAAAGGCAATAATAATATTTAATACAGGAAACATAAAAATTAATTATCAAAACCTTCTTAAGATAGTGTACATGTAAAAAAAAGTTTGACAGTTGCATAGTTAATTTTTATAATATCTATCTGAAACAGAATTTAAAATTTTTACCTAGTATATAATACACCAATATATAAAGTAAGAACATCAATTCTTCGGAGTCTATATATATATACATACATATATAAATTAGCAATATAAAAGAAAACGAAACTAATTAGGAAATTCAAAAAAAAAAAACTATTTCGGATACGAACAGGCCCAAATTTTAACTTAATATTTAAAAGGCAATCATAGTATTTAGTGTGCGCGAATGCAGCTACCACCAAAATACTGATGAATCACATAAATTAGCAAAATAAGAGAAAACGAAACTAATTAAGGAAACTGAACCAAAAACTATTTCGGATTCGAACAAGACAAAATATAAATATTAGAAAGATTGAAACAATTAATAAAGAATCCGGTCTGAGGACTTTCTCAAGGGTTTTCAAGGAATTAACACCTTCGATTTTGAAAATTTATACACTAACCTTCCTCACGAAAAATTAATGGATGTTTGCATTTTAATATACGAAGAGTATTTAGATAAAGATATTATCACAAAAAATAATTGGCTAGAATTATGTAAATTTAACATCAAAGAAAATTACGTTTTTAATGGTATTAACTTCTATAAACAAGTAAAAGGAATTCCAATGGGAACAGCTTTTTCTAGTGCATTAGCTAACATCTTCTTACATCACTTTGAAAAAAACCTCATGAAACACAACTCAATTAAAGGCTGGAGATATATAGATGATTTACTTCTAATAAATGTAGATAATCCTAATGTAGTTATTAATTGTTACCCAAAAGATTTAGTTTTAACTAAAACAAATGAAGATCAAAATAAAGCTAACTATCTTGATTTAAATATAGAAATATCTAATGAAAAAACTTTAATAGGCATTTACGATAAAAGGGATGATTTTAACTTTAAAATAATAAAACTTAGTAATTATCATTCAAATTTAAACTCTAAAATTTTCAAAAACCTAATCTTTTCACAATTTAGCAGAATTAAAAAAATTTGTAACAATAAGATTTCTTACATTGCAGCAACTAATAATCTACTTAAAAACTTAAATACTAATGAATTTCCTAAAAACTTTTGCAATATCGAATCATTAATTAAAAAACAATTATATAAATTCTAACTAAATAACTAGTTTTACTCAAAAGATGGCGCTCCTAGGGTTTTTTTGATGACGTTTTTTATGACCGAATAGTTGCAGATATGGTATTACACTTTTTATTATGTTCGTTCTCGGCTAGTGTTTAAAGAAGCGTTTTTGGCTGGGTGGGTGAGTGTTTTTCTACTTTCTTATTTTATTTTATTCTTGTGACTGTCAGATTTACTGTGATTTTTTGGTTTCAGTTTTACTTATTTTATAAAGTCTATTTTAAAATATATGATATGTAAAAATTTTAATTTAGTTTTTTGTCTTTATACATTCTAGTATTGACAAATTTGTTTTTGGTTTCATGTTTTATTGGTTGCTGTGACATTGTTAAAATTTCATGTGTTTTCTTGTGTGATACTATCTCCAAAACCTCAATATTCTGGGATTTTCGGGTCACGAGGAGTCAATTTCTTGACGAAAGTCAGACTCTTCACAGAAAAAATCCCTGGTTTGAATCCCTGTCTGAGGGTGACCCTTGAGAAAGTCCTCAGACCGGATTCTTTATTAATTGTTTCAATCTTTCTAATATTTATATTTTGTCTTGTTTGAATCCGAAATAGTTTTTGGTTCAGTTTCCTTAATTAGTTTCGTTTTCTCTTATTTTGCTAATTTATACATACATATATATATAGTAAAGAGAGAGAGAAATATTTATAATAAATGAGATATGTCTCATATACTTCATATCAAAATTATTTGAAATATTGCATTAGAATAATATTTTAAATTTTAAATTTAGTATCAGTTTTCTATGACATTCATATTTATTAAATCCTGAGTTTGAAATACAAAATATTTATTAATTGCATTTCAATTTTATTATAACTCATAATTAGCTATTTACCATCGGCATTGAGATGACATGTTTCTAGAGGTCCTAGAAAAGCATAACGAAGGCCAAGTCCTTCATGCATAGCAGTATCTATGTCTTCCACAGACATTATGCCGTCCTAAAAGAAGAAGCATGTAACATGAGTCACATTTTATTGAATTTAGTTTTATTTACATAAAAACTATTTAAATAAGGCACATGCCATGAAAATACATTATGCCAGCATTTTTGAAAACATTTTAATAATAAAATAATGGTGTTGAATAAAAAAAAAGTTCATGAATTTTAGTCAACAATAGTGGTTTATAAATTTTTTCTATCTGATATGCTTTTGTTGAATGCAGATTTTTACATGGTGCCCCATGTAAAATCGAATACACTTTTCTTACAAGATAGTCAACTCTTATATAGTTAAAATTAAAAACATATTTCAAATCCCATACAAATACATTAATCAGATTTGAATAATAATCAAAAGATGGATGATCTTATTAATCTCTTCATATCAAAAGATCCCATTTAGTGGAATTAAGCTACATAAAGTTCAAAAGTTCTTTAATTTTCTTTTTTATGATATTAACCACTTACTTTTAAAATATTAAATGGTATAGATTCTACTTTTAAAATGATATTAAAAATTTGAAGCAGCTTTTTATAGGGCTTTAAATTTTGTAAAATTATATTCCATTGCCATTCTTAATATGATGCTAGCCTTATATGTGCAGTCATTGTCATTATTATTGGCTATGGTTATAATAATTTTTTGTTTAAAAAGTATTCTATATTTACCCGGTACATTCGCCAACATTCATTCAACAATGCATATTGCACACGATTAAGTGCAAAACCAGGAACTTCTTTATTCAGTACTACAGGTTTCTGTCCAATGTCAATCATCAAGTTCTTTGTTCTTGTAACTACATCAGGATTAGTCCAGGGAGCAGGCACTATTTCCACAAGAGGAACATAGTAAGGTGGGTTGACCTAAACATATGTAATACTAAGAAAACAATATTCACAAAGAAAAATTTTTGCAGAAAAAAAATCTTAATAAATTCAAGTACAACTTGATAAATAAGAAGCAATGCAATGTAGGTTTATTTTGTAAGTATGAAGAAATCTGAAAATAGCAAGCAGAA
This sequence comes from Argiope trifasciata, assembly GCA_026543055.1. Taxonomy (NCBI): domain Eukaryota; kingdom Metazoa; phylum Arthropoda; class Arachnida; order Araneae; family Araneidae; genus Argiope; species Argiope trifasciata. Next base: position 327,258 of record JAPMOQ010001328.1, on the reverse strand, counting down.
CTGGAGCAATTTTTATCTGCCTGAATGAATTTTAATAACAAAAATTTCTTAATCATAATTAACTTTTATGTTTGCTCAGATTTAATAAATAGTAGCAAAACTTTATACTTTCATGATACCAGTAACTTAAAATAAAATATTAGAAATTCTTTTAACCTTTGCACAAAACAAACAGTGGACAAACATTTCATATTGTTTTTAAAATTGGACATGTGGCATTGAATCAGCAAAAAACTTTTAGCTTTTTCATATCAATGAAAAATATAACTCCATTCTGAATGCCTACAAAGTTATTCCTAATTGTTATTCTCTGTCAGATATAAATCTAGCAAATCAGACATGTCTCATTACAATAGAATAAGACTATAAATCAACACACAGGACGATCAGTTCCCAACACTATAGTTTATGGAAGAAAACATACCACAGAGTTTCTCGCAGGAAAATCATACCAGTTCTTAAACAGAAGAAAAAGTTTGCTGGTGTATAAAATCTATACTTAGCTTATCTTATCATAAGAGCTAACCAATTCAAGCAAGATTAATTAGATAAAAATATAATTCATTTATGAACGACATTAGGATAGGAACTTTTCACAAACATTAAAATTATTTTTTAAATATTACAGCAAAACTTAAAAACTATATTCTAATTAACAAACATTTATAGAAAACTTTATGAGAAAGTGAAGAATAATCCATTTAAGAATTCATTTTTTATTTATTTGCTCTTTAGCTCAAAATATATTAAAAATGTATTAAAATTAAACAATAAATGTTTAATTTTGTAACCCTGAAATAATATTTAAATTTCACAGAATAAAAACAATAACTTCTTTTGATTCAATTTAGATCTATATGTTCCTCATGCCATCTATCCCTCAACTATTTGTGATCTCATTTACTCTAAATTAGATATAACAATAAAATTTCAAAAAAGAACTTTATACAATTTCAATTGAAAATAAATAAAATAAATGAAAGTTATAACAAAAACAACATACTGGATGTCCTACAATCACTTGCGACCTATGAACAAGATCTTCAGAAAAGGAAGAAGCCGGGAAGCAACTGGTAGAACTACACAAAACTACATCATTCGAAGCAAAAGGATCCATATCCTTGAACACTTTTTTTTTCAAATCAACATTTTCAAAGACACATTCCTATATAAGAATGGAAATTGAAAAACAAAAATGAGATGAAATTATATTTTTTCACAGCAAAAATAAAGTATACAAAATTTAAAATAAAATGAATTTGATATATATTTATATATATGTAACACAATTTTTAAGCACTTTCATGGCTCAAGAGGGAGAAGACACTATTAATTTTTAAAAATTCGGTTTATTCCATTCAGAATGGCATAATTTATGCACAACAAGCATGGACAAAAAAGGTCTATTAACAAGAGTGTAAAAAAGCTAATGAAATATTTGTCCTTATGATTTGTATATTTTGAGGCTTTGATAAGGATTTCAATACAATTTCTTTTAGATAGAATAATAGAGATCTTTAAAAAGAATGTGTTGGATTGACAAATTTTTATCCCTTCACTCGGAGTGCGGGAAATTGATGAAGTTAATAATTTTACAGAGCTTCTGTGGCATTTATGAAATAAAAAAAGTGGAATTGAATCAGGAAATGAAAGAATATTTTAGAATGAAGTTACTACAAGATGAATTAAGATAAAAACTTTTGAAATTAATTAAGGTTTAATTTTGATTTTAAAATATGTATGTATATATACATATACAATTTATCGAACAAATAATCTAGCAAGCTGCAATATATATAATATTTAAACATTCTATGTATATTTTTATCCATAACAAAGTATATAGAAAAAAATATAATTTACTATTATAAAAGTAATATGTCAAATGATAGTTATAATTAAAGTAATGGATGTGAATATCATTTTGTTATATAATTTTACATTTATTTTATATAACTACCAGATTATAATGAGAAGTGTTATTAATATAGTGATACTGGATTCTAATCTAGTTCATGAAAGCAATGTAACAACCAAAGGCAGATTTATAATGAATTCATTGAAAAGAATAAAATATAATTTGTAATGTTTGTATTTTTCAATAGAAATTTATACTTATGTATAAGCAAAAAAAAAAAAAAAAAAACCCTTCAATGAAAAGCTTTTTAATGCAACTGATTAAAGTTTAAATTATTGTTGTCTCCAAATAAAATTCCATGCTCGTTGGAAGGAACCTTGCTAAGCATTTTTTTTACATCACTTTGAAATAAACTGTTTCTATAACTTTTGTAAGCTTGAAATATCTCTACTTTTTTAATATTAATCTCCAAAAAGTCTAATTATTCTAAAACTTAAAATTAAGATATATTTAATTTTTAAAAAAATAGGATCGAAATTTACTTTGTTTATTTTGATATACAAAGAGCACCCTCAGGTATGAATTTTGATATATATTTGTATATGTGCAAAACTTCCTTTCATGAAATGGGCATGGCATTCCTTTATCAATTTTTAATCATGTTTTAAAAAAATAAACCAATTTTTATCTGTTATAAATTTCTAAAAAAGCCATAGTGCCATTTAGCAGCATATTGAAAAGAAAGCAGAAAAAAAGAGGTTGCAAGAAAGCATTTTGACCTTATATATATGTGTGCGTGTGTAATGATATTTTAATATCTAATATAATTAATTTCTAGGGTTTTCATCTTAATTTAGCCCATATCAAAGTCCTTCTATTCCCTTATTTCCTGATCCAACTCCACTTTATTTACATAATTGATTCTATATAAGCTTTGTAAAATTGTTTAGTCAGATTCCCATGCTGCAAGTGTTATTTTTACAATAGTTTTTTAAAAGATTCCTGTGTTTCCCCTGCTTTAAGATTTAACATGCACAAATCTCTTTGAGGCTCTTAATAATATATTAGCACTGCAAACAATATTTTCCCTATAGCCCAATATTTTCCCTATATATAAGATGAGGGAAAATTAATTTCAAACCTCTTCCCCACTTCTGCTTGTTTCCCACTATGTGACACATGTGCTCATCTGTGGCTTCTTGTAAATATGAAATATGCCTTCTTGTGAGAGATTAAAGTGATGTTAAAAAAATGAAAAGTCTCCTCTGTCTTTGGCCATGACTCTGCCTTCTGCTTACAAAATTTAAAATCTTATATATATACACACACACTTAATGATACTTTTAGAAATTTATTACTTTTTTAATTTTAAATAAAATATTTTATTTTTTGCATTTAAAGAAAGGAGTAAATACAATTGGAGTTATTACACATACACACAAAATATTATAAGCACACAAAAACACACACTAAAACCAAAAAAGGTGAAGAAAAAATGAAGCACATAAAAGATACTAAACTAATTTCAAACTGTATTTATTTAAATACACTATTGAGGCTTTAAATTAAGTGTATTGTCCTATTTTAAATAGTCTTAAGTAAATTTTTAAGGCAATTAAAAGAAAATCAAACTAAAATCTTTAAATTTTCCAAAATTTAAACACTGATAAAATAATGCTTACCTGGACATGAATAGAGCCTTCAACACATTCTTTTAAAGTTTCACATTTAGATATCAGATTAAACTGCTCAGTAGCAGATAAATTTCCTCTCAAATAGCCAGAATCTTCCAATTTATTCAACTGTAGTTTAATATCTGCAAGGGCATCATCTATTTTGGACGATTCTACATCAAAAAGCTTCACTTCATATCCAACGCTTGCAAAGAGCATAGCCCATCCTCGACCAATAAAGCCACTAATTAAATTATAAATTTTTTTAAAAATGAAAACTGTGATCTCAAATTTCAAGTTATTATTTGAGAGCATTATGATTTTTAAAGTCATTACTTGTCTAAGCTAATTTGAGTCAATAATCTGTTTAAACCAGTTTGAAACAATCATGAGACTGCTCTATCAGCCTCTATTACCTTTCTCTCCATATACATAAATAAATATTTTTTTTTTAAACTTACATTTTCAATTTTTCTAGCTAGCAAACAAAATTTTGTAGCTTAACCAATTTTGAGATGGGGGAAACAAAACAAAACATTGTTTTTTAAAATATTAATGTATGGTTAATCTGCTTATAATTGTCGGATAACCAGTTAAAACAGGTTAGTGACTTTAATTAATTCAGACAATTCATAAGAATTCTGAGAATGAATAATTTGGAAATCAAGTTGTAACTAAATTAGCCATAAATCACAAAATGGGACATTATTCTCTAATAGTGTTAAAAGCAAAAAACTGCCTCAAAAACAATAAATAGCCAATATGTTGCCTACACATTTTGAGGTTTCAGAAACCTCAAACAAAAACATCATTCTTTTGATGTGATTAAAAAAAAATCACTAAAATTTTTTTTATTTTACAGATAAACATTTTTTTCCTTCATTCATAAATACAAATTTAAAACAATTATTATCACTATGTATATGTTAATGTATAGTTAAAACAGTAATTACTAAGAATGATCCTTCATAAATTTGTTTCTTATGTAATTACACTAAACAACACACAATATTCAAAATGAAATATCAAGATTATACAAAATATTTATACATATAGTTACTTTACTGCAAAAAAAAAAAAAAAAAAAAAAAAAAAAAAAAAAATCACAGATTAAAACTAGATTTTTAAATTTATCAGCTTGCAAGATCTTTTTAATTGTTAAGACCTCAATATCTCCTTTCCTCCCTTTTTTTCATCTTTAAGAGCCATAAAAAAGCAATTAATGATGACTCAATGAATTATTCTGTTGCTTTTTACATTTGGTTTAGTTCATATTTTATAATTATTTATTAAATAAAAGCTAACTTTCACTAGTAAATGAAAAGAAATGATTTTTGTATAGATTTAAATACCTTAACCTATTGTATTAATATTATTTTTTATATTTAAAAAAAATTCTAAGCTTAAATCTATAATGCAATGAAAATTTTAAAAGTAATTCAATTGCAGAGCCTTTTTATCAATGACTAATTAACATTTAAAAAGTAAGCCAGTTTAGGGTAATTAATATGATTTTATCAACAAAATAACAATTTTAAACAATTAAACAGCAGAAAAGTTAATAATAATAAAATGGACAAGATTATTCCAAACTTCCATACATTATTAATGATAATTATTATCTGATTAAGAATTATAAATATTTAAAAAACACAAAGGTAAATAATAATAAAATGGACAAGATCATTCCAAACTTCTGAATATTACTTCTATCAATTATTATTACAAATATTTAAGTCTTTTACTTTTCCAAGATTATCATAAATCAAATGCAAATAATTATGAAACCTTCTATTATGTATACACTTTAATAATGTACATTATCAAAGCAAATACTTGCTGATTTGGAATTTACACATATACATTTAAAAAATTAAAAGTATCTACACCTTTAAATCTAATCTAAAATCTTGATTAAATTTTCGGTTTAAAAGTATTAATGGTATGTATTAAAAACATTTAAATTGAAGAAAATCCACAAGCATTGATTTAAACTAAATAAAAAAAAATCATTATAGAATAAATACTTCAAAAAGACATTTACGAGTTAACAGAATCTCAATTTCAATACGGCTTTTTATAAAATCTATTTCTAAAAATGTAAGGAAAAAACTATTTTTTAAAGGAAGGTTAAAAATACAGATTAAATTATTATGTTTTAATAATTTCAGTAATCAAATTATTTTTTCAGCACCATCTACATTTTTTAAAGGTACTTATTATGAAATTTAAAATAAATAAATACCAATGAAATTATTACAAATTATAACTTTGAAGTCATAATTATTAAATTCTGTCATTAATAACAAAAATTTTTAAAAATATTTATAGAAATTAAACTATAAATAATGTTAATTTAAATTGAAAAATAAATTTTAATTATGGTAGGATAACCATACAACATTGAAGCATAGTTATTTTTAATTAAAAGGGGAAAAATCAGAAATAAGTAATAAAAAACTGACTTGATTTTTTTAACTTCTCAAATTAATTGATTTAAGAATGATTTTTTAAAATAATAAGTTCCCAATTTACTTCCAATCGGTAAAGCATTTTAAAATGCAGCTGAGAAAGAATTAATTACTAGTTATTCATAGAAATAAAATTCATATAAAAAATTATTTTATTTAAACGATTTCTTTGTTAAATTATATTAATATTTTTATACCTTCCTACAATCCCAACTTTACCCTTGCTTGCCATTTTCGTTCCTATACTAAAAAATACTTAATCTAAAGAATGGATTCTTATCTTAGAAACGATAGCTGATAAACGTTTGTCACCGGACCACCCCTCGAATGAATTTATTTCAGATTAAAAAAACTACTTATAAATATTTTAAAAACAAGTGTAGAATAGAACTGCACTACATCTTTTGATTTAATTAAATTCTCTTTTATTTTATAAATCGGCTCAATTACAAATCAACCTTTAAACACTATTTAAAAGGTAAATAAACTTTCTTTCACTTCAGTTTTTCGAAATCGAAACCGTTTTCTCAACTGTTGGATTCGATGCTCTTGCACGATATGTATGCAACTGTACCATGTGCCTTTAACCTTTTGCAACAAATTTCATATAAACATTTATTACCATAAATAACATCTATCAACCTAAGTATTATTGAAAAAACAATGCTTGATACATTTTTTACTGATTTCTTTTAAGACTAGAGACCTATGGAAGAAAACGTTTCAAGGAACATTGTGTAAATAGAATCTTTTTACTCGAAGCGACACACAAACTTAGAATGTATCTACAATTACATCGAAATATCATCACCCACCATCAATAAAACATTCGAAATAATTTATTCTGTGTTTAAATAACATGTATTCACCATCATTCATAATACTCGTGATGATATTTATCATAGCGAGAATACGGTAAGCATGATAAATTAAGAATACTAACCCCTACCCTTCTTTCAGTATCTATCTAAATGATATATCATGGTGCTCTGCTTAAAGTATCGTTTTTAAGTCAATCTAAATACGAAGCTTTAAATATGGAAATCAAAATACCTTGTTTCCTTGACGATAATCAAGATTGACGTTGGGTTTCTCATATATTGTCTACCCCCACACCTGTGTTGCATTTGTACAAAAAGAAATACTTTTATAATGACCTATTTGAAAAGTTAACATCGATATTTTTATAACATGCTTTATAAGAATCCATATATTTCTTTTCTTATTAAAATTAATTTGTACAATGTTCATTGCTGATTACAAAGAATTTTTGTAATGTAGATACAAAAAATATGTTCCTGAGGACAAACGAGAATTCATTAAAAAACATGAACAAACGCATGCGTCATAACTTTCATTTTCCTCAAACTCTGAATAACTCAATTCAACAAATTTACCGATTTTTAAAAATACCGAAAAATGATAGACAGAAAATTTACATCAACGCACAATACATACATATGCTTTTCATAATTCTTATAAATTTATAAAACAAAACAAAAAATCTAAACTGCTTTTTGGAAATTGTTTGACCTTTAACTGTTTAACGCATACAAACGTTCCAAAATTGAGATTCTATCATGCAGTGCTTTACACGTGAATTAATATTGATAATTATAATATGGATTGAATTCGAAACATTTATAATGGATAAAATTATGAATTATTTCGTAGCCAATTTATAAACATTGTATTTATAATTTTCATTTGAAAACTGTATATTTTTCCTCGTAATATATTATTAGTGAATTTTTTACCAGTTTATTTTTGAACCCATATAAAACTTGTTTCATTGCAAATTCATTAAAAGGAAACAACACTATATCTCATTTCTACCAAAACTGTGTTGACTCAAAAAAGTTTCAGTTTCGTTTTGAATCAGTTTATTTTTCACAACACAAGACAGGGATTTTTCATGAAGATATTTACAGAGTGATGGTAGAAACTGATGATTATTTACAGATGAAGCAGTTTGAATATTGATCTAATGATCCGTACATCAAAAAATATGATGAAAATAACGTACCGTATAGAATTCGTATCTTACTTAAAACCAAAACATATTCTACTTAAAACTTAACCGTATTGCCAGATTTCAAGTTGGAATGAGATGCAATCAAACTATAAAATAAAAACAGGAAATACAAAACTTATGAGGAGTGGCAACATCCTCCCACCTTTTGTATTGCGAGCAAATGAGCCTAAAGCAATACAAAATGAAATAAGAAATATACATAATACAATAAAATAAAAATATACAATACATAAAATTACAATATTTAAAAAAATCTTAACTAGTAATAAGATTAAAGTTATTAGTTTAATTCACAAGTCCAAGCGTTTCACTGGAACAATTCGTCGTCCGAACTTCGTTTTCTTTACAGTCTGCAATTGTTCTTTAGGAAGTGCCTCGGATCTACAAGTTTGCTCGTTTGAAGCAGGGCACACTTGACCAGGATCATCAATGGTATTAGAAGCATCCTCTATTGTTTCAGGTATATCTTTGGGCATATCAGGGGAACTTACTTCCAATGGGAAAATTCGCTGAATTGGACGGATAATTTCTCCATTGGCTACACGTACCTTCACTACTCGTTCGACGTTGTCCTTGCCTTGAAATAGTTCGATGACACGTCCCAAAGGCCAGTTTAGACGTTTCGTATTGTCTGAGCCAATGAGAACAATATCCCCAGGGGACAGGTTCTGTCGTTTAAAAGACAACTGTGGATTCCGAATAAGTTCTGCTAAATACTCCTTTTGGAATCGTTGGCGTAATTGATAACGTAGACTTTGGAGGTAACGAATGCGTTTACGTAGATGCTTAGCGTCTACGAGGTCTAGATCCATAGTTTCATTACCTTTTATATCTTGTATGAAGTCTGAAGGTTTGATAACCCTCAGTTCATTGGGATCATCATAAATATATGTAAGTGGACGTCCATTGACTATACTTTCACACTCGCATAACAATGTCATCATCTCTTCGTAAGTTACGCAAGCACGGCCTAAGACTTTTCTCAAAAGTTGTTTAATGGTGCGAATCATTCTTTCCCACCAACCTCCATACCATGGAGCCGTTGGAGGACTGAAATGCCATTTAATCTTTTGAATGGCACATTTAGCTGTTATTTCTTGCCAATTGAGATTGTTGAGAGCTCTTGAAGTTCCCACGAAGTTAGTCCCATTATCTGTATACATAATAGAACTACGCCCTCTTCTAGCAAAAAATCGCCTCAAAGCTTGCATAAAAGCTTCAGTTGAGATAGATGTCACTAACTCTAAGTGAATAGCACGATAGACAGCACATGTGAAAAGTACTATCCACGCTTTCTGACCCCCTTTCAAACTGATAGGACCTGCTAGATCAGCTCCGGTTACTTCAAATGCAGAAACACGATTAATTCTATCAACAGGAAGCGGGCCGACTGGTAGTACAGGCTTTGATGCATATCTCTTACATGTTACACACTTATGAAGGACTTCTCTAACAATCCTCCGGCCCCGTGGTATCGAAAATCGTTCACGTAGATGAGAAAGGGTAGTTTGCACACCAGCATGTTGAAGTGTCTTATGAGCATAATCTATCATTCTTCTGACAATTGGATGATCTGGTAAAACTGTAGGTCGCACAAATTCTTCCGGGTCTTGTCCTAAGATAAGCCTTGACTGTACTTTCAAAATTTTATTTTCTTCGTAAAATTGTATTGTCTGTGAGTACTTCTCCTTTATTTCCACTGACCTTTTCCACTTTCTCATTGTATTATTCGTATGAGAGCTTCCTCGGCCTTTTGAATTTCTTCATATGATAGCTCTTTTGTCAATTTTGGAGAATTCACACTGATGTTATGACAAAATCTTAATACCCAAGCTATTAAGCGGATAATCCTTGGATAACTGGAAAAATATAAAAATCTATTTCCAAATGATTTTTTGGTTTCAATATTTAAGTTTACAGCCACAGACTTGCGTCGTTCAAGCATTGCCTCTTCAGGAAGAATTATCTCAGCATGCGGCTAACATTCTGGATGTTCGTAAAGCCATTTTGGTCCCTCCTACCATTGACTCCGTAAAAGTGCAGATCAGTCACAGGAGCGGGAAGGTAGATCTGCTGAATTGATATGTCCAGGAACGAATCTCCAATCTTCTATATTCGTCAGTTCACGTATTTCTTTAACCCTGTTGCCAACAAATGTATTCCAGGGCTCTGTATTAGTTATCCATCCTGAAACTGTCATGGAATCAGTCCAAAAATATGTCTTCAAAGACAAATTCAAATTTTCTAATATAATAGAAGCAATTCTAGCTCCAATGACAGCTCCTAACAGCTCTAGGCGCGGAATTGTTGGTCTTTGCACAGGAGCTACTCTAGCCTTTGCTAAAACGAATGAGATTTTCACTTCTTCATTTTCTTCACAACGTAGAAATGCTCAACAAGCATACCCACGAGATGAAGCATCTGTAAATATGTGTAAGGTGGCCTTCTCAATCGTTCCGTGCAATATCTTACGAGGAATTCTACATTTTTCTACAAGATCTAGATGTTTCGCCCATCGTTGGTTACGTAATTGCATGTCAGCTGGCAGCTCGTCATCCCAATCCAACTTATTGCACCAAGCTTCTTGCAGTAGCAATTGTGGCAGTAGTGTTGCGGGTGATGTGAAACCCAATGGATCATAAATACTGTTAACAATAGAGAGTAATTTTCTCTTGGTAACAGTTTTATTAGGCTCCTTATTAATTTTGGCATTAACACAGTAAAGCTCATCGTTCTTTGTATCCCACTTAAGGCCAAGTACACTTTGACTTTCTTTATTTTGGATGCCACTGTGAGCCCAACATCTTAATTCAAATGAAGCAGCATTCATTATCTTCATTGATTGGTTCTTGAACTCTTCTAGTTCTTCTTCACTTTCAACGCTGGTTGTTAGATTGTCTTCATAAAATCCTTTTTTAAGTTTTTTGACAGTCGGTTGCAGAAATTCAGTTTGAAATTCTTCTGAATTAAGATGATGACGTATACTGGCATTCAAGAGAAATGGGCTTGAAGTCACTCCGAAGACTACTCGACAATGTCTAAAAAATTCTAATTTTGATTGGTCTTTCGTATTCCACCACAAAAATCTCAAAAAATCACGATCCTCTGGTCTGACACTCAACTGTAGGAAGGCTTGCTTAATATCTGCAATCACTCCAATGGCACCGGAACGAAACCTTAACAGAAGTGGGGAAATCTGTTCCGACAGACTAGGACCAACACTTAAACATTCATTTAAGGAAGCATATCCTGGTCTTTTGAAAGAGGCATCAAAAACGGGCCGTACTTTTGTTGTTGAACTCGAAAATTTGAGGACGGGCCTGTGCGGCAGATAATGACCTGGCTTCGAAATTTCATTATCTGGAATATTTTCTATAATGCCTTCCTTTTGCCATTTTTTTAAGATGTCATCGTATATTTCGTAGATACCTTCTTTAAGTAAGCGTTTTGTTACTGAACGTAACCTAGATTCTGCAACATCGTGTTTATCGTAAACAGGTGGATGACCAGACAACCAAGGTAAAGCCACTTCGTACCTTCCATCTCCCCAGATCTTCAGGGTTTCCCGGAAATGGGTCAGAGTATCTTCTTCGAGAAGAGTTTTATTTTTCCTTTCAATTGGATCTTTGATATCCAAAACTTCTAAGTCCCAAATCTTCGATAACTCGATATTCTGCATAGTTAAAGTGACCATATTAACCACTTGCCTTTTCTTTCCTAGTCCTAAAATTGTCCATCCAAATAGAGTCTCAATGGCTGACAATCCAGATGTTAACACCTCAATCCTTCCGGTCAAAATGTTACCTAATACATCAGCTCCAAGAAGAACTCTTATAGGTGGCGTATCTCTTCCGACATCTGTCAGCTTAATACCTCGGGAAGCAAGTTCATTCAGTAAATTTTGGTCTCGAATCCTGGGTAATGTTGTGCAAATTTTTGGTTGATCAAGGAGAGATAATGAAGTTGAGTATTTGCGATCAAAACTTTCAAAGGTTACTGTAAATCTACCATGCTCTGTTGCAGGAGAAATGCCACCACTAAACAGTCCTTGAGATAACACTTCTTTTCCTGAAGGAGAAAGATTCAGCTCTGCAATTAAACTCTTCTCAATATACGAACGATGAGATCCATCATCCATTAAAGCTCTGACACAAATTTCTTTATCCTTGTGCCGAAGTCTGATTTTAATTGTCTTAAGGTATATTTCATATTCTGAGGGAAGATTTGTTAATAGGACCTTTGTCAAAATTTTCTCCTCTGGTGCTTTATTCTTTGAATCCTCTTTCTGTAAATCGGGACAAAGCAAAGCGTAGTGTCTCCTTTTACATATTATGCATTTTACACTGCTATGGCAGTTTTTTGCCATATGACCGGGCTTAAGACAGACTAGGCAACATCTTTTGCGCCTTACTTGAGATTTTCTGTCCTCATGACTCATATTTAATATTTTTTGACAGTCCTGACTTGTATGATAACTGTCACAAAAAACACAATTTCTTCCCGAGGTAGTATTGGAAATTAGACTAGCTGCCGTAGGTTCGTCTTTCTGATTTAATCTATAAGAATCCCTTCGTTTAAAGCAATTTCCAAAGGAAGATTCAACTAAAACACGATGCTCTTCGCTTTCAACCTCATGGCGTAAGAAAGACATCAGATTTTCTAAAACTTTCTCCTTTGAGACAAAAGGCTCTTCTTCGTTAACTTCGCTGTTGAGTCTATATCTATCCCAAGCCTTCAGGATCTCTTCAGGGAGACATGATTCCACGACAGGGTACAGCATCGCTGCATAATTGGATGTTGTCAAACCTAATGTTTCTAAAGATCTTAAATATGAACCAAGTTTATCATATAAATCAGTTAACTTGATATTTGATTTGTTATTCACCAATGCCAAAAGATCTCGCATATAAACTTCTATTAATAAATCTTTTCTACCAAATCGAGATTTTAAATGATCAATAACTTTTAAATAATTATCTTTGGATGGTGGGTAGCTTTCAACAATATTGCGAGCTTTGGTTTTTGGTTTTAATGATGATAGCAAATATTGAAACTTGTCTTCTTCCCTTATGCTGTCGTCTTCGTGAATCATAGAAAACTGACCCCAAAAAGCAACCCACGACCTTGGGATGAGCTCATATTCCTTCAAACGTAGTTTCGGAAGTTTTAAATTATCAGGTGAACCCTTTGAATAAGATTTAGAATCACTATTTAACAGGATTTCTATCTTTGTTTTAAGTTCTAGAAAATTATCTCTATAATCCTCTGCTGTTACAAAATCAGTTTCGTATTCGGCAACAGTCTCAGTATTTTCTAAAAGTAATGACGAAATTTCATTCTGAATCTCATCTAAACGTAAAAATTTATCTTCGAATTGAGTTTTCAATGCGGCAAGCTTGTCGCCATCCTTGGCGTCAACTTCCGTCGCCAAATTCTGCTTCAACTTATTCGCCGTAGCCGTAAATGAAATTCTTAACGATTTTCGTTTTATTTTTAAAGCATCCATATTTAAATGTCAATTTAAAAAAGGTTACTTAAAATGCTTCTTAAATAGTTCTTAATAATTCAGATCAGTCCTACCTGTGCACTTCTTGGTAAAATCCTATTTTAGCCCACCTCTGGCGACTTTTTCAAAATCTCGCCAATTTTTCAAAATCACGCCAAATTGAAAGTATTTGAAAGTAATCGAAAGTACCAATAAGATTAAATAGTTTTCTAACAGAGTTTAAATCAACCAATGAGGTTCCGTAGGGTTGCCGCATTTCTCTTCAGATGTTGTCAGGGTTGCCATTTTAAAATCATTATCGCTGATAATTTGGCGAGTTTTTAAATTGGCGTCAGAGGTGGGCTAAAATAGGATCGACCCCACTTCTTAATTCAGAATACAAATCCTGTCCTGTCACGGACGCCATATGTGTTGACTCAAAAAAGTTTCAGTTTCGTTTTGAATCAGTTTATTTTTCACAACACAAGACAGGGATTTTTCATGAAGATATTTACAGAGTGATGGTAGAAACTGATGATTATTTACAGATGAAGCAGTTTGAATATTGATCTAATGATCCGAACATCAAAAAATATGATGAAAATAACGTACCGTATAGAATTCGTATCTTACTTAAAACCAAAACATATTCTACTTAAAACTTAACCGTATTGCCAGATTTCAAGTTGGAATGAGATGCAATCAAACTATAAAATAAAAACAGGAAATACAAAACTTATGAGGAGTGGCAACAAAAACGATAATTTTGTATTTGACTTGCCATTTTTACCAGATCGAGAGAAAGCTCATTCTCGAACCAGATATATTTTGAATTTCATTATTTTAATTGGAATATAAAATTACCCACTAGAAACTACCTGAATTTGTCTGCGGTATAGTTATGAGCAGTATCTAGAGAAAAGCAGTTTAAACAAAACATAGTGCTTTCATTTACCTTTTCTAAACCCTATGTAACTATAGTAATTTAGTTGTTTTGATTATATGTATTCTCTCTCTCTTTATATATATATATATAATCAAAACCAATAGTATGCTCCAAATGCCATTTGTCACTGCGTTTTGTATTTAACATTATTTCATTGATAATAGTGTAACAGTCAAAACTTTCTTTCTTTGACTTTACCATGTTCTACCACCATATAGCACATTTTGAATTTTCTAAAGTAATGAATAGAAACAAGTAGAAGTTTTGGATGCCTTCTTTTTTTCAACAATGAAATCCAAATCTTCCAACAGATCTGTAATGTAGCTAACAAAATAATATTCTAAATTTCATACGTCTGCTTCACTATTTCCAAGTGATAGTATTCATATATCAGCAAGCACAAAGAAGGATCAATGGCTAATCCTATTTATAATCCTATGGTGAACGCATATATTTAACTTTAATGGTCTTTTGGCGTATATGTTGGCGGAATTGTGCCAATACGTAGGTTGAATTCCGCCAAGTATCGAACCTGCGATGTTCGGATTTGAAAGCCAGTAACTTATTACTTTTTGATTTCTAGAACCCTTTCGTGGAAAAGGTCAGTAAAAATATACTTTAGTCCTTGGAAATTTCAGCATTGTTGAAAATGATCGTTTGGCGAATGGAGAATAAAAAACCAAACCTCATCCATAAGAAAATAAATATTTTATTTACATTACTTCCTGTTGCCAACGCCAAACGATCATTTTCAACAATGCTGAAATTTCCAAGGACTAAAGTATATTTTTACTGACCTTTTCCACGAAAGGATTCTAGAAATCAAAAAGTAATAAGTTACTGGCTTTCAAATCCGAAGGTTCCAGGTTCGATCCTTGGCGGAATTCAACCTACGTATTGGCACAATTCCGCCAACATATTCGCCAAATTGATGACCTCGGACGTGATGAACCTTCACCTTCTGATCTTCAAGCAACTGATGTGTGGCGCCATCTACCCTCAACCAAAGTCGTCAGACTCACTTGACGCAGCAACACAAAGCCGTCATACTCACTTGACGCACCAACGCAAAGTCGCTAGACTCACTTGACGCACCAACGCAAAGTCGTCAGACCTACTTGACGCACCAACGCAAAGTCGCCAGACTCACTTGACGCACCAACAACGCTCATATACTAGCGGATGGAATTATGGCAGCTGCTTGTTGTACACCATCGATTCAAGCAGTTGAACCGGGAGACACGGAGCTGAAAACCATGCTTATGGATATTTCGTCTCGTCTGTCTCGCTTGGAAACACGTGAACGTTCTACCTCCCGTGGGCGCTTCCGTCGCCGCTCTGTCAGCAGAAATCCCGAACACTGTTGGTACCACCGACATTTCAAGGAACGTGCAACGAAGTGCACTAAGCCATGCTCCTTTCATCAGGAAAACTAGAACGGCCGTCACTCGAGCCAGCGGGTGGCGGCACAGCTGAGATTAACCGATTGTATCTTTCCGATAAATCTACCAACTCAAGATATCTGATTGATACCGGCGCTGACGTCTCAGTCATTCCTCGCTCATCAGCACCAAAACATTCCCGGCCAGTTTCGCTCAAGCTATACGCAGCAAATGGAACCGCCATTGCAACTTTCGGTCAGCAGCTGTTATCACTTGACCTGGGCCTACGCAGAGTTTTCCGGTGGCCGTTTATTATTGCTAATGTCTCACAATCGATAATCGGGGCTGATTTCCTGCGCCACTTTGGACTGTTAGTCGACGTTTGTCAAGGATGCTTAATCGACCCTCTTACAAAACTTCAGTCAAGAGGAATAGTGAGAGTTGGTCAGAGTGCCGTCATCAAAACAATCAATGGGGATACAGAGTTCCATCAACTGTTGTCTGGGTTTCCTTCTCTCACTGAAGCTAGTTTGATGCATCGGGCTAAACATGAAGTCAAACACTGCAAAAGGTGGTTTAATTCAAAATTTGGTAGAAATCTCAACACTTAGTGAAACAGCCCCATAACAAATTCCATTGATTACTCACGTATTTTAGAAGTTACAAACTAAGAGGATTTCAGAAATGTGTTTTTCAAACTCTAGGAGGTTTAAAATGTGTATTAAAAAAAAAAAAAAAAAAAAAAAAAAAGACTAAATCTTAAATTTTTGAAAATTACATTTGCACCAATTTCATTACAAAGTTAACTATAATAGCAAACTTTAGGATGAAATAAAAAAAAGTTTTAGATTGCAATTTAGCATTCAACGAAAGGACAGTAACTAACTGTTGATGAAACATTCCTTTTAATTGGTGCTTCTGTTGACAATATAATAATGCCTTTTTTTTTCACTTCCTAAACAGCATACCTCATACTCTATATTACATTCCTCAACAATGTTATACAATATTGCAAGTATCGTTTGATGTCATACAACACTGTGCAACGTATGTGTACTACAAGGATTGCTTAGTACTTGAAAAAAGGATGATCATTATTTTATTAAAAGCTTTTTAGCTATGTACAGGATTTTCAAATTTTGTGTTAGTCACCAGTATATAAATCATATTTCAACATTAAAAAAAATAGTTTTGAACAAAATTTCTTATTAGTATTTTTGTCTTAAAAATAATGGATTTAATTTTACAAAAAAATGAATTAATAACAAAAAGAAGCAGAACATCACTGATTTTAATTCAAGCATTTCATATTCCATGTCATAAAATCTTTAAGCATACAGTGCAAACATTCTTTTTTGATATAAATTATTATACAATATAAATTAAGATAGGTTCACTGATAGGTTCTGAAATGATGCTTATAAAATAACTTACATGCATAATTTAATTTCAGATTTCATTTAGCACACAAATTCATCAACATATAATTTTCATTTTGCATGTTAGTAAATTTATTTTAGATCACATGCATGCATTTATGGTGCATTATAATTTTATTTCCTACTTTTTAGAATGCATGTCATATGATTATAAGAAATTAGAATTTCTTTATATTTAATGATCCAGTAAATCAGATCTTAGTTCCCAAGATAACTAAAATATATAATAACATAACATTTAAAAAATTGCATTTTTCCACATTAAAAAAAATCATATATTTGCTTAGAATGGATTAGGATCAATCAAATGTTTTCTTTCTTATTATCTAAATAAGTTTTCATTTATTATATAAGGAAACACCATAAGAGATCTATTAAACAACTTATTAGATGTTCTAGATAAATACTAATGTGAAATATATGTAATCCAACGTATTTTCAAAGTTTTTTTTTTAGCAGAATAATTTTATTTTAGACAAGGTTTAAACAAGTTTCAAAATTTTGTAGTTTTTTTTTATTTTTGCACTTTTTATTTTTGAATATCAAAAGAAGAGCTTCAGCAATCAACAGCAAACTCATACACACATTTAAAAAAGAAAAAGAAAAGAAAATGCTTGACAAATTCAACATGTAATGTTTTTTTTTTTTTTTTTCCTTTCAATTTATTAGAAAATAATACAATTGTTCAGCCAAGGTGCCACACAATCCCATTAGTTTCAAAAATAAAAATATCTAAAATGTAACTTTTTTTCCTTAATGGAATTTAAAACTTAATACAACAGAAATTTTCTATTGAATAATACAATATAACAGTTAAAATATATTTAAGATTTGACAAATTGGAATATCTAAAATATATATATTCAAAAGTAATAATTCTTAAAATTGCAGAAATATGACATTCTGATTTTACAACATAATTTATTTCATAACACTAATAAGCATAGGAAATATTAATACAGTAATACTAATACAAAAGATGCATTACAGTATCAAAATAGCATTCAGTACTCTGATTGTGCTTTTTAATTTTATATCCTTCTTGATTATCAATAAGCTTTAACACCACAGAAAACGTAAAACAAACAATATATTAAGTAATGGATGATTATTAAGTAATGGACAGATAATTTTCATGTCCCTTGTGAAATTTTATTTGAAACAAAATTTTAATTTTTATAAATGAGCCAATATATTTCAAGTAAGAAACATAATTGAGTTTTTTATTTAATTAAGATTAATTTTTATTTGCAATTAACAATTTCAGTATTCATAAACAGATTTATTTCTAAATGATTCAATTAAAATTTGACAAATTATTTAACAAAAGCTTAAAAAAACCTATTACCAACAATTAAAGTTCAAAATAATTTAAAAAAAAAAACTAATTGCCCATTGATTTTTTCAATTTAGCTAAACAAGCCAATCTCTCATCTCTCCACTTTCTTCGAACATCCAAGCTGTGAAGAGGAACTTTTTCACAGAGTTGATTATGGATTTCTTCGGCCACTTTACCTTCCATTTTGGGAACAGGTCCAAATGTTTCAGACACATTAAAAATGCCATTAGCATAACGTTTACAATAATCCATCATGCCTGTGAAATAAATAATATTTTTCAAAATTAGAATTTATAAAACATTCTTTTCCAATAAATAGTATGATAAGAAATTATGAAAATCCTTTTTATACAAAAATAATGCTTAAGCTATAATCATCACAAAGTAAAATATTATTAAATATAAATTTATAAAACAATCTTTATTTTCGAGGTTATAAATATTTTTGGAATCACAATTAAAGTTTACATTAGATATAAAACTGAATAGTTATAAAGAAATAGCAAAAATATGCTACAATTAAAGATTGTAGACAGAACTAAAGATTTCTTTGGAATTTATTTAAATCACCTTTTTTTCCAATATAGATTTTTAAAAATTAATATGATTTATACATTTTTTTGCAAAGTTTAATATTATTTTTAAAAAGTAATTTAACAATGATGTATTTGTGTTTTTTTATTTTGATTGATTTATACTCATTTTAAAAACATACTTATCAGATGCATACTAATTTAAGGATTGCTACTTCTTTCATTAATTTTAACAAAGACATATATATATTTCAAAATTATATATATTCAGCAAGAGTTTATAATACATTTAATTAAAAATATGTTATTTAAACATTTTAGATTAAAGATTTCATGAAGAAATTGCTGATAATAATATTAAGTTCACTCAAATACTTTTTTCAATAATGTAGGAAAAATTACTTTTATGATAAAACAAAGCAGTCACTATAGTCAAAGAAGTTGCTAAACAAGCCAACTGAAAACAAATATGCAGCTTTTAAGCAATATGAAATTCTTTATTCTAAAATGTAACACTATAATTTTCAAAAATATCAATAAATAATTATTGAAATGAGTAAAACTTATTGGAAGATACATGATAGTAAATTTTCAAAATTATAGAATTTTAGACTTATTCACTTTTTATCAATAGTACAAAATTAAAAATATTTAAGTAATAGTTTGATTCTTTCTTTATCCAAGTTTATACAATATAAATTTAAACCAGTTCTTACCATCAGCATTCAATTGGCAGGTTTCAAAAGGGCCCAGAAAAGCATATCGCATACCCAGACCTTCAGACATCACAGCATCAATGTCTTCGACCGACATAACACCATCTTGAACAAGCCGCCAGCATTCATTGATAATAGCATACTGCATTCTATTAATTGCAAAACCATAAATTTCTTTCTTAACAATTACTGGTTTCTGACCAATTTCTTTCATTACTTCCACAGTTTTTGTTACTACATCTGGATTGGTCCAAGGAGAAGGCACTATTTCTACTATTGGTACGTAATATGGTGGATTAGCCTAAAAAAATATAATTATTAAAAATACTTTTGATGCAAAGATTTTCTAATATTCTAATTTGATACAATAATTTCCTAATATCAATTTTTTTACTGAACAGAAATACAATGAAAGAGGGGAAAGAATACACTTTTTTTTCTTTTTCATTTTTGTTTTAGAGCATAGAAATTTTAAGGTTTATAGAACTGTAACAGAAGAACATTAAAAAATAAATCAAATAAAAATTTAATATCTGATTTATAATGATTGGAAATGAAACAAATTATATCTATAGATAGATAATTTTTACTTCTATTACTAGCTATTTTTACTTCAAGTTATTTTCACTTGTTCTTTAACAATCTGAAAACAGTTGTATTTAAGGAAGGGGAATCAAGAAGGTTATTTATTTAAAAGAATTGGATCAGTTTTTAATAAGAAGTTTGTTTTTAATCTTTTCCTTTTTTCAATTCTTAAAACTGTGAAATCATTTCAGTACAAAATATCATTTAGAATACTTGTTTCCTAATATTTTCCTAAATTATTCAAGTTAAAAATGCAAACAGGTAATCATAAATGGGAAAACATGAAAGTAGTTTATCAATCATAAAATTATCATGGAAATGTAAAATTTTATCACCCATGGCTTCCTTTATTAAGTGAAAAAGAATATATGGCTCACTTTATATAAGAAAAATATTTCAGCAGCTTTGCACATAAAGATATTTTTTGCATGTAATGTATTTTGAAAATAAAAGCATACTATCGCACACAAAAATTCCAGAATTATAACATATTTACATTTATGAAAATAATACATCCTTTTTATAAACAAATTTGCATTTAAAAATTATAATTCAAAATGTTTCATTAAGTTAAAAGTGTTTCAAAAATATTACAATAGAGGTTTTTTAATGTAACTCTTAAAAAAGATTTTCGAAATAATCAAAGCAATTATTTCATTCTTTTGAACAGAATTATTTTCTGATACGTAAGAGAAGAATATCGTTAGACTTAAAAAAAAGTTTTAGATCATTACTTGCTAGAAAAATATAAATCATTCAGTTCTTCTATTATTCCAATAGTTAATTAAAAAAATTTCAACAAAAATTCATTTTGATAAAATTAAGATTAAATCAGAAAAAGTAAAAAACTCTTATTTAAAAAATTACTTACAGGATGGGCAACAAGTACTTGTGATCGATGTTTTAAATTTTCAGAAAAGGTAGAAGGTGTTATACAGCTAGTAGAGCTACTCAAAATCATATCATCAGTTGCAAGTTTATCTAATTTATTGAAGATGATTTTCTTCATTTCTTCACATTCAGGAACTGATTCCTATAAAGAGTTAATTGGATTATTTTATAAATTTTTAAATTGAGAAAAGAAAAGGAACATCTAATAAAAAGAACAGAAAATCCACAACCTATCTGGATAATAAAAATAATTCACATCTTTACAAGTTTGAGGCATGAATTTGAAGGTAAAAATTAAAAACCTAGGACCATTTCTAAGAATAATTGTAGTTTCATAGTTTAAAGAAGTTTTATTTTGTGTCATTATAATAACATCAGCTTTATTTTGTTTTACTTCTTAAATTAATTTCTGATCTAGGTAAAATGAAGAAAAATAATATACCTACTTCAATAAATAACAATAATCAAAGAACTACCTCAAATTAGAGTTTAGGAAAAAGAGAAAAAAATATTTCATACAATGGCAATTAATTTAAAATTAAAATACTGATTTCAAAAACTATATGGACACTTATTATTTCATTATCTTTTTCAGAGTCCTTTAAAATAGTTTTATTAAAAATTTTAATAGTTTGATTTAAATTTTAAACTACACATTTTTTATGCCATTTGGAGATTCATGTTAAAAAAATTAGAAAATGCAGTTATTAATGATTTATAAAAAGTAGTGATTATTCATGATCTATACAATCTTTTTATTTGGCTTATATTATATATATATATATAAAGCAATATATTTTTTTAATTATAACTCTCACTGATTGCAATCATCCTATCATACAATTTGAAAGAAATATGTAGTGCAAAAGTAATTATAGCCTTATTTTACATTACAATCCAAAGTTAAACTCAGCTTTAAAATAAAATTTAAAAAGATATATTAACTCAGAGCTTTATTGAGCAAAAGAGAGGAGGGAGGAAAAATTTCGGTGCCTTTGCTTTAATTTGAACCAGTAAACTTTTGATAAGGAGAGAAGTCATTAGGGAAGTATGGGTGTTAAACAGGTTAAAAAAAACCCGAATATTTTGTCTCAGAGAATAAATAACCTTACTAATTCTGTTCAAAAATTTATAATTAATTGAAGTTTTTACAAAATAGTACAAAGCAATATTCATTCATCCATAAAATCTCGTATAAAGAAACTAACCTGTACAAAGAAAGCATCTTTAACACAACTTTCAAGATCTTCAACTCTAGATATTAATTTCAGCTGCTCTTCTGCAGAAAGTTCCCCTCGAAGTAGCTGAGAATTTTCCAGTTTATGCAATTCTTCTTTAATAGTAGTGAGTGCATCTAATGAAGCAGTTTCATCCTTATCATAAATCACTACATTATAGCCAGCACTTGCAAACAGCATAGACCAGCTCCTTCCAATCAAACCACTAAAAAAAAAAAAAAAATTAGATAAATTCTTATTTAATAGGAATAAATTTTAACAATACAATATGAGAGCAAAAGCTTATTCTAATAGCAGTATACCTAATTTTTAAAGCATTAAAATATGTTATTGTAGCTTTCTTTAAATAATATATAACTACCATGACAACAATCTTATGAAAATGAATCTGTTTTAACTTATACTTTAAGAAATACAGTACAGTTATTTTAATAAATATCTGCATAAATTTACAAATGCAAACGATAATTCATTAATGATGTAATGGGAGAAAAACAAACAAACAAACAAACAAAAAAAACAGCATTTAAATTAAAATTTTCAAAAATAAAAAGAATACACAATAATAATCATTACACTAATCCTTAAAAAGTTAAATCTTTTCTAACATATTTCATGAAATGTGGTAGTTATTTCCTAAAATCATAACTGCAAACGATAATTCATAAATCATGTAATCAATGGCAAAAAAAAAAAAAAAAAAAAAAAAAAAAGGTTTTAAATTAAAATTAAAAAAAAAATAATAAAACAGGATTTGAATGTTAAAATGAGAGAAAGCCTTTTAATTAAAATAAATGATAGAAAATTGGCGATCGGTATATAATAAATCGAACCAGATTTTTAAAAAATTAAAATTCTCTCCACATATTTGTTTTTATTCAATGGAAACAAATATTAAATTTCTAAAAGTAGCTTACCATCCAACAATTGCGATTTTACCCTTGCCGGCCATGGTAAATTCTAATAGAAACTATTTAATTTTTCGACAAGGAGTATCTCGTTTTATCTTTTATCGGTGAACTGATATTTCAAGTTTAAAGATAAATTTAAGTATCAGAATATTTAGGTGAAAAAAGTTTATGATTTTGAAAATAACTGGATTAAGTAAAACCCAATATTAGATTTTAGCCACCGGTGAAAAAAACAACTGTTTATTAATTGATATAAAACACACGGGAAACTATAATAAAACACATTTATTCACATTTCCCTCCCCCACCTACTATCATGTTTGTTGATTGTTGACCTAATGACGCATGAATTTCATGTGTTGCCAACTATGTAATTTTAAACTATTGCATCAATTATAAACTTTCGGTATCTGAGTTTGATTGTCGGTTTTGAATTTTTCAGTTCTTAGTTTAGAGTCATACTGTAGAATTTAAACTATAACTAGATAAAAAGGTCATTTATTATTATAAGAATGTTTATGGATTGAGAATGTTTTGAGAGTATAATATTTATGACATTTTTGTTTTTGTAATTTTGAATTTTCTAAAATACAAGTACTATGAAACGAATTGGCTATATTTTATAATATTAAAAACCAGAAAACTAATCTTTTCTTTTATCCCCAGAATTAAGATCCACTGGACTTTTACTCCAAACCAATTTAAAGGAAACCTTTCCAAATAATTAACGAAAATCACTATTTAGTTTTATTACAGCTTAGTTTCAATATTCATATTTATCTCTCAATTACGAATTGATTCACCTATGAAATTATTTCGCATTGATAAATCTCCACTAACAAAATGAAAGAAAAAAGTAAGCAAAAGATTTCACAATGCAAAAAATTATTTCTTGATAAAAAATAAGAATGAAATCTTTTAGAAACTGGCAATACTAATTAATGCAATTATATCACATGAGAAACAAATTAGCAATGAAAGAAATGTAAATATATTATAAAAAATTTGAAAAATTCATAAAATTTAAATTTTATTTAAGTATTATCATAAAGTTTTTTAAATGATCACACTTAGAAATATATTTTGAATCATTTTTTTTACATGGGATTGATATGGGTCTCGATTATTATGGTCTTCTCGAAATTACCAGAACTGCTACAGAAGAAGATATTAAAAAGGCATATAGAAAACTCGCATTAAAGTATCACCCAAAAAAGTAATTTTTTTTTCAAATAATTTATATTTAGGTTACAGCTAGAACATAGTATATTTATTAACAAATAAACAATTTTATGATTATGCGTGAAAAAAAGTTATCTAGAAATGCACTTCTTCAGGATTGTACCTTGGAAAATTATTAAGTTATTCAACTTTCCCAATTGGTGACCAAACTTTGGCGGGTGAAAAAACTCGTCAAAGATGTCATGTCGATCAGATGACTATGTTCACCAATGAAATATGGTTAATACTCAAACTCTTACATCCTTCCTTCCTCAGTGGCAGGATATTCTTAGGTGAGTCCTGGTCTTCTCAAGAATTTTCTTCCATGTCTCTCTTTTCTTAGCCATGGTCTTCCAGTTAATTACTCTTCAAGCGGCGAAGTCCCTGTGTCAAGAGTGTTGGCGAAATTGTGCCAATGTGTAGGTTGAATTCCTCCAAGGATCGAACCTGCGATGTTTGAGTTTGAGGTTTAGTAACTTATCCATTCGACAAAAGCTATCCGGTTGTTACTGGCTTATTAAGATGTCACCACAATACTCCCCTACCTGGGCCGCGGTAGTCTGGTGATAAGGTCTCGGCTTCGTAACCGGAGGGTTTCAGGTTCGAGACCCGATTCCACCAAAGAACCGTCGTGTGAGGGGGTCTCTTGCACGTTAAATATGTCATGCGAAACGTCCTCCCGTTGGTGTGGTGTGGAGAGAGGGGTGCCAGTTCAGGTGTCATCCTCGTCATCTGATCATGGTTCAAAATTACGAGGTCCGTCCCAAAATAGCCTTCGTGTTTCTTTAAACGGGACGTTAATATAACTAAACTAAACCACAATACTCCCCTACCAATGATTCTGTAGAGACGAACTAATTTTTTTTTATAGCGCCAAGCGTTATGGCGAGCGAAGTGAGTGTTGTTGTTGCTGCGTCAAGTAAGTCTGTCGACTTTGCTTTGGTTGCGTTTTGCTGCAGGTAGGTGGCGCTACGACATCTGTTTGAACATTCATAGTCCTAGGTCACCCTTGTGGCGGTGGTGTTGGCTGGAATTGTGCCAATGTGTAAGTTGAATTCCACCAAGGATCGAGCCTGTGATGTTTGGGTTCGAAGTCCAGTAACTTATCCATTCGATAAAAGCGATCGCTCATGTCTAGCGGCTGTTACTGGCTTATTAAGATGTCACCACATTCTCTTAGCGGCAATAAACCCTTCTGAGGTTGGATCAGCCACAGTTCTTATTCCAGTGGGCTTGACTAAGAATATTTTCTGTGTTGTACGTTCCCTATTCGTTCTGATAATGTGGCCATCCCATTTAACCCTTTGCATATTTAGGTATTTCATGAAGTCTGGTTCCTTATAGGCATGTTAAAATTCTAAATTTGAGCGTCTCTACCCAGGCCATAAACTTGTAATTCTCCAAAATTAGCTCTTAATATCCGTCAAAACACAACATTACACTTAAAATAAGAGAACAAAAAGAAAATTTGTAATGAATGAGATAAGATTTAATTTAAAAATAGTTGCATATTTAAAAAAATGCTGAATATCTTGTCTGTGGTTAGTAAAAAATATGGGAAATCTGTTGGCGTGAACTGAGATTGAGATTTAAGAAAAGGTTCATAAAATTGCAGGGTAAAGCCAAATTATGCTAAAGAGCTACTCTATGTTTGGATCTGACATAATTTAAATTGGCCAAATGTCTTTCTATTATCGTAATATAGAAATTTGGAGACAGAGAATAACTACTTTGGAAATGTTATCATAATAAATAAGAGATTCTTCTAAAAATAACCCTTCTAATAATAATAAATAAGAGATTCTTCTAAATAAATTCAATTTCAAATTCAAATATGGACACATTAAGGTATCCGACTACTTTTAAAGGAAAAATTTTGAAAAATCGGATTTTTAAAAAATTATTTAAAACTATGATTTTTAGATGTATCGTCAGTTTTATAAAATACTGTAAATACACCAAAAATTATTTGAAAATATAAAATATTTTGAGAAATTTGTTATAAATTTTAATGAAATTTAACGGAAACGGTTAACACTCTACACAAAATGGTAATGCAGCAATCCTATTGCTCTTTGTACACAAGTTATTAAACATGATATTGAATGAAATGAATCAAAATCTAAGAAAAATCTTGGGATGCAAAGAAGTTATAGGTAAAATATGCATATATATGCATTTTTTCCATAAATTCAGAACATAGTTTTTCTGAAAACACCAATAAATGAAAAAGTATTACACCAACAATAAAACTTTTGGTTCATTTCTTTTTCCATATTATTTAAAAGAAACTCAGAAATTTTTACGTAAATACCTCAGTTTTTGAGGTGGAGAATTTTTTATGGTGGAGAATGTTAACGGTGAGAATTTTTTTATGAAAATTGAACTTTTGAGAAAATTGAAACTATAGATAAATTTCAGCTGAAAAATAGGATTTGCTTAAAATTCTCGTGGATGATAGGTCAGGCCTTTCTTTTTCTAGAAAAAATAAACTGTTTTGGTAAGAGAAAAGTTTGAACCTCAAGAAATAACAATTTTTTTTTAAACCAATGTAGTCGATAACCAGTGTTTTTAACGTAGTCGGATACCTTAACCCTTTATTGACATACGGTACTTAAAAGTACCATTAAAATCTAGCTTATATCTTTACTCTATGACTAATTTTGCTTATTCTATTCTAAAGAACACGGAGAACGTAACCCAAATAACATGAGGTGAATATAAGCTAAAAGTAGGAATTAAAATATTTAATTAATAATTAAACTAATTAAGATATTTCTGTTAATTACATTATTTTTCTTGGGGTTCCCTGGGATTATTCTGCAAGGAAAATAAACGACTGGTGCGAAAATAAAGTTGAAAAATAGACGGCAACATAATTCAGTAAATAAAGGGTTAACCTAATATATCAAATCGTTATAAGATCCATCGTCTACTTGCTGCTGATCTAATTTTAAATTAGATATTGTCTTGGATCCAATGTTAGATAATCAGTAACGAGTATTTTAGAGCTAAGAGTCTCAGCTGAAATTATTAGTTGATGGGAGTTCTAAATTAGGGGATAATTTCTTAAATTTCGGTTAATTAAAAGTGATAATACACAGTCTTACCGACGTCCTGGCACAGGGGTAACGTGTCTTCCCCGTGATCTGGGCCTCCCGGTTCGGGCATGGTTGTTACTCTGCATTCTGTCTGTGAGGCGTGAGAATGTGCCCCCCTGTAAAAAGGGGTTGTGCAAGAGAATGAGTGTGTCTTCATTGAGCTAGAAGTCAGACTTCTGCCCTCTGGGTGCTCAGGGGTCTTTACCCTCAGAAGCTACTGCACCCCCTTTCCATGGAAACACGGACACGACAAAAAAATACACAGTCTTGGTTTAAAAGAGAGATGGAATCGCAAAAAACTAGTAATTTAATAAAAGTCCAAAATACAAACACTTTCATAAAGAAACTTAATTTTTTTTTGATTAATCTCTATGTGACAGTACAATTTTTTGTACATATCTTATTGACCGAGGTCTTGTTTCAAATTTGTCTGTTTTTTGCTAGTCGGCAGTCTGTTTTCTCTAATTTAGGTCTTTGATCTAAACTCGTTGGATTTTCTTTTATTGTTATGAATATTGATTGAAGTCACAGAAAAGGATACATATGTAGGGATTTTTATTTTTTAAATTTGTTTAAAAATGCTCAGTGTTGACGAATCAGCGACTAGTTTGGCCCTATCATAATACAGGGTGATTACAAATGATGGAATAGATTTTATAAAATCTTGTTTTCGAAACTACTGTACATATTTCAATAAGTGATAGATGAATTTAAGAAGAAATGTAACGAGTTTTTTTTTCCATTTATAAATGCCTGTTATGTGAACTTCTTGTTACACAGCATATCTCCAATCTACAATCAAGTTTGTTCCAAACATTTTGTTTTGTCTATTTTGTTTGACATAATCCCACAAAAAGAAATTATTGAGATAACACAGTATTTACGTTCCACCACTACCAAAACCCTGCCGTAACTTTCATTTTTAAGTTCAGGCAGTGTCAGAAATGTAGCTGCACAAATGCTACATTTCTGATGATGATGTCGTGTCCGTGTTTCCACGGAAAGGGGGTGCAGTAGCTTCTGAGGGTAAAGACCCCTGAGCACCCAGAGGGCAGAAGTCTGACTTCTAGCTCAAATGAAGATGACACACTCATTCGCTTGCACAACCCCTTTTTACAAGGGGGCACATTCACACGCCTCACAGACAGAAAGCAGAGTAACAACCATGCCCGAACCCGGGACGCCCAGATCACGGGGAAGACACGCTACAACTGTGCTAGGACGCCGTCATGCTACATTTCTGAATGTAGCATTTGTGCAGTATAGTATTCAGAACCATTGACAGAGTGGTGCTATAAAATGCTTGGAACGAACTGGATTACAGATTGGACGTGTGCTGTATAACAAGATGTCCACGCAACGGGCATCTGGAAATGAACGATAACAACACCAAAAAAAACCTGTCAGTATATTTCCCTTTAAATTCATCATTTATTGTAATATGTACAGTAGTTCTGAAAATATGGTTTTCTAAAATCAAGTCCATCATTTGTATTCACCTTTTACTTGAATCACTTTGGTAACATCTAGACATTTAATTGCGATTTCGTTTAATACAAATTAAAATCGGATATCTAATTTATATTTTGAGAATACTATTAAAAGCAACATAGCTATACTGATAAAAGCAAACGTAACTATTCATATACTTACTTGTTTGGGTATGAAGAGTTTTCATTTGTACAAACAGGTTCAGTTTTCGAATGGCAAAATAATTGCTTGTTTTACATTGAAATATTTCTATATTTTTAGAAATAAAGATCCCGAAGCTGCAACGCGCTTTGCTTTGATTGGCGAGGCTTACGACGTGCTCATCACCCACAAAACACGAGCTCTGTTCGACCAGTTCGGAGAGGAAGCTTTGAAGAACGGAATCCCTGTCCCACCTGATCCAACGGAAGCGGAAGGACCTGTGGAGGTTTATGCATTTCATGGCGACCCTATGAAGGTATCATGATGTCACTTTTAATTTTTCTCAAAACTATATTTGTAGCAGTTACATAACTCTTATCTTTTGGATACTAGATGGCGATGCCTCATAGGCTATCCCATATGCCAGTGGTGGGGAAACTTTTTTTAAGACGGGCCATTTGTGATAACTAGACGATCGTAGCGGGCCAAAGAATAATGCTTAATCGTTAAAAAATTTATGTGTTCTATAAACATATACATATATTATTACGTACACTTATTATTTTAATAATAAAAAAGCTAAAGGTAAGAAAATTATAAGCATAAAATATAAAATGAATTTAGTGAAGTTCTTGATATGAAGTATTATCACTTTATTTATTTTTTGCATGAGAAAAATGAAATTGAGACTATTTTATCAAAATTTCATCATAGTCCGGTTCCATTTGCGAAGCAGAAATTCTTAAAACTGATGAAAGGTGCTCATCTGTAATTCTGTTTCTAAAAGAAGTTTTCCTAAGCTTCATTGTTGAAAATATTTGTTCGCATATATAAGATGAGCCGAACATTGCCATTATCTTCATTGCATGAGTAATTAGATTTGGGAAATTATCTGGACTTAAATTTTTATAAAATTCTAGTTATGGTACTGCATGAAAAGTTTGTCTCAGGAGAGTATTACAGTTCAGTTCTATTAACTCGAATCACAGCGGGTCGTTGCAGATGACTGACGAAGTCGCTAACAAACTGATCTTTGGGCGGCCTCTCTTGTATTTATACCTACCTGCAAGGATTGTTCGGGAATTGGAGTTTTGCGGTTCTTTTGGAAAAACAGAACAATGAATCGAAAATGCGAGAGTGTTGGAAGTTTCGAGCGAAGAGGAGTCAGCAGTTTGGATCGGATGGATTTGTCCAGAATACTATTGTGTTTTGAATATCGCCGCAGGTAGTTTTTATGCGGGTCGTCACATTATGAAGTAAGAATGAGTTCAAACATTCTCACGACGGCACTCTTAAACGGGCCGGATTAAACCTTTCTGCGGGCCGGACTTGGCCCGCGGGCCGTAGTTTCCCCATCACTGCCATATGCCATCCCATAATGCATTGCGAGTGTAATCAGAATGAGATGTGATACTCTACTGTTACGCTACGCGTGAAAGTCTTGTCTTTGTTTTTGTTTAATGTGTGAATGTGGTTATTAAAGAAATGTTCCTGAAAACATAAGTCTTGTTGCTTCCTGCACTAATCATAATAATCTACATCCCACCACATATTTAAATAATTGCTTGAGTTAGAGAGAGAAAGAAATTAGCTGCAGCCTTAAGAAGACTTTCAGAAATTTGATGCCAAAAATTGAATTTGGATGTGTTATAAGTTTCATTTCTATTTCTAATAAGGCCGCGATGGCCTGGTGGTAAGGTCTCGGCCGCGGAACCACAGGGTTTCAGGTTCAAGACTCGATTCCACCGAAGAACCGTCGTGTGAGAGTATCTCTTGTACGTTAAATCCGACAGGCCAAACGTCTCTTTTCTGGTGTGGTGTCGAGGGGGGGGGGGGAGGTGCCTGTTCACGAGTTGTCCTTGTCCTCTGACCGTGGCTCAAAATTACAGCCTCGACAGCTGTATGAAGGTTGAAGGTTCATTGTCTGGGGTCACCAACTTGCAATGTGAAATAAGCTCTGAATAGAACTCGAGATCTTTGGGTTAGAAACCTCGTAACATAGCCACTAGACAAAAGCAATTGCTCGTGTCCGGTAGATGTTATTTGGATTATTATCACCACAATTCTATAGGCTAAGGTCAATGATTTATGTTTTGTAAAAATAGATATAAATGCTGTATGAAGCATTTTCGGCCTTACCGAAGGTCCACAATTTTATACAGGAATGGGAATGGAGAAAATGCTTTTTTTATAGAGTATGCGAGAAAGTTATGGGAAAACCACACCATCTTTTTTTTGAATGTAAATTAAAACTTATTATTCTGATTACTCTTTAGGTATTCAGGGAATTTTTCGGGGTGGATAATCCTTTTGCTGACTTTTACTTGCCTAACCTGGATCCGAGCTACAAATTTTTCGAAGAACCTGCCAAGCCTCTGCCAGGACCAGACCAGACTCATACTTTCCCTCTAACACTAGAAGATGCATTCTATGGAACGACTAAAACGATCGAATTACCTCTAAAAGTTGTGGATGAAACAGACACAAAAACGATAAACATAGTGAAGACTTTTAAATTTCATGTTCCTAAAGGTAAACAGACAAAGCAATGTAAAAATTATCTATGTACAAATCCAATCTATAAATCTGTACCTACTTACCTTTACTCTAATGCGACTAAGAAAATAAGTTTCTTGTTATTCATATTCACATCTGAGTTAATCCTTACCGGGCGTCATGGGTTCGAGTCCCGGTTCGGGCATGATTGTTCTGTGTTTTATCTGTGAGATGTATGAGTGAGTCCCCCCCCCCCTGTAAAAAGGGGTTGTGCAAGCGAATGGGTGTGTCATCTTTATATGAGCAAGAAGTCAGACTTCTGCCCTCTGGGTGCTCTGGGGTCTTTACCCTCAGAAGCTACTGCACCTCCTTTCCGTGGAAACACGGACACGACATCTTCATCAGTTAATCCTCAACTGTGGAAGTGAAATTTTAGGACTTAACTGGGGAGTTATGGTCTACGAGACTGCATTTCATTTACACTCAAATTTTCTAATAAATGTATTAGTATGAAAAACTGCCAATATATATTTTGCTGATATTTTCCTTGATATACAGACATGTTTTAGAAAATTTTCAAAGTATATTATCATTGAAACAAGTAAATACATTGGAACATAAATTTTCTTCTCAAATTACGTGTTACAATGAATAATATTCTTGAAAAAAAGCGTATTACTTTTACTTTTTAAATCCTATTTATTTTTCTAGTATAAATAGGTATAAAGCAAACAATATAATGTAAAATTCAACAATTATATGAAAAATAAAAATGCCAATGGGTAAAATGGGTATTTTTATCGGCTTGTGTGACTTTCATGGCACAGTTTTCTAGGGAATTTTAAACATATAGATTAAGAATTAATATAAAAATCGATTTACTAATTCTATCTATCTATCTATATATATATATATATATATATATATATATATATCTTGCTATATTAATATATTTTATAAATTTTTCAAACAACTTTAATCCTAGAAAAATTAATTATGTTTCAACATACATACCAGAATTAGTTTGATGCGAACTTTCATTGAAAAACTCTTCTGTACAATTGCCCTTATCACTAAAATCATTGTCTGCTTCATTTAAAAGTGTCTGGAGCACTGCTTCATAATAGGATCAGTCAATTGGATGATATTTCGAGGCCTAAATTTTAGCACCACTTGATAAGCCTTATATATCAGTGGAATACTAACAGGGAAGGGCGGTTTTCCTATGAAGCCTGCCTTTTTTACCGATAAATTTTCGGTAGAAACGACAGGCATCAAAGGAACCCAAGATTTTTACAGAGATTTTTATCCCTTCGTTCTGAGGTGAGAAGCTGCAATGGTCAGCAATTTTTTTAGAGCGGGCGTTAAAAATGATTGAATAAAAACAGTTAGATTTGGATCAAGAAATAAAAGAGAATTTTAGAATTAAGTAATGCAAGGTAAAAAAAATAGGAAATTAACTAAAACTTAAATTGTATTAAGAGATGCCATAAAGTGTGCATTTTTGATCTTTCATAAGTCATG
>JAPMOQ010001328.1:274403-287407 GCA_026543055.1 Argiope trifasciata | reverse complement strand
TAGTTTTCATTAAAAATAACGTAGCTCATTATATAGTTTTCATTAAAAATAACGAAGCTCATTATTTAGTTTTCATTAAAAATAACGTAGCTCATAAAGCAAAAATTATCCTAGAATCAAATCGAGAATGTAACTTTCTATGATTTTTTTAGCTACCATTTTGTCATTGTTGGAGCTCGTAAATTACTCCAATAGCACTTTATCAAGCTGCGGAAGAATTAGAACATAAATTTCTAACAAATATTAGAATGTTAAAGAAATAATGAAATTTAAAGAAATAATTCTAGAATTTAATCTTTAAATGATTCGAGTAAATTGAGACTAATCAATGATTATTTGTAAATAATAAATTGACGCTTTTTAGAGTTACAAATGCATTGATACATTTATCCTACAAAAGGTGACAAATGCACCTTTTGTAGGATCAGTGTATAGACAACTTATATAAATCATTTTTGAGAATTGTCAGAGCATTTTAATTGAGAGAATACAAATTAAGAATAAAAAAAAAAGAATGAATATAAAACAACTTTATTTACAAATTTGTCTTACAGAAAAAAAATATCGTTTGCAATTTTTGCAACAATAAATGCTGTAAATGGATGCATGTATATGAAAGGAAGATTCAGTATCTATATTAAAGCAAATACAATTATTTTATAAAAAAATTCAAGTTTTAATACTGAAATAAAAGCTGAATATTCAATAAAATACTGTTATCTATACTTATAATAAAGCTCAATGTGTGTGTGTGTGTGTGTTGGCGCTCTACAGGCCAGACCGTTGGACCTACAGCTACCAAATTTGGTACATGTATACCTTGGAGGTCCGGAATGTGCACCTCGAAGCCCTTTTTTCGAATTTTTAATTAGGATTTGAATTAATTTAAATTTAAGCGAAATTTCGACGTTTTTCCGCTATAACTTTCGAAAATATTATCGGATAAACATGATTTTAACATCAATTTAAAGATAAAAAAAATTAGCTTTCTAATAGTATCAGTATTTTAACATTTAACTTAAGCTTCTATTTGTAATGAATTTTTAAAGAAGCATTTCAACTATATTTTTCAACAATATATTTCGGACAAAACAATAAAGTTTAATCTGCAGGAGCACGTTACGAGTGGAAGGGGAAAAATTATCTTTTATCAACAGGATATCAATCAGATATATTTTATCAATCAGATAGATAAAAACTCAAATTAAAAAAATAAATAAATATTGCAAATTAAACATTTAAAAATGCAATTTTCAGCACGTGTCTGCATGAAATGAAATAAATATGAAATATGTTTTTTCTTTTTAAAAAAAGAAAATGCAAAGAATTTTTTGTGACTTTTACAATGTTATTAATTAAATAAATCAGCTTTGTTTAATAATAGAAATACATCTATAAAAAAGTCTAAATGAAGTAAATAGCTGCATAGTATGTAGCACGAGTCTATAAATGCTTTAAAAAATGAAGAATATTTAGTTTTTAATTAAAAAGAGATGAACTTGTGATATCAGTGTTTTAATGTATAACTCAAGCTTCTATTTTTAACGAATTTTTAAAGAAATATTTTAACCATGTTTTTTTGAGCACGTGACTGGATAAAATAAAATAAAACAATGCCGGTAGTTCCAATAAAAAAAAAACTATCATCGCAAGTCAAATCTAAAGAAATACAACTTTCAGCATGTGACTGGATAAAATAACATAAATATAAAATGAGATATCCTCTAAAAAAATAAATGCAAGGCAATGGATTCTATGATCGTTTGCAATAGATATATCATTAATTCCATAAATTATCTTTATTTACAGTAAACCTGGTTGAATTTAGACAGGATATGCATTGAAATCCCAATTTAATGGCATATTTCTATAATCGTTTGTAATATCTGTATCATTAATTCAATAATTTTTCCCCCTTTTCGCTTTCTTTAAAAAACATATTTAACATTTTGGCAACATCACCGAAAAAAATATTTTTAATATTTTGGAAGCATAATCGATAAATTGTTAGAGCATTAAACTCAAAAAGTTTTTCCTAATAAAGTTACCGACTCTTTAACTACTAATAACTGAATCTTTTAACTTTAACTATTTCTTAAATTTTGGCTAATGAATGTGTGATTTAATTGAAGATTTTAGAACGCATTACTCATGGCGAACCAGCTGGTCGCCAAAGGCGGCTAGTACATAATAAATCTAAGATAACATCTTACAGAAATCAAAAACAAAATCGAATAAATTACTTTAAAAATAGCATTACAAATTTTAAATGCTATCTTATAAATCTTCCAGAAAATAATTTCATTTATTCTCTTTTAAATCAAGTTAATTTATCATCTCAGTGAAAGATTTCTGTATAAAATTAATATATTTCAGAAAGGATAAAATTATTTTTTTTTGAAATGGTAAAGAAAAAATTATAAGCTATGTATTAACTTGCTCTATGAACCATTTATCCCATCCAATTGCCAATTTGCTGGAAACAATCAGCATTATTAAATTCGAGAAAAATTTATAATTTTGCTACATACTAGCTGCGCGAGTGCCTCATTTTTTTCCCCGAAGCACATTGATCAACATGGTGATCAAGCATGATGATCAAATAGTTCTCGTAAGAATTTAGAAGGTTCTTAATTGACTGGCCGGTCGAGCCAATCAAGAAACCTGTATTGATAAACTGTAAGGGGCGGGGAATTAAATAGTTAATTTGAAGCATTTAATTTCTTTCAAATATTTAAATATGTACAGAAATTAGATATAATTAATATTTTGGAACCAAAGATTTTAAGAAATTAAAAAAATTAATAAGAATCAAAAGATTAATCTAAAGATCGATTTGCAAATGGATAGAATAAATGGACTAAAATATTTAATAACTACAAAAACTTTTAAAGTTGGATATTTAAAGTTAAAAATATATCACTTAACATTATCAAAAGTAAATTTCCAATTAAATATAATTTTCTATATCAGTGGAAAAATTTCAACAAATATGAAACACATTTAAATTTAAAAGTGTTTGTACAATAAAACTGCAATAAATTTATAAAATTCGATAATTAATCTTTAAATAATTTTAATATTTAAGTTAAAAAAACTAAATACTTTTCAACCCCATTTCAGTTCCACAAGACTTTGCAAGCAAACACAATTAACATACTCTGAATTATTTGCAGTATTATTGCTTCAATATTTGCAATCAAATTTTATTGGCACATATCAATATCAATCAAATATGTTGGCAAATATTTTTGCAATCAAACATTTACCACATGTTCCACTTTCTGCAAGTAAACTATTCTGGAAGTTGTTATCGTGTCCATAAAGGTGCAAAGTGCAAATAAAGTCTATATTCCACCAAAAGTCTTGGTGCTGAGATTTGCCAGTTCTGGAGCCAGGTGGCCGTGGAGGATCTCAATTGGTGGTGCTCCAAGGAGGGAGTGGCTTGACAGTTAAAAACATGTTCTAGACCAGTTGGTGATATCTCCATGCCCTTGAACTGTCCAGTACGTATTCGAGATATTGTAGAGGAGGTTTTTCACAGTTAATAAATGGATTATTGATATAAAATAAACAGCAAATTTTATTGTTTCAGAGTCTTGATCGTAAATTCAATTAAATATATAAAGTAAACCTTCTGGTTGCAAAAAAAAAAAAAAAAAAAAAAAAAATTAATTTCAAGTTTGAGATCATGAAAACTAATGATTCAAAATAAGTATATCAAGATCCTTTCATATATTTCTTAATAATCAAGATTTTTAGAGCAGAATCAGATAGTAACTTGACTATTATGCAAGTAAAATTCTTCAACTGAATGAATGCTACACCATTTATAGGATGAAAATGCGAGTAATTTTAATAAAATGATTTTTAAAAAGTGAATAAAAGTAAAACAAATAGTTGTCTCATTTTCTACAATTAAGACTACAAGTTATAGAATTATACAATCTGTTCTTTTCTAAATTCATTATGTCTATTAGGACATATAAGAAAAATTTATTTACGTTAACTGATAGTTAAGTTGAAATTTTTTTTTTTATAATATGGCATACACTAGCACAGTATTTCAATCTTCTTGCATATCCGGAAGTGATTAAAACTTCGATTAAAAAAAATCAGCATATTCATAAGCATCGAATAAGTTAAATTAGTGGACATGCAAGCCATTTCATTTTGTTTCGAACAATAAGAACATTATTCAGATAAAATTCTGTAGGCAAATGGAAGTAGACAAAAATATATTTGGCAGAAACATGGAATTTAAACATAAGATTTTAAAAGATAAAAAAGGTTTTTGGAATTCTACGTTAGTAGACAACAATTTATAATGGTATAAAAATATTCTGTGTAGAAATATATATTCTCAAAATTTATCGCTTGCGCAAAAGATCTTGTATTATCCGATCTACCAGTCACAACACAAAAGAATATAACTGTAAATGACATCAGAGAATGCCATAATATTATGGAAGGGATTACATTTGTTCTGAAATTGCGATTACTTCTATTGGTTGGCCAATGAAAATTACAAATGTTATTAATAAAAGTTTTATTTGTAGCATTTTAAAATTCACTAAGATACAATAATAAGTAAAAATTTTATTTCCTCCATATGTTTAGAAATTTTTTAAAATGTCCTTATTTCCAAATAAAGAGAACCCGAACAGTAGATAACATCTAGCTATCCATAGCAAAGATATATGAATTTGTCCAGTAATATATCATTACCAACCTAGACTATCTTCTAAAACTATTCTAGTATTATGCACAAAACTGAATATCTTCTCGCTACTATTTCCATTTTAAAAATAGCTGCTATTTTAACGAAAATTCTTAAAAGATTTTGAAACTGAAATATTGAAATTCAAACTGCACAGCGTAGAATGGCTGGTAATTTTAATATGCAATCGTGAATTCGGGTATTTTGTGATCCTAGACAGTATTCATTGAGATTTTTTAATAAACCGGTTAAAATTTTGTATTTCAACACCATTTTTAAAATTTAGTAAATACGCTAATCAATTATTTTTGTCAAGGTTTTGGCGTCTTTTTTACGAAATGTATTTTTATTCCTTAATTACAATGATTTATGATTGCACCACACCCACGTTTTTGCACATATTTTTAATATTCTAATACTATAAAGTTATAATAGAGTCTGTATTCAAGAAATTTAAAATATTTTACGAAATGAATTGCCAAATTATTTGCTGCGGATTCATTTTTTTCAGTTCATCGACCAGGCAACAGCCTAATTTGCTTCTGACAAAGAAAAAAATAAACAAAATATTTCATGCCATATCAAACATTTGTCACCATTTTTTCAATGCGTAGGGTAATTCTGTAATTTTATAACAAAACACTTAATCTGCAAATATATATATCGATTCAATATCAGCGAGTCATACTGTCATACTGTCTTCCAAAGATAAGGCCGACCATGCATAGGATAATCCCATTTTCATTCTTCAGGTACTTTTTGCTCATGGAAATTTGTTTGGATCTCAAATTTAATTATGCATGATGAACGCCATAACATCAGTCTCAGAAGTTGACAATTAGGTCTGGTGGATTAGCATCGGCTATTTTCTGTTAGAAGCTTGTAGTTGCAAAAATTTGATGATAGTTCGAGATTGAGTCCTAATGATTTGAATATAGGATCGATATGATGACCATTATGAGGGATCTAAAAAGAGATTAAGAAATATTCAACTTAATGTTAATTACGTAGGCATTTATTCGCTATAAGCAAATCTTTTAATTGAAGAATCTAAGTTATAATGCTGCTTACTTATTTACAATAGTAATTGATGAAATTCAAGATCTAAAATTTGCTTACATTTACATAATTCAGAAATTAATCATGACTTGAATGAAGGAAATTTGTTTTCAGAGGGAAATTTCAAATTCTCTTTTGAAATCGAAATTATTCAATTAATTTTTTTTATATGCAGTCAACGATAATTTGTTGTAGACATTTACGATATTTCGAATGATCATTTCCTAGAATATTTCAACTACTATGATAGCATTTATTTTCTGTGATGGTTATATGCGTTGCAGCTTACAAATCCTGCTGAGTAAAAATTAACCCATTACACTCGGTTAGTAATGGTAATTTGTAACAAAAGTAATTCGTTACAAAATTATTCATCTAATATAAGATATTGTTCATTGTTCTGAATATATACACTTTTTTCAGGTTGAATTTCCACGAAAAGTTAATTTACATCTCTTTATCATTTTGCAGATATTTTTAACAGAAAGAACTGAACAACAAATAAAATGCCAAAATGATGCATCTTCTTGAATTGTGATCATGAGTCATCTTTCGAGTGCAAATGATTAATATATTCTTTTTAGAGCAGGGCTACGGGGTATTTCAACTCAAAGAATTTTTGTCTAACTCAAACCTTCTCAAAAACAATTATTCTTATTTTCTTTCAAATTTATAGACTTTATTGAGTGCTTACATTCTCAAATCCATTGCTTTGACGATTATTTTTGAATGACATCGTACTCATCTTGCTACAAATACCCATGAAACTTGACGGGTAAGCTATTATTGCAGTTATTCGTATTAATTAGTTTATTCATGAATTCATGTTTATTACCTCAGAAATTATCACAAATAATTTAAATAGTAGACTAGTTATTGAAGGGAAATATCGTTCCGTAGCTTCCAATTTGAACAAAACATTAACACCTTAATTCAAAGTTATTGTAAGAATATTTGGGATAAATACACAAAAGAAAACGTCTGTAAAAAATCGTTTTGTATAAATGCTTGCACAATGATCAAAATATACAAAAATTTATTTTAATACTTTTACCCATTAAGAGAAAAGATCTACAAGAGAGTGGAACAATGCGTGCTGAGGTACAAGAATTCTGAAGGAGCTGAGGCTCCACCATTTTCTAGATTCAATTTTGCAAATAGAAATGTTGTATGTTGAGTAAACCCCATTTCAATGACATGATTAGCTTTACAAGAGAGATATTGGGGTATTTTTGTTAGCTATAATGTCCGTGACCTCAATTACCTGCCTTCCACTCTTCCGACGACGCCTGACTAAAGAAAGATAGAATGTGTTATAGTTCTTTTATGAGAACAATTCTTATCTTAATAGTTCATGCTTGTTTAAGAATACATTTCTTTTACTCGGTAATGACGAGTTTATGCAAATATAAGCAGCAAAAAAATCACCAACAACCAGTCTATTAAAATGCCATTTATTATACACTTGGTATACAACTGACATCTCACTTGGCTTTGTTATATAAGACTATTAATTTAGAAACTTACTGCATCCATGATCTGCTAGTGATTTCCCGCGCTTTCAAGATAGATGGTGCCAGGTTTACAGCCAAGAAGGCAGATACTCTAAATTCAAAGGGATTGGAGTCGGAATCCATCAAAACGACATCAATGTAAATCCGATAATATAACACCTTTCAAAAATAGAACAAAAAAAAAAAGAGTAAAGTAGAAATCAAAGACAATTTATAAAAATAATAATGAACTAAAAAATAAAAAAAATTCTTGGAAAATATGAAACTAAAATGATCAAAAGAGAGCGTGATATGGTGATTGAAATAAGATTTGAAATTTTATCACAGTTTTATTGTATTAAATTTTTAAAAAAAGATTTACTTGATTTTATTTTATACTTACACGTGACTTCATTTATAAATTCCACAGCTACTAGAGCATTTTAATGAAATTTTCGATGCCCGTAATTTAATGAAAAGCTTAATTACGCATCCGTAAGTAAAATTTTCCCTAATATAAATCAAGAAACTAACAATTAAATCCAGTAAATGTTGCGTTATTAACACAAGCAAAATTAAAGAAAAAGTAATGGAAAAAATTTAATTTTTTCTCAACAATTTATTATAAAATAAATCAAGTAAAAAATGCGTCAGATAATTTAATAATCGTCAAATAATATTTTAAAAATTATAGATACTGTAAATTTAAATTGGTTTCACTTTGATATAAAAAGCACTAACTTACCGAACTCTCTTCAATGTTATTATGAGAAGATGCTTCTTATGCATCTAGAATATCCAATTGCTTCGAAGATGTGTCGGGAAAGGAGAAGGCAATCACTCCATTGATGACATCATTACTAGATGACGTCATAGTAATAAAAAAAGGCATCGATGGGAAATTGCTTTTGATCATATTTTCTCCTTTTGCTAGTGAAATCTTTTTCGACTTTAGTTCCACCATATATGAACAAAAGCATTAATTCCACTGATATTGATTCTTCATTCAATATATGCTCTGGCCATTTGTTGCTGATTTTAATGCTATTCTGGATGTCAAAATTTCAATTCAAAACAGCATTCATCTTCAAGGATATCTTTTGTTACAAACTTCTGTTCCACCAGATAGAGCCTTTGAGCCTTCATCTTAGACGTAAACCTTGCTTCACTAATGTGGTAGTGCCGATAGAAAGTACGGATATAAGACGCTAGAATAGCCTATTTTACTGTACATAATAATTGATATGACAATTTGAAATTCATGGTCCATTGGACCACATATGCAACATCATTATTGAATTTGGGAGATAAAGCTGTAATCTGGCTGAATAAATGTTTCTTAGAAATGTGGCGGTTTATTGGTTAATTTTTTACTTTATTTTGCACCACTGAAAATTTTACAGAATGCTCTAAATTTTCCCAATTCCTCCTTGGAACTTCAGGAAATGTATTGGTGAGGTTCTAACACTTATTGGTGACATTCCAACACACCAAGTAATCGTCTCAATTACCTATATTTAGAAAATAAAGAAATGATCTTTTCTTTTTCCATGCCCAATAATTTTATTTCTAAGCATAATGTTCATGCATGATCCACATGCCCTATCAAGGAATCCGAGGCCGATTCGCATTTGATTTTTAATTTGGTTGAAGAGAACAGATTCATGGATTTAGTCTCAGATTATGGAAAATGGCACAGAAATCATTTGGGATAAAGTAACAGCAGTTGATCAACTCGGACTAATCAAGCTGGGCTAAGTAGGAGAATGGTATGACAAAGAAAAACTAGATTTTTTAAAATACTTTAAACAGTTTTTAGTATTGGTAGATGCAAAAGTTTAACTTGTAGAATACAAATTAGCAACTGATATCTGATATCATTCAACAGAAATAAAATCTCAAATATACCAAAGAATTTTTTTCATGATTGCAAGCAACACAAATAGTAGAGCTGTAGTAATGGCA
Source organism: Argiope trifasciata (assembly GCA_026543055.1). NCBI lineage: Eukaryota > Metazoa > Arthropoda > Arachnida > Araneae > Araneidae > Argiope > Argiope trifasciata. The sequence goes on along the minus strand of JAPMOQ010001328.1, from coordinate 278,170 downwards.
ATAGAGCTGAATCCAAAAGATATTTTAATATTATAGAGGAATCAAAAATTACATTTTCATCACTAATCACATAAACTAAAGAATATAACGTGCTCTTCATATTCGTTGTTCTGTATTCAAGTGTTCAAATTGTCAAAAGGAATCTTAATTAGATATCCGTCTCAGTTCAGCTTCAATTTTTTTAAACAATCTCTGCAAATTTGAGATGGTAAATTCAATTTCTTTCTTATTTGTAATGATTTACAGGTTTAGGATCCTACAATTATTTTCCAATGGAAAAAATGTTCCTTTCTTTTCTATACTTCTAAGCAAACTGCTTTTGGTTGTCTTCAACTAGTCACAATTTCTTCAAGAAAATTCTTTTGAACTTTTTAGTCATGCATGTTCTGAATTTACAGAAGTCATCACTGCTAAAGATTTCAAATGCCTCTTTTATATTCATTTATTATTCAATGATAGGCTTCTAAAACAAACTAGCGGATATATTTTTAATGGAAGTTTTTTTTTGCAACCAAAATTGAAGGTATTTGTTAATTTTTCAACATCTTATCGCTGTTTAAAATGGTAAGAGCTGGAAGTATAAAAGTGATCTAAAGATTCAATATCCTGCCTAGCAGAAACTAAATGAAGGCCGATTTAAGACATAGTAATGCAAGACGCTGGATGTCTCTCAAATCCATGCATGAAAAAATAATCTTTTTAAGTCGATGTGTAAAAATATCCACAGACTTATCCTGGTTCCAATAGAGTGTTACTCCATTTTCTTATACGTCCAATTAAAAGTATGAAAAAGTTAAAATCTCTTCTTAAGCAAAGGTGGACCTATTTTCCATTATTATATTTCTAAGAAAATTTTAAAATTCTGAAGATACAAATATTTAATTCTCTAAATGAAGGTAACACCAAGTTCTCTGAAATTTTTGCAATCTTCTGTTTTTATCGGCAACGGCACAGAAAACATTCTCTTTGCTTTCTCCCTTATCACATTGACTTAAGACAGGCAAATGTACATCAGAATTGTGAAATCTTTGCCATTTCAGAGCTTTTTATGCAAAATATTCGAACAGTTCTGCCTTCATTTAAATGCCGCAAGTTCAGATTCTAACGAGTTCAAAAATCTGTCAAATAGTTCAAAATACCCTCAACTAAGCTTCCCTTTCAGGAAGAAAAGACTGACTAGTTAATTTTGAACAAAAAAAAATGCCTATGGAATAAAGCGATTTATCTAGAAGTTGAGAAGGGCAATATCTCTTAGAGGAAGGATTCAAATTTAATTTCTACTTATTTTAATCACATATCGAATTTCAAATCGAAAACTGCCATATAAATTTTATTTTTAGGGTTTCAAACGTCACGGTTATATTGTGAGTGACATTTTATTGAATAATTCGTTTCGATTTTGAACAAAACTAGTATTGATATTTATTGTAAACCATTTCATTCTAAGTTCAATTATTTTTTATCACATAAAAGCTTAAATTCTCTATACATATATATTTATAGTTTGCTAATTTTTTGCAGTATTGATATGAAGATCAAAGGTAATCGAGATTTCGTCGAAACGTTTCAGTCATGTTTACATTCAAAATTCTAACAACTGATATTAGGCAATTAAGCGATACCATTTTATAAAATGGTGGAATTTTTAAATATATAATTAAAAATTTAAATTCTTCGAATTTACAAGAGTCCTAGAGCTCAAGCCTGAAGTTTTTCCATGTTTTTACTTTTCTTGTATGTTGTAGTCGGTATAAGGAATTATCTATTGAAGAATTAGATTTCTAGCCCCTTTTTTAAACTGGTAGAAATCTTGAAATCATAGCTAAACAAATTAGTTTAAAAATGGGGTGACGAATAAGATTTAGCACACATCTTTATACTCAAAATATTGGATTCCTATCCACCTTAATGAACTTAGTAAATGGATTTACCTAGACATTGGACTTAGGTTACAATATGTTCATAGAAATGAAAAAACTCAAAAAATTTAACAGGTAGAAAAATCAAATTTCACGTTTGAAATTTTAGATCTATATAAAATTTTAGACAAAATGTATCAAGAATTAAGTAAAATTTCTGTTCTGCCTTTAATGTGAAAATGATTACTCAAAAATAAACAGAGATTTAAAGATTTACTTCAGTAGGTGAACTTCTGAAAAAGTAAATTCGACAGTTTTCGTTGAAGTGTAAATCATTTGGTTACCTGCAGGATCATTAAGACAATATTAAATCCGTATAGACTAGGTTAGTAAATAAATTATAAACCGAGGAATAAAATTTCAAAAGTTAGAGAAAAAATATTCAGAGAGTTAATATATTTCGGTCATATATTAAAGATTAAAAAATAAAGGGTAATTTTGAATCACCTTCATAGTCTTTGTAGACCTTCAGAAATTTTATTACTTCTATGAATCAAAAACTTATTTCATTATTGCCAATTTTATAAGGAACTGTTACAAATAAACGAATTTAGCAATTAAATTGATACATTTTAAGCGAACAAATTCCTGTTTGAAATTAAATATCGTACATTGAATTTCAGTATTTGGCTGAAGTTTAACAAATATTTATCCACTTTTTCTTTCTACTCACGATAGAATAAATGAACTACATCATATCGATGATTTTTGGCTCAAGTGGATAATATCTTGTATTATGAATAAAATCCCCCCCCCCCCCCCCAAAAAAAAAACCCCAGTCATATAAGAAACTCTTCAAACTTTCATTACATTTATCACAAATTTTTTTATTTACAAAATTCCGAATTTCCATTTGCTTAAAAATATATCTCGAGAAAAATTTCAAAACTTGTCCCTAGTTAGTCAAAATTATAATTTTTTGCAACAACATACAGATGGAAACATTAGCATTGGAACATTTAATCTTACTATGATTAATATTTTCATGGATATTTTTTCGCCAGTTTTAATCCTCAATTATTTAACACATATATTTGTGAGCATAGTGAAAGAAATGTTGAGATGGAGTTCCACTCAATACTATTAGCTTCATATTTGCATATTAACTCATTAACAAATGTAAAATAGTTTTTTCTGCACATTCCAGCCCATGTTACAATTCAGTTCGGAAAAATATTTTTTTTGTTAGCATTATCAAGTCAATCGTTATTATCAATGTTTTCAACATTCCTCTCAATTTACATATTACTATTTATATATGCCATATTACTCGCTATTAAAGTTGAGAAATATCTTCTAACTCGTTCACACATTTCCTTATAACATGCACCGTTATACATCAGCTTATTACTTCCTCCAAAAATTCACATACTAGCAAATATTGTCCACTTCCGTTTGCATTTTTTTTTTACACACATTATCCGCTCCTGCCAACTCATCTATCACAAAAAGGCATTCACCTCCCATTTCCAACACAATTATCACAAAAATGACATTCATTTCTGCTATTTAACACAATTTTCATACATATAAACAACAAACATTTTAAATGAGCAAATTGCTTATGGCTACTGCACATATAATTTTCTCTCGTATCTTTCCACAATATATTTGCTTCATCCAGTACTCACAACAAAGTTCCACCATATATACACACACCACCGACACATAACCCACATCACCATTCCACAGAATATCTACACCACATATACATAACCATTTCGCAGAGTAACCACAACCTAGACTCATAACCCACACCAACCATTCCCCAGAATATCCTCATCAGTCTCATAACCCACACCAACCGTTCCACAGAGTATCCACACCACAGACACATAACCCACGCCA
>JAPMOQ010001328.1:250929-264304 GCA_026543055.1 Argiope trifasciata | reverse complement strand
CACCATACCCCAACCTACCTCACACGGCAATCATTACCTGCATCACCATACCACAATTCCTTTCACACGGCTACCATTACCCACATTCCCATACTAGAACAACTCCACCTTATATCGCAGCTATTGCTCCTATTGCCATAATACAGCAATTCGATCAGAACAAGGCCGCCATTACTCAAACTGACATACTACAGCAATTCCACCTGACAAGGCAACCATTAACCACACCATCATGCACACCTCTAGTTTATAACGTTTCTACAAATTTCAATAAAACAATCATGACCCACGTCGCTTACCAATACTGCACACCATAACCGTTACCCACAAAAACGTATCACAATATTTCCAATCATACAATATCCCCAGTCGATTAGATCTTAACATTACTCGTTACATTTAATCTAATCCCCATTCGATTAGAGATTTTAATATTACCCGTTACATTTTATCTAATCCCCATTCGATTAGAGCTTTTAACATTACCCGTTCCACCTCAAATTTATCTGCCACTATAGCCTGAATTTTACACTTTAAGCATTAACCACATTCTACAGCGACTCTTAAGTTCCCAATAATACATTGCATTGATGATATATATATCCAAGATATTTTTCATTTTACAATGTATACGTACCTCAGGCAAAGGATGTTGATATAATCAAGACTTTTAGTTTTAAGGGTAGAAATGGACAATTAGTAAGTTGATCTGGCATACGTAATTAAATATATAAGCCTTGAAAAAGGGTTTGATTAATTACTATTACTGTATCAAGGTCTTATATGACTCCCGGTTTTGAGCGAAATCTATATATCAAATTTGACATGCTGAGTTAATGTTTATAAAGTATGAGGAATATTGGACTCTCTTTGTATTTAATTATTTTTAGATAATTTGTTACCACGTACAACGTCAAATATTTATTATGTGATGAAACTTCATGACACAGTATACATTAACCTTTTATTGACTATGACGTGATTCATGTGACATTTGACGATTTTCCCTCTCTACAGCATGTAAAGAATTCTGAAGATTGTTCCCGGGTGTTATAATTGGTAATAACTTATTCTGTGACTCCGGGCAGCTATTAAACTGGACACTTATAATCAGGAGAAAAAAAGGAAAAAAGCGATTCCTCTTAAACCTCAACAGAATCTCCACAAAGAATCCCTCCGATGTCATAATTTGGATTGCCGTATTTAAAGTTTTCAAAATATCATAGAAAAATGAAGGGGGAAATGTACCTAAAAGGAAAACATTACAAGTTCAACTAACTGATAAACATCGATGTCTACAGCCTGGCCCATTATCGTATGAAAAGATTTTCAAATTTCTATTAATTTAGAATCGGGAAAATATAACTCTTAAAGATTAAGCGAAAAGATTTTATACCTACAGAATTCTACTTTAGTTTTCTTTTTAAATTGTAAAAAAATTCCCACACACTTAGAAGCAATTTCAGCACTAGCGTTATTTATGAATTACAACAATATACTAATTCAATAAATGGCAATCCAGTTAAGATAAAACTTTTTCGAATACTATTACCTAAAATGCCAAAGAAAAATAAAATAAAGTAAGTTATTTGTCTTAAAGCTAAAAGTCATAAAGAAAGCCACTAAAATAGAATATTTTATCAGGAATTTTTATTGGAAAATGAACTGTTCTTAGCTTTAAGTGAACGAATAGGGACAGGGTTAACGATTTTCCTAAACTCTGCAGTTAGTCCAATTAACCATTAATAGAAGGTTTAGAATTTTCCAACTTTCTGATATTGTATTCACTCATCATAAATTAGAATAGAGAAAAGGGAATATATGAATCGCAAGAAGTTATTGTTTTCTTACTCTCATAAGGGGATATAGAGATAAGCCCATTGATGGATTTTGTCCAACTGTATATAAATTTAAATTTGTGTGAAGATAGGATACTAAACTTCATTCGTCTTTCTTTTTCAGTTAACACGTTTACACATCATAATCAATTTTTTCTGGGTTTGAAGACATAAATTACACATTCAAATATGAAGAATCTTTGCTTTATGAGGACGATGATGATATACTGTAAACATCATAAATAAGTGACTACATTGACTTATTCGGAACTCTTGCGTATTGTGAATTCAGAAAAATTCTTTAGGTAACGATGGCGTTTATTCGCTCTATGACATCTCGCCAACTGAAGTTTGAATGAAAGAGTGAACTAAAATGTTTGCATTAAAATGCGGTTAGGATTGAATAAAACAAAGAACTCAACAAAAGCATGCAGTATGATACTCGTAATCTGTAAATGAATGAGTGTAGTAATAGATATGCCTTTGAATATTCAGAGATATACTAGATTTAAATGCAGCAATTAATCAAGACTATCATCATATAATGGATGAATGCAAAGAATTGTCCAATAAAGTATCTGCTTAAAAAATTGAAACTTCTAAAAGTACCGGAATTTTTATATAAGGATGCATTTAACTGAAATTTTGAAAAATCCTTTGTCATGTTCCCATACATAATGTCGGACTTTGAACAAATTTTCTCAATTATTGCATCAAATAGGTTTTTAAAAAATTATAGTTCAAGAGCAGTACGTTAAACTCCAATAATCTATTCGAATCAGTTTTTAAAATAACTTTTTCAAATATGATACCAAAGTTGCTTTTCGATTTCGAAGCGAGATCTAAAACAAAGCTTTTTATAAATCGATTTCGATTTTTTTTCTATAACTCTTTATGTATATCTACATAAGAAAATTAAAAAGCCGAATTGTCACCGATTATAAATTTCTGCTCTTTGAGTTCAGAAATCTTTTTATAATAGCATGCTTATTGACAACATTGTAACACATAAATGAAAGTTTGAATGGAAATGTATTCCGTACACATAAATATTCCGAGACATCGAATATTTCCCTCCTCCCTCTCGATTTAAACGAAAATTTTGACTGGAACCTCATTGTATAATGAGTGCTTAAAAAGAATTTTCGAATTAACCATCCATCTAAAAAATTAACGGAAATTTCTAAAAAATATTTTATTAAACTGCTTTTAATAGAAATTTATTAAATAATCCTGAATAGAGTGCATATTACTAACATTTGAATAACAAGGGTTTTAATGTACTACCTAAGTTTTAATACTTGTTAATTTGCTTCTTTTTTTTAATACCAGTGAAATTCTAAAATATTTTGAATCACTTGAAACATTCAAAATTCCTTAGAATATCAATATACAGCATTTTGAAAGAGAACTAAAGTATTCATGATATCCAAATTTTTCTACATAAAAAGCTCTGAATCAAGTATTTCACAATTATGATGGACTTACCAAGCTTATTCCAATGTAACAAAGAGGAAAAACTGAAGGAACTTGAGCACAGTCACCAATGAATGGACAGAATTTTGAAAACATTTTCAGTTCTGCATGCTGTCTTTGAGATCGCAAAGGAATTTGTGATAGCAGTTTGAAAGAATCTTTTTGCTTTATAATAACTCGAATTGTACGATAACTTCAGCGAGACACGAGGAATGTTGATCAAGAAGATGCGGATGAAGTTGAGATTTTTCTCTCGATATACTGGACCTGAAATTATGTACAGTTTGGTAAATATTATAGCATAAATTAAACCACTATTTATTACAATATTTTATAAATAGCTCTCTTAACAGCACACAATGCCTGTCGGAATCTGAAGAAACTAGACAGAATTTTTTTTAACTTAAAAAACATAAGGCTTCGTTACCGATGGGAGCGGGAATTTAGTAGCTTCACTGGTATACTGGGCATAAAAAGTGTAGATAACATGAACAATCAAATATTTTTTCCTGACTTCGTAAGCTCTTTATATTATATATTATATATACATATACACCCATTCTGCATATTCAAAATACTTCTATCCGACATCTATTCTTGCAAATTATTAATGGAACGAACGTTATAGCAGAAAAAGAATTGCAAAGAATTCCATTGCAGCTGTCTTTTAAGCGAGAAAGCAGACGATTTCGTAAATTACGATTTCAGACGATTTTTCAAAGCGCATACTAATAACTGAAAATATATCCTATTCGTATTCACATTAAAAAATAGAACTGTCTTTCTTATTAATTGTAAAAAAAACTTTCAAATATAATAAAGAACAAACTTAAAATCCTTAATAGATACTTTTTATTTAACATTTTTCATAAAATAGTTGTTCTTGTAAAACTCAGCTAATTTAAAATGTAGTAAACAAAACCGAATTAGGGTTGCTAGGGGCCAAATTAGGGTTCCTTTGGGTTGCCATATTGACAAGAAACTCCGGGTGCACACTATGCTTCACTTCAACCATTGTTAAGATAAGCTACGAAAGTGATCCTAAAGACTAATAAAAATTTTAAAAATCTCAGAGCATTACTTATCAGTAAAAATTATAATATTAATGCAGGAAGTGGTAAACGTAACTATTTTGCAGAAGTGTTTATTTTGTCCGCTATCTTTATTGGCGACTTGGCATCCTTGACGTAGCAAGAGGCACACTAAACCACATTTTTACCAAATAGTTAATACCTTCTGTTTTGAAATTTTTGTTCAAATAAAACTCGAAACGCTTAAAAATCAGTCGTTTTTGCACAAAGGTATGGCATTTGTAAAATTTAAGACTAAATTTAGAAGTACAATAATTCGATGCATGAATCACATAAGACAACCCAAATCACGGGAGAAAATTATTCTAAAAATCTGCAAGAAAACATTTTGATCTAAATTATACATTACTCAATTATTAGATGATTTATACAGAAAAATTTTACACAAAACTGAGAAGAGGCAATGGAAATAAACAAAAAGTAGATTAAAAAAACTGGCCATGTAGCAAAGTGAGTTTTTTAAAAACAAACACTTACAGTTTTTTTAAAAATATGCAACAGTTTGATTAATATATATTTAACGAATAAAGAATGGGTGGTTATGATAAGTAAATTAATACAAGCAATGATAAAAAGAAGGAAAGCACTCTATGAATTTTGATGGAAACAAATGTATTATTAAGGGATGTTTAAAAAAATATTATCGTAATCTTCAATATACAAAAACAACTTATAAACCAATTAAAGTTTATCAACAGATGCTTAGAAATAGGCTTAAGAAATATTGCTTACCTCTCTATCATTCGACGTCATGGCCAGTTGAAGTATGTAAGTTCTTTGCAAGACGTCATATTAAATATTCACTGAAGACAACACGAAACATTACCCATTCTCTTTATAAAAATAAGCAATAAAATAAATTGAAATTCTGTAAATTCGCATAATTTTAAATTCTAAGCGAATGACGCAAAAGAAAAGTCAAGTCATGAAAACAGCTCGAAAATGCAAGAATGGTTTACTGGGATAGAAGGAGGTAATAATGCAACCATTCTCTTCTTCCAAAGATTTGCTCTAAATGGCCATACAGCAGGCATGGCGATTAAAAAATTTATGAGATTAATTATCCGGATTCGAATGCAGATGATCTCTACTTGGAAACTTAGTAACATTTAAGGTGGGTTCACTCGAGGCGCAAACATTGTCTCTCTGCTGTTGTCCCGGCATTGTCCCTGTGCGAATACTTGAGACAACGCGGACAACGTTTGTCCCAACGGGACAATCATTTGCCATTGTCCCGTTGTGGTCACGTGATTTTCCGGAAGTAGGCGTGATCTTCTATTGCGGACAATAATAAACCTCGTCTGAACCAACCTTTATTGTGATAAATTCAAAAATGAATCAGAACACTCACGTAGAAAACTCGAAAATAACAGCTAAAATGATAATCTTTATCCTTTGCATATATAAAAAAAGTTTATCACCAGTATTATTTTAATAATTAGAATTCTAAAAAATATTGGTATTTATTTCTTTCAATGCATAATAATTGTCTTCATATTCTTGAATGATATAAGAATGTGGAAACGATGCATCATTTATAATGATAAGTCAAATCAATCAATCAATTAAATTATTCATTAATTCAATTTGTTATTTCTGGATTTTTCTTTTTGGAAGTACTAAAATTTAAAAGTCTGGAAGAAAAAAGCTAATAAAATAGTAAAATTCAAAGATTAAGCTTTGAATCCTGCTCTTGTTGAAACAGGCTAATATAATTTTGTTTGATATGGTAGTAGTAAATTTCCAGCAGTTTAGAGAGGTCGCGGTGGCCTGGTGGTAAAGTCTCGGCTTCGAAACCAGAGGGATGCAGGTTCGAGGTCCGATTCCAACGAAGAACAATTTAAACCTTTATTGGAATTTAAGTTGATGGAATATAGTATCATAGCATTTCCTCTAAAAATATTTAGTGAAATAATGTTTTCAGGATTTATCTCGAAAATGATGAATAGTAGAGACAGACAAAAATTACGAATCAAGATCTATAATTATCGAGAGGCCATAACTATTTTAACGCGATATTTAGAAGTGTATATTTGACAACCTTTATTTATAAGAACTTTTATGTATAGTAGTATTTTATTTAAAGAGGATATTTTATTTACATTTTTGATACAAATATCGTGTAAAATTATCAAAATCAGATTTATTTTAATTAAAAGTGCTGAATCAATGCACATCTGTTTTATCCCTCATTACTGTAGTCTAAACATCAATTCAGGATATGTACAGCTAACTTCCAAATAAAATTTTTTAATGTTTCTTATTTGGACTGTATTCATTAGGCTGTTACTAATTTGAATGATGAATTTTAAGACTTTTCCTGACATTGTACATTAGCTTACGAGGATTATTTGTTTTATTTGCAGAATATATTCCAATAGTTGAGGAAACTATCAAAATCTGTTTTTTTTGGGGGGGGGGGGTTTAGCTCTATTTCTTCGCTTGATGGAGATAATTACGTTTTCATTAAAATAAGAGTTTAGTTGAGTTATATTAACGTCCCGTTTTAAAGCAACATTAGGGACATTTCTGGATGGACCTCGTAATTTTGAACCGCTGTCAAATGATGAGAATGACTCCCGATCCGGCACCCCTCTTTTCATACAGTTTGTTGCAAATGTAAAATGACAATTGTAACTGACGACTTAAATTTCGCTTAATTGGTCATTATTATTAATAGATGGATATTACTCTTTAAATACAGTTTGCCTATTATAAATATAAATGTCAACTGTCAATTGTAAAGGATGTCAATTGTAAATGTAAATGTCAATTGTAAATGGGCTTCAATAATCAATTTTAAATGTTAATGTCAAGCGTAACTAGTTGTCAGTTGTGATTGACGTGTTAAATTTCCCTAAATTGGATTTGGTCCTTATTATTAATAGACGGATATTAGTCTTTTAATACAATTAGTCAATTGTAAATATTTTGCCCATTGTTAATTGTTAATGTTTTTTTTTTTTTTACATTGTGAAAAGCTGAAGGGTCGTTTTTAAAATATTTCTAAATATAATCAAAACTTAAAGATGCTAACATATAGACTGCTTATAATAATAGAACATGAAATACGAATTTGATTTCGTTCCTTTATTATATTCTTTAAATTTTATCCAATGCTATGAATTAACAGTCCGTATGTGAAAACAAATCCACAGGCCGACAACAGAAGACTCCTTTTAATTTCAATCATACCACCAGCAGTCAAACAGATGGTGTCTTTCTGCCTAATTTCGTCTAGAACACAGAATTCTTTCCTCTTGTCCAAAATGTCGAAGTTATATTTATTAATCAGTAAACTGGCTGTCTCCTTAATTGTTGAAATGCCTTCTGGAATCTTGGAGCCTTGAATCATCAGAATGGTTATTAAAGCGACTGCTGCAATAATGTCTACAACTAGTTCTACAACGACATACGGTAGAATGGATTTTTGGAGGAATATAGACATAACAATATACAGATTCAGGAATTTACTCAAAAAGATTAAAAACAGAGGCATTGATAAAATATCCTTTAAAAGTCTTATATTTTCTTCTAAGGTGTTATACTTCTTCCTTAATTCAACGCATTTTGCCGAAATTGTGGATGAATCCATATTTCTCAAATTATTATTAAAGTTGCATAGCAAATGGATTGAATGATGTATTAGTAGTAACATTGGCAAACAAACCAGATAGGGAAGTTGGATATACATTATGAAATAGATGCAGTATCCAAATAAGTTAAGAACTGTTCTGAGTATTTTATTTGGAAATTGGTATCCAAATGCCCAAAACACATACGTTCCATCATCCCCGTAAGCCACGTAAGTAAGCAGAGAAGCAATAAAGAGCGGTAAAATGAAGCATACTGACAATAGAGCCATCTTCATGTAATGCAAGTGCCTTTTCTTCAAATTATTTCTTGATGAATTCTTACTAGAGTTCCATGAGACGATAAGAGTGTTTATATTTTCCTTCTGGCTGTTCATGGAGTGTGGCAAAGCGACAGAAAAGAGAGTGTTGAAATTGTAACATATGAGTATTTTGAATTGATTTTGATGGAAACTTGACATCGAACCAGTCAGCACTAAGTACGCAGACAATACATGAACTAAAAATATGTAACATTTAAAGCACCTGCTCAACCGATTGAAATTTCGTTTTTCGAAAAAGTCGAAGAAATGAATCATCAATAAAACAGAATCCAACGAGTTAAATTTCGCTGAATTGGATATGGTCATTATTGTTAATAGACAGATATTGCTCTTTTAATACAGTTTAGCACAATTAAACAATCATATGTTAAAAGCACAGTCACTGAGTGATTACACTTTCGGAAATATTTCAAATGTTTTAGATCAACTAGATTAATTAATATGACTCTTTTCTAAGATCTGAATTTTTCCACTGAGAGATTTTAGTAATACATCTGGAGTAAAAGAAAATGTTGTAATGGACAATTTAATTTCAATTTATATACTTTCATCTGTAGAAAACTCGCTAATTGTCCAACGATTTTAATACGACGATATATCATGACAATAATATTGATCTTCTACTACTCAAGTCGTTAGCAATATCGTTTTCCTTTGTGCATGCTATGACACAAACGGTTCAATATGATAGATATATAATGACAGTTTATCGGTTATTTTTACATTTTTATTTTCTTCTTATACTAAAATTCGTTTTTAATCAGCCAAAGTGCTGTTATGAAATGTATTTTTTTTCAGTATTTTAAATATTGAAAGAGTTAAAATTATACTTCTAAGAATCAATAGAAAATTTAATATACATTAAATCAATCTTCTTAAAACCATTTATTTTTTGGGGATTTTGATCAGCTTTGCAGATGTTAAGAAAGTACAAATATACATAAAAAATAGTCTTTATAGTGCAATATTTAGTTTATCTGCCCTCAGAACAATAATCTATCTATCTATCTATATTCACACACACGCACGCGCGCGCGCGCGTTAGTGTTACAAATTTTTTTAAAGTGGAACAAATGTTAATTTACTATTGCAATTTGACATACACTAACAGATACACAGTTTCATGAAATTTTAAATTTTTGAAAGGTTTTTTTTTGGGGGGGGGGAGGAAATCAGAATTTTCGTTGCTACTTAGAATCGATATTATCATCATGAGAAAACATGATGTTTTGGTTTGAGGTTTTTGTTGGCTCAAAATGCGTAAGCAACGCATTGTTGAAGCCTCAAAATGCGTATTCAGCAGATTAGACGATTTATTGCTTCTGAGGTATTCATTTTTCGGTGTTAGTGTTAATAGAAAATAATGCTGAAGATTGTCATATTTTATGATTTACCGCCAACTAAAGTTGCAATTTGATTTCCAAATCGTTCAATCTCTGAATTCTTACAAATTGTTTCAATTCATTTAAGTCATTAACCAATTTAAACCAATTCGAAACAATCACGAGACTATGAAGGCACAGAAAGTTTTAGACAGATTGAGATAAAAAAAAAAACTCCTCGTTTTTTAAAAAAATATTTTTTCTTCTTTTTTTTAAACTATTGAAGCACACGTAATCTGATTACTTTTAGTTTAGTTACACTAACGTCCCGTTTTGAAGCAACACTAGGGCTAAGCGTAATATGATTTTCTCGTGATTGTTTCAAACCAGAGTAAACTGGGTAATGATTTGAATCAACTAAGACAAATAATGACTTAAAAATAATGTTTTCACATGATAACTTGAAATTTGCGATCATATATTTCATTTTTTGATAATTATTCGCTCCTTTTTTTAAAAAAAAAATACTGTGCAAAGTAATTTTTTTAAGCAAATCGCTCTAAAACTTCAAGCAAGAACTCCTCCGAGAAGATTGCTAGGCTTATTTTACTAGCATTTGTTTTCTATAATGATAAATGTTGCACTTTGTGAATCTTATTAAATGAAAATGAATATTCATTTTAACACTGGGTTTACGGAATATGTCAATTTGGCTCTCAGATTTAATGAGTGAAATTTATAACAATTACTCAGCACTTTTCGATTAACCGAGAGCAGAAAAAAATCGTCAAATAATTTTGAACTGTGGCCGAAAAATTCAACAAGATCTGCGCCAACTTTTATATAAATCTAATCGCGCAACAATCTTTTTTGTGGGGGTAGAGTTTACATTACTTGGCAATTTTTTCCTGAGCCCTGAAAACCGAAAAAGTACCCATTACTCTTATTCTCTTTCAATTTATGCATATTATTGTGCAAGTACGCACACAAATTTGTCTCAGCTCAATAGTTTCATAGTATATCAATATTTTTCGCCGCCAGACGAACTGACGATAAGCTAATATCACATTTATTTGTAATAAATCGGAATTTATACAAGAAATTACATTTATTACCGAAACATATCAAAGTAATAATAATAAATAATTCTATACCTACCCTGATGGCGAGAATCAAACATCCTCATATCTGAGATGCCCCGGTGGGAACACCAGATATATAAAAACAGAAGTAACAAAAATAACTTGACTCTCTGTTATTTAGCGAAATGATGAGTCAAACAACTTACGGCTTTGCAAAATATCAGGCGAGGCATTGAAGTAAAAAATAGGTGAAATTGTAGCTATTGGCGATAGCTAGGCTCGAACTTGGAGCCTGATGGTTTGGTAGCGAGATGACATGACCACAAGACTAAAAGTGATACCTCAGTCTTGAAGATTTTTTTCTGGCTTATAATACTACCACCACAATACTCCCCCTCCAGTGAGAAGATGGACGAACGATAACGGTTTTTTCTGTTTTTTAGTGGTGATCTTATTGGCTGTCCTCGTCTCGGCCAAAGACCGCCGTGTTGGCTAATGGCAGTTGGGGCTTGTCAAAGATGTCGTGACTGCCGTCCTCCAAGTTCCCACAGCAAATAATATCTTTGGGGGTACTGAATCAGGGATGAGTCACTTCTGATTGGGATCTAAATTCTGACTTGCGGATGGATGATTGAGTTCGACTGCCCTTTAAAAAGGACTGTGTCGTATGTGTTCGAGCAAAGTCGTAATTTATTCTTAACTGTGTTCGTTAAGAACGAAAGGAGCACACTTCTGCCTTAGTTCGAAAGAGCTAAATCCCATTCGACTTGCTATGAACAAGTGGCATTAGACCGACCGACCTATTGGCTGATTATTTATCGCCATTTTTTATTTATTTATTATTCTGGTAGATGGGACCACAACAGATGCACGAAGATTGGATATTTTTTTTCATCATCCTAGGTCAGCAATGTTACTATTGTTGATAGCTAGGCCCGAATTCGGGACCTTATGATTCGGTAACCAGATGACATGATCATGAGACTAAAAGTGATCCCTCAATTTTCAGGATTTTATCTGGCTTATAAAGCTTCCACTACAAAATTATATCCATTATTCCTGAGAGGAGCAAATAAACAACAAAATTGCTCAAAGTTACATAAGTTTATGTTCTTGAAGTTTTAATCCGAAAAAGGTTCAACCATGAATGGTTTATTAAAGAATTAGGATATTAGGAGTCAAACTTTATTCATACACCGTTACTTCTTTCCTTAAATTCGCGCAGGATGGCGACAATAACACTGGTGGTGGTGAGTCTGATGCCACTTGGTCATACCAAGCCCGAATGAAAGAAACTCTTTCGAATGAAGGCAGATGTGTACGCTTTTCGTTGAGCCCCGTTAAGGTGAAAGTACGGCTTTGCTCGAACACACAAGACACAACCCTTTTTAGGGGGTGGTCGAATAATAACTTTTACTACTTAAAAATCACTATTACTACATAATGTGAATACAGACGAAAATTTAAAATCTGAAGCTGCGGATTTCAAACTAAATTTCTTCACCTTCTCAGAGCACTCAGAAAATGACGCAAAATAAGGTTACCGCAAACAATAAGCTTAAACGCTTGCTTTTGGAATCTGCATATCTGTACCGTATTTAGTTATTTTGGTCATCGGATTTATTTGGCAATTTTCAGTTTTAAGATGACTAAGTTCCAATTTACAAATTATTCCAAGATCTTTGGTTCCCAAGGCAATTATCAGATTTATTAAGATTACCAAGTTCTGGCATTAAATTACTTGGCGTTAAGTTCTTTGCATAAGTTACATATTATGCAAAGATGGTTTGTTTCCTCGGTGATTTTCAGATTCCATCAAGGTTATCAATTTCTAATTTACATATTATGCCCAGAGGGGTGGATTACTTGGCAATTTTCAGACATTATCAAGGTTTCAAATGTCTAATTTACATATGATTCCGAGATGGTTGGAATCCTTGGAGAGTTTCAGATTCTATCAAGGTAACAAACCCAATTTATATATCATTCCAAGATAGTTCGGTTCCTTGGCAATTTTAAAAATAAGACATGATCGCCAAATCCCCCTAGGCATAAAATACCCAGATGAATAATGAATTTTCGTACTTTTTGTAATTTATAGTAGTTTCCATAAAAATAAAGAGAGCCAAGATTTCTATTCCTTATTTAAAAGTAAAACACAATATGTTTCTGACCGAATTATGTTATCAAAATATATTCCCTTTTGTATCTCTAAGTACATCACTTGGTGGTATTGTGGTTGTGTTAAAACTCAAAGAAAACTATTTTACACACTAGGATTTATTCAATAAAACATATTTAAACTTCAAATTATAATAGACATTAAAGCGAGTTATTTTAGTTTTGTACCTATTCTATTTATTTTGTCCAATAATCTGAATTAAGTAGTTTTCTTACAGTTTAAAACTATATAAGATTTGGCTGTCACATTTCTGACTTTACATTGTTCATCGTCATAATATAACTTCAGTTTCCTAATCCTCAAGTTAACTGCACAGGTATTGAGCATTCGTTTATCAACTTTAAACATTGGACAGAAATCACGTGATTAAATATTTGGTTGGCGTGGGTTATGAGACTCTTGTGGATACTCTATGGAAGGATTGGCGTGGGTTATGAGACTGTTGTGGATACTCTATGGAAGGGTTGG
>JAPMOQ010001328.1:133150-247809 GCA_026543055.1 Argiope trifasciata | reverse complement strand
GGTGTGGATACTGACTGGAATGGTTGACATGAGTTATGAGACTGGTGTGGATACTCTATGGAAGGGTTGGATTGGGATATGAGTCTGTGGTGCGGATACTTTGTGGAATGGTTAGCTTGGGTTATGAGTCTGTGGCCCGGATACTCCGTGGAATGGTTGGCTTCGGTTATGAGTCTGTGGTGTGGATACTTTGTGGAATGATTTGCTTAGGTTGTGTGGATATTATGAGGCATGGTGGCTCATGATATGTGCCTGTGATGTGGATACTCTGTGAAATGGTTGGCGTGGGTTATGAGACTGTTGTGGAAACTCTATGGAAGGGTTGGATTGGGATATGAGTCTGCGGTGTGGATACTTTGTGGAAGGGTTGGATTGGGATACGAGTCTGTGGTGTGGATACTTTGTGGAAGGGTTGGATTGGGATATGAGTCTGTGATGTGGATACTTCATGGAACTGGGTTATATATATGAGATGGTGATACTCTGTGGAATGTTAATGTGGTGTGGGTATTCTGTGGAATGATGGCACGAATTATGTGTCGGTGGTGTGGATATATGGTGGAATTATGTTGTGAGTACTGGATGAAGCAAATGTGTTGTGGAAAGGGAGGTGAGAAAATTATGTGTGAAGTAGCCTTAACCTATCTACCCATTAAAATGTTTTTTTGTTTGCAAGTAATAAAATTGAGTTGAAAAGAGAAGGTAATGAATGCCCTTTTTGTGATAATTGTGTTGGTGAAAATGGGAAGTGAATGCCGTTTTGTGATATGAGTTGGTGGGAGCGGATATTGTGTGTAAAAAAAATATTGGAACGTAAGTGGACAATATTTTCTAGTGTGTGAATTTTGTGGAGAAGTTGCGCGCTAGTGTATGACGGTACATGATATACGGAAACATGTGAACGAGTGAGGAGATATTCCCCCTTTATTAGCGAGTAATATGGTGTATATGAGTAGTAAATATGCAAATTGAGAGGAATAGTGAAAACAATAGTAATTACAATCGACTTAATATTGCTAACAAAGAATATTTTTCAGAACTGAATTATTACATTGACTAGAATGTACTTAAAAAAACTATTTTGCTTTTGTAGATGAATTAATTTGTAAATATAAATCTAATAGTGTTACGTGGAATTCCATATCAGTATTTCTTCTATGCTCATAAGTAGGTGAATTAAATAATTGAGGATTAAAACTGGCGAAAAAATATACATGACAATATTAATCATATGGAGATCAAATGCTCCAATGCTGATATGTTTCTATCGGTAAGTTGCAAAATTTATAAATTTGACTAACTAGGGACAAGTTTTGAAATTTTCCTCTGGATATATTTTTAAACATATAAAAATTCGGAATTTTGTGAATAAATAATTTGAAATATTGGATAAATTTAATGAGAGTCCGACGAGTTTCTAATATGATTGGGTTATTTTATTGGGAGCTTTATTCATAATTCAAGATATTATTCATTTAAGCCAAAAATCATCGACATTATGTAAATTTATTCTAGCGAGAGTGGAAAAAAAAAGTGGATAAATATTTATTAAATTTCAGCCAAATGCTGAAATTCAATATACGATATTTAATTTCAGACATGAATTTGTTAGTTGAAAATGTATCAATTGAATTCGTAAAGGGATTTATATGTAAAATTTCCTTATAAAATTGGCAATATTGAAATAAACTCTTGATTCTAAGGAGTAATCGTGTTTCTGAATATCTGCAAAGATTTTGATGGTGCTTCAAAATTACCTTTTATTTTTTAATCTCTAGTATATGACCGAAATATAAAACACCATTTCTCTGAATAATTTTTCTCTAACTTTTGAAATTTTATTCCTCAGTTTATAATTTATTAACTAATCTAGTTCATACGGATTTAGTATAATGTTTTAATAATCCCGCAAATAACCAAATGATTTACATTTCAACGAATTTAGCTCACAAACTGTCGAATCTACTTTTTGAGAAGTTCACTCATTGATGTAAATCATTAAATATGGGTTTATTTTAAATAATCATTTTCACATTAAAGGCAGAACAGACATTTTATTTGATTATTGATACATTTTTTCAAATTTCGAATAGATCTAAAATTTCAAATATGAAAATTAATGTATTATTTCATTTGTATACTCATTATTTTCTGATTTTTTGTATCTCTTTGTGAAATAAGAACTTTGTGGAACTTATAGGTAAGAAGTTCGTTAAAATGGATAGGAATCCAATATTATGGATATAAAGATGTGTGCTAAATTTTTTTCGCCATCCCATTTTTAAGTTGATTTGTTCAGCTATGATTTCAAGATTTTAACCAGTTTAAAAAAGAGGTCTGAAATCTAATTCTTCAATATATAATTCTTTATAACGACTACGATATACAAGAAAAATAAAAACGTGAAACAACTTCACGCTTGAGCTCTCTAACTCTTGTAAATGTGAGGAATTTAAATTTTTAATTATATATTTAAATTCCACAATTCTATAAAATGGTATAGCTTAATTGCGGAATCTCAGTTTGTTAGAAGTTTGAATGGAAACATGATCGAAATGTTTACATGAAATCTCGATTACATTTGATTAACTTATTAATACTTTAAAAAATTAGCAAACGGTGAATATATGCATAGAGTATTTTTTAAACTGTTTTGTAGTAAAAATAATTAAACTTAGAATGAAATGATATACAATAAATATCAATAATTTTGTACGAAATTGAAACGAATTATTCAATAAAATGCCACTGACCATATAACCGTAACGTTTGGAAACAGATAAAATAAAATTTATACGGCAGTTTGTGATTTGAAATTCGAAATGATGTGGTTAAACTAAAAAGTTAGCTTTAGTTCGAAAGAGCTAAATCACATTCGACTTGGTATGACCAAGTGGCTGATTATTTATCGCCATTTTTTATTTATTTATTATTCGGGTAGATGGGGCCACAACAGATGCACGAAGATTGGATATTTTTTTTTACATCATCCTAGGTGAGCAATGTTACTATTGTTGATAGCTAGGCCCGATTTCGGGACCTTATGATTCGGTAAACAGATGACATGACCATGAGACTAAAAGTGATCACTCAATCTTCAGGATGTTATCTGGCTTATAAAGCTTCCACTACAAAATGATGTCCATTATTCCTAAGAGAAGCAAGTAAACAACAAAATTCATCAAAGTTACATAAGTTTATGTTCTTGAAGTTTTAATCCAAAAAAAGTTCATCCATGAATGGTTTATTAAAGAATTATGATATTAGGAGTGAAGCTTTATTCATACAACGTTACTTCTTACCTTAAATTCACGCAGGATGGCGACAATAACTGGTGGTGGTGGGTCTGATGCCACTTGGTCATACCAAGCACGAATGAGCGAAACTCTTTCAAATGAAGGCAGATGTGTACGCTTTTCGTTGAGCCCGTTAAGGTGAAAGTACGACTTTGCTCGAACACACAAGACCCAACCCTTCTTAGGGGGCGGTCGAACTTGTTCATACACTCATTCATCCATCCGCAAGTAAGAATTTAGATCCAAATCAGAGACCGACTTATCACTGATTCAGTACCCCCAGAGGTATCATTTGCGATGGGAACTTGAAGGACTTTGCACTCACGACCTATTGAACGTGCCCCACTGCCATTAGCTAACACGGCGGACTTTGGCGGAGACGAGCACAGAACTCGCAATCTTTTGATTACGAGACTGATGCTCCACCAACCAGGCTACCGCTGCCATAATATAATAACTTTTACTACCTAACAATCACTATTACTACATAATGCGAATACAGACAAAAATTTAAAATATGAAGCTGCGGATTTCAAACTAAATTTCTTCACCTTCTCAGAGCGCTCAGAAAATGACGCAAAATAAGGTTAGCGCAAACAATAAGCTTAAACCCTTGCTTTTGGAAAACTAATAAGATGCATATCTGTACCATATTTAGTTATTTTGGTTATAAGATTTATTTGGCAATTTTCAGTTTTAAGATGACTTAGTTCCCATTTACAAATTATTCCAAGATGTTTGGTTCCCAAGACAATTATAAGATTTATTAAGATTACCAAGTTCTGGCATTAAGTTACTTGGCGTTAAATTCTTTGCATAAGTTACATATTATGAAAAGATGTTTTGTTTCCTCGGCGATTTTCAGATTCCATCAAGGTTGTCAATTTTTAATTTACATATTATACCCAGAGGGGTGGATTACTTGGCAATTTTCAGATATTATCAAGGTTTCAAATGTCTAATTTACATATGATGGCAAGATGTTTCCTTTCCTCCGGTAGTTTCAGATTCTATCATGGTAGCTAACTTAATTTATATATCATTCCAAGATAGTTTGGCTCCTTGGCAATTTTAAGAATAAGACATGATCGCCAAATCCCCCTAGGCATAAAATACCCAGATGAATAACGAAGTTTCGTACTTTTTGTAATTTATAGTAGTTACCATTAAAATAAAGAGAGCCAAGATTTATATTCCTTATGTAAAAGTAAAACACAATGTGCTTCTGACCGAATTATGTTATCAAAATATATTTCCTTTTGTATCTCTAAGTACATCACTTGGTGGTATTGTGGTTGTGTTAGAACTCAATGAAAACTATTTTACACACTAGGATTTATTCAATAAAAAATATTTAAACTTCAAATTATAATAGACATTAAAGCGAGTTCTTTTAGTTTTGTACCTATTCTATTTATTTTGTCCAATAATCTGAATTAAGTAGTTTTCTTACAGTTTAAAACTATTTAAGACTTGGCTGTCACATTTCTGACTTTACATTGTTCATCGTCATATGATAACTTCAGTTTCCTAATCCTCAGGTTAACTGCACAGGTATTGAGCATTCGTTTATCAACTTTAAACAATGGACAGAAATCAAGTGATTAAATATTTGATAAAGCGATTGAAATTTTGAAATTCAGTATAATTATGAAATGCTATGCAATAATAATTTTTAATTGTTAAATTTAAGATAAATTAAAGTAAAAAGAATTTCTTTTAAATTGAACATGATGTAACAATCATTTTGAGCAATAGTATTTTCAAAAGTTATCACGCGCACAAACCAAGACATGGTTTAATTTTTAACTAATTAAAATGTCATTCAATACTTCAAAATAAAAAACACGTCAAGCAAGGCTGCATATTTCGATTCCTTTTTCAGTCCCATTGAAAAATCTTTCTTTCTTAAAGTCATAACTTTCCTTAAAGAAAAACTAAAACCTAGAAACCAAGATATGTTTTTGCATATGAGGAACGAACTGCCTCCTACATTTTACTTGAAACTTCTTACTGTTTCCAAAAACAACCAACTTATCCATCAGTGGCTCTTCAAACTGGACGAAAAGAATTCTGATTTTCAAGCTGAGCTTTCGGCCATGAAAGATGCATGTAAATGTGCCAGAGAATTCGACAACAATTCTAATATATGGAGTGATAATAAGTCCAAATTTAAAGCCAAACTGCTCATTTTTTTCCTGAAGCCTGATACTATTGAGTTACACCTTTCTATTCTAATAGACTAGATTAAAGCCCTTCAGGACTACAACGGCAGCGTGTTTATAGATTCATTAGCCTAACAGACCATTTATACAGGTAACCTTGCTCAATATCCAGCTCCAAGAAGGTTCCTTAAGAGTACATAAAATAAATAGAGCTCACAGCGATGGCAAGAAGAATAGTACAATGACTCAACTGGAAGAAATATTTATCAAATTCTCCCCAAAGTCTCTCTCAGCCCATCATCATGGGACTGCTAAAATATAATATTTGGAGCCCATTTCTTCCTTACTTCAAACCATTTAATATTAAAGGATATGAACATTGTGACTGTGGAGAAGTAGGTGATACACTTCATTTATACCTACAGTTGCCTTCTCGCAAATTTGTTTTCACCTTTAAAGACCAGTGCATGATCTCAAACGAGTCTGGTGGATAAATATGATGAAACACGGCATGTGCAAAATAAAAAAAATCCGGTTCTGTTTCTGCAAGATAACAAAGATTTCATTTTCCCAGGAGCAAGCACGGAATAATTTTTGTCTCTTTCATCCCCCAAGCTCGCAATCCAATCACGCAATCGAGCAATCTGTTTACTTAGCAGTACTAAATCCCTTTCCTCGCCAAATATTCCCTTTTCTCATAATTTTATTGTTTAAGTGGTCGTATAGTTATTTTGAGCGCTGCATATAACCTTATACCTTTATTTCTCTCTAAATAAATCTTTCCACGCATATCTATTCAACAAGCAGGGAATCTTAGGCGATTCAAAATTCAGGGATATTCAGTGGCGAAAAGAAAGCGTCCTAAATTTGGCCTTTCTTTGTCATATGAGCTGGCCAGAGCATCTCCAATAAATAAACACCCATTTAAGTCTATAATTAACAAATGTGTCTTTCAGTTGTCTGTTTGTCTTACTTTCATCAATTTTCATGCATGTCGCCACATTTGCTCATAGCATTTCCATTTACTTAGGACAGTCTTTCATTCTGATTTACTACATACTGCTCCTAGGCCACGCCGTAGCGCAAACAATGAGAAACATAAATCTTAAATTAATATGTAAACAAAGAACATTTGAGTGCGCCCATGAAAAAACACCCTAAATGTGGTAAAAGTTTTAAAAACTGCTTCATTAATTCAAAAACTAACACTAAACATTAATATAAAAACTGCTTCAGACAATTATGGCAGTGTAATGGTCTGGCATCATATTAGATGGCCGCACTCATCTCCATGTCTTTGACAGAGTCTCTATGACTGGTGTGATGTATAGGGATAAGGTCTTGAAGCCCTATGTTCGCCTTTTCTGGGTGCAATGTGCCCCGAGTTCATCTTAATGGACGATAACGCGAGGCCACTTGGAGTTCTTCTGGACGAAGAATTTCTCGAAAGTGAGGATGATATGCCGGATGGATTAACCAGTCAGATCTTCAGCCCCCAGCCGTATAGAGCATGTCTGGGACACTCTGGAGAGGGCAATTGCAATTTATCCGAGAACCATTCAGGAACTGAAAACAGCGTTGGTCCATGAATCGGATTAACTGCCACATGCACTGATAAACTGATTTATTTCCTGTGTGACATCACGTTGCAAGGCGTGTAGAGCTGTAAAATTGGATCATGCCCCGCATTAACCCATTTCTGTTGTCTATTCTGCAAATGCAGTTTCAGACCAGTATGACATCACGTTGAAAGGTGTATATAACTATAAGAAGGGATCATGACCTCTATTAACCCATTCCTTTTGTGTATTCTGCAACCGCTGTTTCAGACCTTGAGACTCCCATGAGTGTTACACACAAACATGTGTGCCTATTATAACTGTTGAGTGTTTATTTTATTTGTTATATCAAGCTATGTTCACACAAAAGTTTATTAAAATCTGTCCAGTAGTTCTTGAGATCGTTGATCAAATAAGAAAATTCTATTAGTTTATTACACAAATGTAAATAAGGGACACAATTTTGATTTGGTTCCATTATTATATACTTTGAATTTTATCCAAGGCTATAAATTAGCAGTCCATACGTGAAAACAAATCCGCAGGCTGACAACAGAAAACTCCTTTTAATTTGTATCATACCAGCTCCAGACAAATAGATGGTATCTTTCTTTCTAATTTCGTCTAAAACACAAAATTCGTTCCACTTATTCAAAATGTCGAAGTTGTATTTACTAATCAGTAAACTTGCTGTTTCCTTTATTGTTGAAATGTTTTCTGGAATCTTCGAGCCGTGAACCGTCAGAATGGTTATTAAAGTGACAGCGGCTAGACTGTCTACTATTAGTTCTACTGCGATATATGGCAGGATAGATTTTTGAAGGAATATAGACAGAACAATGTACAAATTCAGAAATCTACCTAAAAAGAAAATAAACAATGGCATTGATAAAATGATCTTTAAAAGTTTTATATTTTCTTCTAAGGTATTGTATTTTCCCCTGATTTCACTACATTTTTCTGAAATTGTGAACGAATCCATATTTCTCAAATTATTATTAAAGTTGCTTAGCAGATAAATGCAATGATGTATTAGTAGTAACATAGACAAACAAACCAGACAGGGAAATTGTATATACATCATAAAATATATGCAGTATCCAAAGAAATTAAGAGCTGCTCTGAGCATTTTATTTTGAAGATGGTATCCAAATGACCAAAAAACATACATTCCGTCATTCCCGTAAGACAGGTAGGTAAACAGAGAAGCAATTAAGATAGGCGAAATGAAGCATACTGATAATAGAACCTTCATCATGTAGCGCAAGTGCGATTTCTTCAAATTGTAACTTGACGAATTCGAAAGAGAATTCCACGAAACGATAAGAGCTTTGATATTTTCCTTCTGGTTATTGATGGAGTGTGACAAAGCGGTAGAAAAGAGAGTATTGAACATGTAACATATCAGTACTTTAAATTGGCTTTCATAAAAACATGATGCCAAACCAGTCAACACTAAGTACACAGAAAAAACATGAAGCAAAACTATGTAACATTTAAGGCATCGACTCAACGGTATGGTGTTTCGTTTTTTGAAAAAGCTGAAGAAATTAATAATTAAGAAAATGGAATGTGAACACTCTGTTTTTGAGTTGACTTTCGTTGAATTCGATTTTGCCATTATTCATTAATGGACAAGTATCACTTTTTTAAAGTAGTTTTACATCGTCTGAAAAAGCATGTACAAAAGATACAGTCACTGCACTGATTTTAGATTTGGAAGTAAATTCCCGTGCTTTAGGTCGATTGGTTTAACATGATTCTTTTCTAAAACCTGAGTTTTTCTCTCCTGATAAACATTTTCACAATACATCTGGAGCAAAATGAAATGCTCTAACGGATAATTTAATTTTCATTATACACACTTTCACGTGTTGAATATCACTTCATGAATGGCCCAAAGTTTTAAATCATACTATAATATACCCATACTGCTCGGTTCAATTCGATAGGCTGTTCATAGTATTATCGTTTTCCTTTGTACAATATGTCATTCAAAATCAGCAATTGATTAGATGTAAGATGGAAGTTTATCGATTATTTTTAAAGCTTATTTTCAACATACACTTTAATACCATTTTTAATTAGCCTGAGTGCTATCATGAAATTTATATTCTCAAAGCATTTTAAATGCCAAAAGTGTCAAAAAATATTTCTTAGAATCAATACAGCATTTAACATGCTATAAACTAATCTTGCTAAAGCTATTGATTTTATTGGGGTTTTGATCTATCAAGCCGATGTTAAGAAAGTATGAAAACGTAAAAAAATAATTTTTACAATCTTGCAAAACTTAATTTGCCCATCCAACGAACAATAATCTCTCTATATATACTATATATACAGATAATGTTTACATATAAATAATCTGTCTTGATGATATCCCTAAAAATGGAACAAATGCTGATTTCCTTAACTATTGAAATTTGATACTCCCTCTGTCCCAAATTAGTTGCTACATTTGAATACTTTTGTACTGATTATTGATTCTGATGATTTTATGATTTTGTTTGAACATTTTTCAGAGATTTCAGGGTGCTGTGCTATCAATAAACATTTACTTACCAAGCATTCGCTGCTTAAATTAGTACCATGTTCGTTAAGAAAATCCAAGTTTTCAGCACTCTTAAGAAACGCCCCCTTTTGTAAGGACTCTTCCCATAATCGCATAAAACTATATTCTATATTAGCTAATGAATCGTGAATTCTTTAGGAAGAAAATGATCTTTTTTGCACAACGGTGGTAGAGTCCTCACAAAATGGGGCGTGCCTTATTACTATTCATAATTTACAATTATCGTCTCATTACTTCTCATTCATATAATTTTACATTCGAGTTAACATTTATTCTAACACTTAGCATACCGTCTTATATTCATTATAGTATTATAATTTTACTGGTAGCTATTTACTAAACTGCATCAGAAGTTATTTATGACTCCACCTACTTGAAGTGTAGCAACTAATCTGGGACAAAATTTTCGACTGAAATGTAGCAACTAATTTGGGAAGGAGGGAGTATATATTAGAAGTTGCAAAGTTTCATCAGTATGAAACCAGACGAAAGATAATAAAAATTAAAAAAAAAAATTAAATTTTTATTCATCCTATGTATCTAAAATGGGCCAGCAAAATATTTTCTTTATTACCCTCAATTCAAAGAGAAAGTGTTATGCTTCTGTCTGCAAAATTTGCTCCACTCTTAGAAGGCAGTTTCTCCGAACCATGGCGAAACAAAACATGAAATTTATAATAAAATCTGAAGCTATAGAAATTAGAAAGTTATGAGGAAATGTTTTTTATTATTCGTATTCCAAATGTAAAAGCGGGGCCTCTGTAGCCTGGTTGGTAGAGCGTCAGTCTCGTAACCGAAAGGTCGCGGGTTCTGTCCTCGTTTTGTCCAAAGACCGCCGTGTTGGCTAATGGCAGTTGGGGCACGTTAAATATGTCGAGACTGCAATGTCCTCCAAGTTCCCATAACAAAACGATACCTCTGGGGGCGATGAATCAGAGATGAATCGGTTTCTGATATGGATCTAAAATTCCGACTTGCTGATGGGTGAATGAGTGAATGAATGAATTCGACCACCTCCTAAAAAGGGTTGTGTCGTGTGTGTGAGCTAGAAGTCAGACTTCTGCCCTCTGGGTGCTCAGGGGTCTTTACCCTCAGAAGCTACTGCACCCCCTTTCCGTGAGAAATACGGACATGACAACAACAAATGTCCATGCTAGTCTAATTTATAAACTGAATTCCAGTTTTATATAATTCCAAAGATTTTTATTTTATTGTTTGTTATAATTTATATTATTCTAATTTTCAAGCGAACCAAATGATATTTCGCTCTAAAGAAAAAAATCATTCCTTATTTTAGTATCGCTAATTTAAAACAAATTTGACTTTTATTCAGTGCACGATAATCACTTTAAATTTCTGACGAATAATTTTTAAATCTATTTGAACATTTCGTGAAATTTTGGTACTTAGACGCTTGTCAATATTTAAATGTTAACTGTTTGATTAATCCATTTCCATTTTTCTGTCTGTTGTAATTCCGCTTTCGAATTCTTCATTTATTTATAAAGTATCGAAAAATTGTCTATCATAAATTACAAAAAAGCATCTGATTAAGAAATCAGAAAGCGATGGTGACTTTGAAATTCAATCCAAAGAATGAAAAATTACGTAAAACAGGAGTTTTCTAAAATTGCTAAATTTCAGATACAGTAATTTTATTTTATTATTACAGCTATTTTATTATTATCAGATACCATTATAATACTATTATAAGATACTGTTATTTTATTTTATTTTAGTAAAAATAATATATTTTTTTAAAAAAAGAAAACGCTAAAAAGTCATTTTTTTCCAGTGTAATTTTTGGAAATTATCACATTAAAAATTCCCGATCTGGCTTAATTTTTATTTCATTAAAATTTCAACTGAACCTTTAATAGCTGAGCTATATATTTCTCTTTATTTCAGATTCTGTTATTAGTTCACACTCTCCATATATATTTACAGGCTGTTGCCGTACTCCACCGACAAATTCAGAGGGATGATATTAGGCTTCAAGAGGATAAAGAATCCCCACTCGACTTGGGATCCCAAAGGACGTTTAACTGAGGAAAATCGCAAAAATGTAGAGTAGGAAAACTTTTGGAAACTGTAAAAAATTAATAAAAAATTAACAAATGTTGTTTAAACTGTGATTTTTTTTTTAAAAATGAAAGCACATTCCTAAAAGCTTTTTTTTTTCATTCTGTTAACATGTGGGTTTCATGATCTAAGGGATCGTAAATTACTGCAAACGAATAAGTATTATTAGTTCACACCCTCTCTATATATTTACAGGGTGTTGCCGTATTCTACAAGCAAATTCAGAGGGGTGATAGTAGGCATCAAGAGGGTAAAGAATCCCCACTCGACGTGGGGTCCCAAACGATGTTTAATTAGTGAAAACCGCAAAAATATTGAGGGTTGAAGAGCTTTTGAAAACTGTAAAAAGTTAATTAAAAAATAACAAATGTTGTTTAGACTATGACTTTTTTTAAAGAGAAAGCATATTCCTAAAAGTTTTTTTTTCATGCTGGTAACATGCGGATTTGATGATTTAGGGGGTAGTAAATTACTAAAAACGAGAAAATACTTCGGTACTCATATTTGTGAAAATATTAAAACTTGATGAAAAAAAAAAGCTTGACAATGTAAGGAATTTCGTATTTTATAATTTGATATATGTTTGTAGGACGTGAATTGGGAGTTTTAAAGGTATTCAAGAAAAACTAAAATGGGAACCAGAACAGCGCTGCAACATCAGTACCGATGTTGGAAAAGAGCGTTGCCAAATTCGGAAGACAAATTCAGAGATTAGATAATAGGTGTTAAGTAGATGAAAAATTACCAGAAAACATAAGATTGCAGGTTATGGCTTTCAACGAAAATCAGAATACTAGTGGATTCGCATGGGGGATGTTTGATGCCACACAGAAAAATGCACGTTTTTCAGCTAGTTTTTTTTCTTTCTAAATTTTAGATGAAGCCCACTCTACAAGAGAAGATATCTTCAACACGCTGAATGCAAATATTTGGTCTTTTTAAGATTGATAAAGATATCAGAACACGTTAAAAATCTCGATTTTAGAGAAGCATGACTTGTTTCAAAAATAATTATTGAATAGACCAGTCTTTGAGCTATCCAAAAAAAGTTTACTTTTGTCTCTACTTGAATTAGAAGTCAACATATTAATATTTTCGTAATGATAGAAAAAAGACGTGGACATTTAAATAACCTGAAATACAGATTTAAAAGTCCCAAAGCATGTTAAAAATTTGTAAAAACACAAATTTTGTTTTAAATACGCAAAATATTTGACACAGAAAAAACACAAAGTGCCAATGAGAGTTGTAACGCTGTTTTGGGGAAATTTGTACCTAAAGATGTCATTGTTGAGTTCTGAATCCTCGAATTTGGGATATTTATGTCTGTAATATATTTTATTGAATGAATGTTTAGTAGAATTACTGAATATCCTTAAGGTTGTTGGAGTTTATCTTAGCGCAAATTTAGTTAGAATATTTGATGAGCTCGACAGAAACAGAATAATTGACTGTAAGCAGCATTCACTGCCAAATGAAAAAAATTATAGAAAATTTTTAAATCAATAAAAAAGGGAAAATTAATAAGAAAGAGAATGTATTCAAATATATACGCTCATAATTAATTATTAAAACAAGTAACTGTATACTTTAAATGCATTTTCTCACAACTTCTTTTTACTCATTTATTGTTTACTTCAAATGAAATAACACAAAATGCTATAATCGTATAACTATGAAATTTGATGGACTTTGTCTTTACTATTTTAAAGGGAATTAACGAAAAGAATTTAAATCGAATGAATAGTTTTTAATTTAAAGCCTAATCGTCTAATAAAGATATCTGAGCGTTAAGAGGGTGTAACCAATGCGGAGTGTGGTCCATTTGACCTCGAGCTCACACACTGGAAGTGCAGTCCATAATGTAATTGGCGGCCTGATAGAATGTAATTTATTATTGCTTTGTTCATACCTCGATTGCTGCCATGCAGAGAGAACATGGCGCACAAACGAGTTCTTCATAGTATTTAACATTTGAGTCTTATTTTTATTCTTGTGCTGAATCGTTTTAAATCATAGATCTTCTCAATTTTTAACATTTTTGCAATACATCCTTCTTTCATTTATACATCTTACAATGAAATGATTTAAAACTCCTTATGGATGGTACAGCCTGTCCTAAATTGGACCTTCTGCCAATAAACAAACCATACCATACCACACCTACCTCACATTCAAAGGTACCCTCCCTTTGCCAGTCTCATTATTTTTTCGATTTTCAGTTTTCGAGATTTTCTCTGAATAAACGATATTTGCAAACATATGTTTTCTGGTAATTTTTTTAGCTATTTAATGCCGATAATGCCTTTGTTTTGAATTTGTCCTTCGAATTAGGCAACACCTTTTACGAGCATCAGTGTTTATGTTGCAACGATGTTTGCTGGTTACCAAATTAGTTTTTCTTGAATACCTTTGAAACTGCACAGTTCTCACATTACACGCATATATTAAATTATATATAAAATTCCTTACATTTTCTAGCTTGAATTTTTCTTCAAGTTTTAATATTTTTGATGATATGAGTTTTCTGTTTAGGATGTTTTCAGTAATTTACGACCCTCTAAATCATCAAATCTGAATGTTAAGAGTATGAAATAAAAATTCAGAATTTCATTTTTTGCTTTCACTTAATAATTAATTCGCAGTTAAAACCCCATTTATTACTTTTTATTAAATTTTTACAGTTTTCAATAGTTCTCCGATTCTATATTTTTATGATTTTTACTAATTAAATCTCGTTTTGGACCTCGTGTTGTGCAGTGATTCTTTATCCTCTTGATGCTTCCTAACATCCATCGGTCGAATACGGCTACATCCTGTGTATCTAGTCCATTTTTTTATTCATTAATAAAATATCTTTTATTTATCCACTAAGGTTCAAATACATTTTTAAAACCTGTTGCGGACGACACTTGATGTTAAAACAGTTCTTTTTTTCAAATATTAATTCATTAATTAAATTTTTCGAGAAATTTCTACTTTTTCTCGAAAATTGCCAAATTCAACAAAATCATCGCCAAGTCATTAAATGATCTCCAAGTTTGTCGCCACGCTATGAGAATTTTCATTGTTGATCTAAGTAGGAATTGAATTAGATTTTTTTTTTATATTACTTGTTTATGAAGCATATACTTGAAGTGTGAGAGTTCTAAGTTAGATGCTCTGACCTGTGCAACACTAACATATAAACTCACTTACAGACATAGATTACATTTTATAATTCACAAACATGTTATTTAATTTTAAATTCTTAAGCATTATGAAGTTTATTTTTATTAATTGCCAAAGATGACATCATGCTTAATGAAAGCAATTCTTGCTATTTACGAACGCTTTCATTCCGATTTCTTCTCAACTTAATTGCATGATGGGATATAAACGAACATAAGTATAGAATTTCATAACCGTAAATTTTATTATATTTTTATTACATTTTGATCAAAGAAAGTCTGAGTGGGTCCATGAAAAACGCTTTAAATATGAGGAAAAACTGAAAAATAAAGACTGCTTCATTGTAAATGGATAGGGAAACACGTATTTGATATTCTTGCTTTACTATATCCCCAAAAAGTTATTTAATGTTACAAATTAACAATCCGTATATGAAAACAAACCCACAAGCTGATAGTAGAAGATTCCTTTTGATCTGTATCATACCACAAACAGATAAATAGATGGGGGGTTTTTTTCCTAATTTCATCTAAAACACAATATTCTTTCTTCTTATCCAGAAAGTGGAAGTCTTATTTATCGATCAATAAACCAGCTGTCTCGTTTATTGTTGAAATGTACTCCGGAATCTTAGAGCCTTGAACCGTCAGAATGGTTATTAAGCAGACTACAGCAAGACCGTCTAGAAATAGTTCTTTTATGATATAAGGCCGAAAAAGTTTCTGAAGGGTAACAGAAATAAGAATGTATAGATTCAGGAACCTACCCAAAAAGAAAATAATTAAAGGCATTGATAAAATGTTCTTTAAAAAATTATATTTTCTTCTATGTTTGCATATTTTTTTCCCAATTTCAACACATTTTCCTGAAATCATGAATAAATCCATTTCTTTCAAGTTATTATTAAAGTTATCAAGCTGATAAATACAATAACGTGTTAATAGTAAAATGGATAAAGAAACCAAGCAAGGGAGTTGGATTCATATAGTGAAATATACGCAGTATCCAAAGAAATCAATAGCTGCTTTTATGTTTTTGTTTTGAAGACGATATCCGAATGTCCTATAAAAAGGTGCATCGCTATCAATATAAAGTAAGAATGTATTCAGAGATGCAATAAAGAGCGGTAAAATGAAGCAAACTGACAATAGAGCCATCTTCATGAAACGAGAGCGAGATTTCTTCAAATCATGTCTTGATGAACTCTTACAAGAATTCAACGAAACGAGAAGAGTTCTGATATTTTTCTTCTGGCGATTCATGGTGTGTGGCAAAGCGACTGAAAAGAGAACAGTAAAACATAACACGTAGGTATTTTTATTTGATTTTGGAGATAATTTGAAATTAAACCAGTCAGCACTAAGTACACAGAAAATAAAGTGAAACAATGTGACATGTTAAACATTTCCTCAACCCATTGATGTTGCGTTTTTCGAAAAAGCCGAAGAAATGAATTATAAAGAATATAGAATGCGCCCAGTCAATATTCTCTCCTTTAGATTTTGTCATTATTCATTAATAGATAGACGTCACTTTTTAAATGCAGTTTAAAACTCCATGAAAAAAACCCGTTCTAAATATAAAGTTACTGAATTGATTTTAAATTACGAAGTATATCCCCATGTGTTAGGTCGACTGATTTAACAAGACTTTTTTCTAAGATGTGAGTTTTTTCCACATGGATGGAAGTTTTCGTAATTCATTTGAAGCAAAATAAAATATTCAAGTATAGCACTCAGTTTTAAATTAAACTCACTTTTTAAAAAACCAGA
Source organism: Argiope trifasciata (assembly GCA_026543055.1). NCBI lineage: Eukaryota > Metazoa > Arthropoda > Arachnida > Araneae > Araneidae > Argiope > Argiope trifasciata. Next base: position 231,189 of record JAPMOQ010001328.1, on the reverse strand, counting down.
TTTTTTTATAATACTGTTATAAACTGATATTGATTTTCAGCTTTTTATTTGATAGCTATTCATAGCATTTTCGTTTTCCTTTCTACGAGCTGTGATAGAAATGATGCGATATAATTGATATATAAAATTATTCTATAGATTATTTTATGATAAACATTTTCTTCTTTTGTTGAAATTACGTTTTTACTCAACGAGAGTGCTGTTATTAAGATTAGTTTCTAAAAGTGTTTTAAATGAAAAAAAAGTATTTATAAAAATCAATAAAAAATTTATATGCATTAAAGTCAATATTTCTAAAGCCATTAATTTTATGGTGATTTTATTCCGCAAAGAAGATTTTAAGAAAGTCTGAATACATGAAACAATAATTCTTATATAGTTGTAAAACTTACTTTGCCAGTGCAGCGAATAATAATTTCTCAGTATACACATAAGTCGTTATAACGTTAACATATTATTAATATATATATTTACAAGATGTCCCTAAAAAGGAAACAAATGTTTATATCCTTAACTATTGTAATTATGACTTTTTTTACAAGTTGTAAAGTTTCATCAGCTATGAAACCGTTTGAAAGATAATAAAAAGTTAGAAATAGAAAATTTTTATACACCCTATATAGCGGAAAAGGTAAGAAAAAAAAGTTAATCTTCATTTTACATACAGAAGCGATATATTTCCGTTTGTATTCAGAAATGTTATACTTTTTTATGTATTCAGAATTGTATAGTGATATAGTGTCAGAAATTAGTATAGAAATTTGCCCAAATATTAAAAGGATATTCCTCTGCAACTTACCATAACCAAACATGAAAACATACAGTTTTAAACGTAATCGGAAAAAAGAATTTTTAATTTTTCTCAATCTAATTCATTACATTGTTTTTAATTCTTTGTTATGCACAAATAGGCTCTTTCTCTAGAGGATTATTTGTTGTTTACAAGTGTCCAATGTCATCTAAGGTCATCTGTTCCTTCGTGATAGATGGGGTTGCTCATCGGTTGCCCCATCAAATTTCCTATCAAATTTCTTCTGACTATGGGTATTGCTTGCATAGTATATAGGATTCGAGGCACAAATTTGATAAACTTGCTTTGCTACCTATGTAAAATTTTATCGGATGCTATAAATTAGCAGCCCATACGTGAAAAGACACCCACAAGCTGATAGCAGAAGACTTCTTTTAATCTGTATCATACCACCAACAGACAAACAAATGGTGTGTTTTTTTCTAATTTTATCTAAAATATAGAATTCTTTCCTCTTATCCAAAATGTCGAAGTTAAATTTTTCAACCAATAGACTAGCTGTCTCCTTTATCGTTGAAATGCTTTCTGGAATCTTAGAACTTTGAATAATTAGAACGGTTATTAAAATGACTGCCACTAAGCTGTCTACGACTACTTCTGCTACGACATAAGAAGGAAAAGGTTTTTCAAGGGATATAGACATAACAACATACAAATTAAGAAATCTACTCAAGAAAATAATAAGCAAGGGTACAGATAAAATATTCTTTAAAATGTTTATATTGTCTTCTAAATATATATATTTTTTCCTAATTTCAATACATTTTGCTGAAATTACGAATGAATCCATATCTTTCAAATCATTATTAAAGTTATCAAGCAAATAAACACAGCGGTTTACCAATAGTAACATAGATGAAGAAACCAGACAAGGCAGTTGGGCTTGCGTTGCGTAATAGATGCAGTACCCAAAGAAATGAAGAGGTATTTTGAGTTTTTGGTTTTGAAGATGGTATCCGAATGTCCAAAAAATATAGGCATCCCATTCCTTATAAGCCAAATAGGTAAAGACAGTAGCAATACAGAATGGTAAAATGAAATAGGCTGATAACAGAGCTTCCTTCATGAATTGCAAGCGAGGTTTCTTCAAATTATATCTTGATAAACTCTTGCAAGAATTCAACGAAACGAGAAGAGTTTTGATATTTTTCTTCTGATGATTCATGGAGTGTGGGAAAGCTACAGAAAAGAAAGTGGTAAAAAGGTAACACAGAGCTACCTTTATTTGATTGGCATGATAGCTTGACACCAAACCGTTCAGAATTAGATACACAGAAAATACATGAAGTAAAACAATGTAACATTGGAAGAACTTTATCAGTGCATCAATATTTCTTTTTTTGAAAAAGCCGAAGAAATGAATAATCAAGAAAATAGAATGCATCGAGTTGATTTTCTCCATGTTGGTTTTTGTCATTGTTATTTAATAAATAGACGTCAATCTTTAAATGCAGTTTAAAACTGAAAGGAAAAAAATATGTTCTAAATATACAGTCAATAAATTGATTTTAACTTAGGAAGTATATCCCATTGATTTTTCGTTTTTTCAAAATGCCAAAGAAATGAATAATCAAGAAAATTTAATGCGACAAATTGATTTGCGCTGAGTTTGTTTTTGTCAATATTAATTGATAGACAAATATCACTCTTTAAATGCATTGAAATGCCATCTGAACAGTCATATATTAAAGGCACAAAAAATGATTTGAATTTTGTAACTGTATATCCGATGTTTAAGGATAAGTGACTCATAATGACCATTTCAAAATATGACCTACCCCTCAATCCTTATAGGCACTGCACTAAAATATCTGGAATAAAATAAATCGATAAAGTAATGAATTTCAGTTGAATGATACGTGCCTCCAGGTTAGGGCAAAATCACGTATGATTCAATTTCGCAATAATACCGTAATAAAATCTAACTGAAGTGCAATATTTCATTTTAAATATCCTTTGCTTTTATGTGTTGTAAATGTAATATAAACGATTTAAAGTGGAAGTTAGTCTATTATACCTTTTTTTTTTTTTCAGAAAAGGCATTAACTGTCACAACTTTATTAATCATGGAAATTTATTCATTTTCTCCTTTTGTTAAAATTCCATTTTCGATCAGCTAGAGTGCAGTTTGAAGTTTAATTTTTTAAAGTATATTCCCTTACCAAAGTTGTAAAAAGCATATTTATATAAGAATCAATAGAAACCATTTGGTTAATCTTTTTAAAATCAATCATTTTACTGACATTTTGATTTGTCTGCCAAATGTTCAGTTGCTGAGTAGTAAAAATTCTCTTCAGACTTCTTTTGGCTATATCAATCAAAATTAATGATAAAAGAGGCAAACAGTCTTTCATGATATATTTACTGCTTGTGAAATTACGTACAAAGTAAATATTGGCCTAATCGATGTAGGAGATATTTTATTCAGTGATTTTGATTTCCTATCTATGGCAAGGTCCCTTCCCTCCCCCACCTTCAGAGAATGAGCATTGAAGCAATATTTTAAAAATATTCAAAGGAAATCATCTTTTTCTAAGAGTGCACCATTGATGGAATTAACATGACATTATTATAGCCACTGTTGGTATAAATTTTATATGAAATTTTAAAAAATGGCAAGATTGTTTGAGTTTTTGGCTGCATTGGAGGCATTCATCTTTGGTTTAGTTAATTATTTTAATTATATAGATGGTTGAAGAATCGCTGGTCTCCGAAGTTGTCAAATTTATATGATCAAAAGGAGGCGAATTAATTAGTCACTTAACTAAATTGCTGATCTTATTTCCTCAAATTTTATTTCATATTAAAATTTATCATTTGATTTAGTTGAGTTTTGTGTCGCAAAAGCCATTCGTGATTATGCTGCGCCAAACCTATGGTATGGATAAAAATCTTGCTTAATAAACTCCGATATAAAATTCTTATCGTTTATCATGACTTGTCAATGCTTATGCATGTGCTAAAAAACAGTACGAAAACCTTAAAATTTGACCATTTTTAACTAGATTTATCAGATGGTAAAAACCGATCATTTTTAAGAAAGTAAAACTTTGTGGATGATTCATTTTGTGAAGGGTGTCTTTTAAAATGATAGAAGAAGACTGAAAGCAGTGGATACGTTGGGAAGTCATATCACTGACCTTCGACCCGCAACTAAGGCACATGAATAACATGAAACTGAATGACTGGACCACCGCTACAGCAACACTGGCGGGAACTATGGTTGTGTCCTAAAGGTCATCACCGGCTACTGTACAACCCTCACCATAAGGAGTACCTCCCCTTCATCGATGGGAGGGTCAGATCCCTCACCTATTATAGCACCCAACGGGTTGGCGAGATCAAACCACCATACCCGAAGCATCTCATCCTCATTTCGAAGTAATGGGAAAACCCCCCGAAGGATTGGATACGTTAGGAAATAAATTTTGGGCAATTAGTTAGAATGTGTTGAGCTGACAATTGGCATTGACATTTTGTTCATAGAGGGGTGGGTTCACCCAGTAACAAATAACTGTGAGTGAGTCATGTGTGACCTATTCTTAATCGAGTAAGAGTACATAAATTTATGACTTCCAGATATGTTATCAATGATCAACTGTTTTGGGAAAAAAATCACAATGTATCTTCTTATTGGAAACCATTTATTTTTTCGATTATTCGTTTACTTATTCGATGGTGACAAGTATCGACAAAGTAACTCCATGTTACCGATTTCTTAAAATTTTGTATTACAAAAAATTTATTTTCTTCTAGATGCATTATTAAAGGCCCACTACCACGCTTAATCCCGAAGGTAATGTTGCGTAATGGCTAACAAGAGCGCCATCTGTAGTAATTGAGATTGGTCATTCGAATGCCATTCGTTGTGGCTAGCGTTTGCACGAAATAAAGCCTTAAAAATTAAATAACGCCCTCTTGGTTTACTACCATACATCCATTTTTAATCGACGATAACAGGTAACTCAAATAGGATGTGTTCCATATTGTACTGTTTAAAAAAAATCACTCTCTTTATATCCACTTGAGGAATAACACATTCGCTGATTTTGAAAAATATTGTGAATTCAATTAAATGGCCAAACACTAATAATGAAAACAGAATTAGGAAATAGAACGAGACTATTTTAAAAAGATATTTTTTAATTAAAAACACTACGTCTTTCATGATCAGATGATTTGAAAGGATTATTGCTGTTTATTTCTAATTAAATAATAGATACAATTTAATATTAAAGACTCACTGTTTAATCAAATATTTATTATATATAAATATTTGATAATAATAATTAATAAATATTATATAATAAATATTATATAATATTTATTATATAATATTTATTATATAATATTTATTATATTCAAATATTTTATATATGAAATTATTTTAAACATCAAATTGTGAAAAACTTCAACGTAATATTATTCTAATAACATTACGCATGATTTGCGCATTATGCATATGAACCATCTAGACAGACTCAAGACTCATGTTACATTGCTATTAGAAACGTAATTTTCAATATGATCTCACTTTTACCATGTTTCGTCAAACAACTTTGTTTTTCAAGTAAAGATATAAAGCCGAATTTTTTTCCGTTATTTACAAAATCAGGCGATTAAGCATTTGAGTGATCGATAGAAGTGGTTTCAATTGTAGTTCAAGTAATGAAATCTATCCTTAAAATTTGCATTAGAATTTAATCTTCAAATGATTTGAATAATGTGAGACTAATCAAAAATTATTTTTAGCTTTAATAAAATTGATATTTTTTGAAAATGTGGCATATGCACCGTTTGTCAGGTCAATGTATAGACATTTTGCATTCAACCGAATTTCAGTAAATTGTCAGAGCATTTAAAATTCAATAAATATAAATTGAGAACAAAAAAAAAAAACAGAATGAATACTAAACAACTTTATTTACAAATCTGTCTTGCAGAATTACAAATTGTCTTGTTTTGCAATCTTTGCAACAATAAAAAGCAATGTGAATGGATATTTCCATTTAAATGTAGATTCAGTACAGACAAAACAAATCCGATTATTTTGAAAAACAGTACAAACTTTACTATTGAAATAAAGTTGAATTAATCTCTAAAATAAAACATTGTTATGAATAATAGTCAACATCTTAGAGAAATCAAAAATAATTTGAAAAAATTACTTTAAAAACATTGGGAATTTTAAATGATTTTATGAGCTTTCGAGAAAATAATTTGAAAATAAATGAAAAATTTAATTCATAGGATTACCATCATACTGAAAAACTTGTATATAAAACTAATTTAAAAGAGGCTACTTTTTTCAGGAAAGTTTTTTTAACGGTAAAAGAAAATAAGTAGTTATTTACTTGCTCTATGAACCATTTATTCCACTCATTTGCATTTTGCCGGAAACGATTAGCAGTATTATATTCGTGAAAAATTTATTACTGATTTATAATTTTTCCTCAAGTTAGCTGCACGAGCTCGTCATTTTATGTCGAAGAATGTTATATCACCATGTTGATCAGACATGATGATCAAATAATGCTCATCAGAAGTTAGAAGGCTCTTAATTGGTTGACCGGCCGAACCAATCAAGAATATTGTGGGTACTAATAATTACTGTGTGGCATTCAATTTCTATCAAATGTTCAAATATTTTCAGAAATTAGAGTTAAAATTTTGGAACTAAAGATTTTAATATAAATTCAAACTGATTCGCAAGAAAAAATTAACAAAAAAGAATTCGCAAATGGATGCAACAAATAGTAAGAAAATATTTAAACTAACGAATAAAAAATTAAATATCCAACTTTCTGTAAAGTTAGAAGTTTTTCAATTAATTTTATAAATTAAATTTCCAATTAAAATCAATTGATTTGTAAAATCATGGTGAAAATTTCAACAAATACGAAATACACTTAACTTAAAAAATACTTTCATGACAAAACTTCAATAAATTGATGAAATTTTATGATTCACATTTAATGTTTAAATTATAAAAACTCAATACTTTTCAACATTTTTGGGATTTCACCAGGCTTTGCAAGCAGATACCATTAACATTCCGAATTATTTGCAATACAATTGTTTCCACAATTCGGAATCAATAAATTTAGTTTCAAGTTTGCGGTAATAAAAATTAATGATCCAGAGTACAGTTATCAAAATTATTTCATATATATCTTAAAAATAAAAATTTTTAGAATAGAACCAGATAGAGCACTCAACCATTATGCATGGAAAATTCGTAACTGAATGAATACTACATCATTCATTGAAGGAAAATACAAATATGTTTAATAAAATAGGTTTAAAAAAGTGTGATAAAAACACACTTCTCTGATTTTCTACAACTAAGATTAATTTATATTACAAATTTCAGTATCAAACAATTTTATTTTCTGTGATTCGTTATGTCCAAAGGTATATTTGACAATAAATAAATAATTTAAGTTAACTGACAATTAAGTTGAAAAATGTTAAAATACATTTGCACATTATTTCAATCATCTTGCATATCCAGGTGCGCATGAAGATTTGATTTTTAAAAAATACTCAACATAAATTTCATAACCATGGAATAATTTAAATAGGTGAAAAATGAAAAGCATTTCATTTTAGTTCGAGCAACAATGAGAACATTTTTCGCGTAAAATTCTGTACGCAAACGGAAAGAGACAAAAACTTTTACAGAAAAAATAAAATTCCATTTAATCGTATATTTTTAAAAATTAAAACGTTATTAGAAATTTAGATTAGTAGATGACAATTTAAAATGATTTGAGAATATTTTCTATAGAAGAATTAACTCCCAAAATTTATCGTTTGCGTAAAAACCTAATTTGATGTTCCAGTCATAACGCGAAACAAAATAACGGTAAATGACACAAGAGGGAGCGCCTCTAAAATATGAAATTGATTACATATCTTTTGAACTTATTATTTCTTTTAAGTGACAAAAGACAATTACTTTTAAATATTGAATTTTACTAACTTTTTATATCTATCATTCTAGAATAATTCATTAATATGCTAGGAATGGAAATTTTCCAGTTTCCACCGCATCTTGTCTAGAAAATATTTAATACATCTGTATTATCAATAAAGATAATCCGAACTGTACATATATGATCTAGCTGTCCAATTCAAAGATGCCTAAATTAGGCTAGTAATATGTCATTATCATCCTAGACTGTCTTCTAAAACTATTCTATTATAATCAAAACTGAATATTTTTCTCGATAACACTATTTTAATCTTAAACGGTGTTGCTATTTTAAGGTAAATTCTTAATTAAGACGTTTTGAAGCTCATTTATTGAAGTTGAAATTACAAAAACTTGAACGGCAGGTAATTCTAATATGCAACGGTGAGTTCGGGTATTTTGTGATCCTAGACAGTATTCATTGAGATTTCTTAATAAACCCGTTAATTTTATTTTTCTATTTCAACATTTTTTTAAATTTAGTAATACGGGGAACAATTATTTTTAGTTAATGTTTTAGCACCTTGTTTTCACGAAGTCTATTTTTATTAATTACAATGATTTACTACACAAATGTTTTTGGATGCATTTTCATTTTTTAAAAATAGAAATTTGTTTCTTACAAATATTACATTATATCAATGCAATGACACAAAAAAGTAGATAAATAATACTGGAATATTTAATATACTAATATTATGTAGTTATAATAAAATCTGTATTCAAGAACTTAAAAATATTTTAGGAAACGAGTTGCCAATTTTTTTTGCGTTTTTTTTAAATCAATTCATCGACCAAGGCAGTAGCCTAATCTGCTTCTGACAATGAAAAATATTTGATGCAATATGAAACATTTGTCAATATTTTTGCAATACACAGGCTAATTCTGAAAATAGTTTATTATACAAGACAAAATCTGCAAATATATATAGAACCATTCAATATCAGTGAGTTTTGAAATGCAAAACTGTCTTCCAAACATACAGTCAACAATACTGGATAATCGCATTTTCATTCTTCAGGTACTTTCTGTTCATGGGAATTTGTTCAGATCTCAAATTTAATTATGCATGGTGAACGCCTTAACATGTCTCAGAAATTGTCTATTAGGTCTGGTGGATTAACATCGGCCATTTTCTATTAGAAGCTTGTAGTTGCAAAAATTTGATGAGTGTTCCAAATTGAATCCTAATGATTTGAATATAGGATCGATATGAGCACCATGATGAGGGATCTGAAAAAGAGATTAAGAAATATTCAACTTAATGCTAATTAGGTATGCATTTATTCGCTATAAGCAAATCATATAATAGAAGAATCTAAGTTTTAATGCTGCTTATTTATATACAATAGTAATTGATGAAATTCAAGATCTAAAATTTGCGTACAATTGCATAATTCAGAAATTAATCGTGACTTTAGTGAAAGAAATTTCATATTCAGAGGGAGATTTCAAATTCTCTCTTTCGAAATCATTCAATTAATTTTTTTATATGCATCCAAGTATACTTTTTTGTCAACATTCAGGCTCACATTTCGAATAATCCTTTCCTAGACGATTTCAACTACTATTGCAGCATTTATTTTCTGCGATGGTTTTATGCTTTGCAGCTTATAAACTTTGCTAAGTAAAAACTAACCCATTGCACTCGGAAAAGTAATTCGATACAAATTTATTCACCTAATACTAGAGGTTATTTATTGAACTGAATTTATATAATTTTTTCAAGTTGAATTTCCTCGAAATTCAACTTGAGATCGGTGCAGCTGGATTATCGCAGTGAGAAAGAGTAGCTGACGGAATTTAAGAAGACAGAGTCCCTCCTAGATGGTAATGATCCCTGGTTCATCAAATACTATTATTGCCGAGGGAAAAACAGGGAATTAAATTTTCATCCTTCATCAATTCAAAGGGAATAGGCCGAGGCATAAATGAAAGTCCTATTTGAAGATCAAAGTAAAGATTTCTCAAGATTTACATTTCTTTATAATTCTGCAGATATTTGTAACAGTCGAAAATGAAAAATAAATAAAATGTCAATGGCCATGAGTCAGCTCTCGAATGTAAAGGGTTAATATATTCTTTTTAAAGCAGGGTTATGGGTTTTTTTGATTTTACGAATTTCCGTCTTTATGAGTAAAGTTTATGTTATAAGTATAGGTAAAGTTATGAGTAAGTTTTAAAAAACTATTACTCTTATTTTCTTTCAATTTATACAGACTTTATTGGGTGCTTACGCTTTAAAATCCACGACGATTATTTTCAAATGACATCGTACTCATAATGCTACAAATACCCATAGAATTGACGGGTAAGTTATCGAAATTATTCGTAATAAAAAGTTTATTCATGAAGTCATGTTTATTCCCTGAGAAATAATCAGAAATAATTGAAATAGTAGATCAGTTATTGAACGGAAATATCTTTCGATAGCTTCCAACACTAAGAAAGCAATAACGTCAAAATTCAAACTTTTTGTAAGAACACATTTGGGGAATGATGAAATGTACAAAATGTATAATGATGAAAATGTACAAAAAGTTATTTTAATACTATTACCCGTTAAGAGAAGATATCTACACGAACATGGAATTATTCCTATAAAGGAATAAGAATTCGGAAGGAGCTGAGGCTCAAGCATTTTCTAGTTTCATTTGTGCATATAGAAATGCTGTATATCGAGTTAACCCCCACTTCAATGACGTGATTAACCTTACAAGTAGGTATTGGTGTATTTTCGTTATCTATAATGTATGTGACCTCAATTTACTGTGTTCCACTGTTTCGACGAAGCCTGACTAAGGCAAGATAGAATGTGTTATACGTCTTGTATGCGAACCATATAAAAGCTATTATCTTAATAGTTATCTCTTGTTTAAGAATATATAATTTCTTTTACTCGGCAGTGAGAAGTTTCCGCAAACATAAGAAGCAAAACATCAGCAACCATTCTATTATAATGTCATTTATCAATGTCTTTGTATAAGATTGATGTTTCATTTGGCTCTGTTGTATTAGACTATTCAGTTAGAAACTTACTGCATCCTTGAGCTACTAGCACTTCGATGCTATCTTCAAGAAAATATTTCCTGCGCTTTCAAGATAGATGGTGCCAGGTTTACAGCCAAGAAGGCAGATATTCTAAATTCAAAGGGGTTGGAGTCGGTGGTATCTATCAAAATGACAAAGTGAATCATAATTGGTACAACATGTGGATACCCTTCAAAAATAGAACAAAAAAATTAAAGTAGAAACCAAAGACAATTTATAAAATAATAATGTATTAAAAATAAAAAATAAATTCTTGGAAAATATGAAACCGAAATGATCAAAAGAGAACTGAAAAAAATGAAATGTTGATTGAAATAAGAATTGAAATTTTATCACAGTTTTATTGTATTAAAATTTTAAAAATAAAGTTCAAGCTACATCTTCATATCCGAGAAGAGTTTAAAATTATGAGTTTATATAAATATAATCATAACAAACTTCATTATCAGGTTATGTTTGCGACTGAAATAATGTAACCCTGTGTTTACATACAACAAAGTCTGTATATAAACACTCTTTCATATCAGAGAAGAGTTTTAAAATTATTGGTCCGAGAATGAGCAGTAGTTTACACAATTTTTTCAAAATATTTTTTTATATTTTATCGATTTTATACTCCAAAAATCATTCTGTTATGCGACATTTTTTCCTCCAATATGCAATAATCAACAGAAAATTTTGGTTCCGGTGTTGGAGGTTTCAGTTCATTTCTGAAGAAATTGCGGGCTTTGTCCCATGATGCGTATGCGTGTTTGGTACTTGTTAAATCTGATATCAAAGCCAAACTCCTTCCCTTTATATGATGCGGAAATTTAAAGTGAAGATGCTCGTTGTGTATGCATGTTTATGTTTCAGTCCATTTCCAATGAAAATGCAGGCCTTGTCGCATGATGTGTCTGCTTGTTTGATACTTGTCATATCTGATATCGTAGCCAACCTTATTCCCTTGATATGATGAGCAAATTTAAAGTGGAGATGTCCATTCCAGCTATATCTTCGTATCCAAAAAGAATTTAAAATTATAAAGTCAATTCTGTAATAGTCCTAATGTTACTTCCAAATCCGACATAAATTTAATCATTCCAAACTTCATTATCAGGTTATGTTTGCGACTGAAATAATGTAACCCTGTGTTTGTATACAACAACGTCTGTATATAAACACACTTTCATATCCCTGTAGAGTTTAAATTATTGGTCCGAGAATGAGCAGTAATTCGCACAATTTTTACAAAATATTCTCTAAATTTTTCTGTGTTTTATCGATTTTATACCCCAAAAAAATCATTTCGTTATGCGACATTTTTCCCCCAATATGCAATAATCAAGAGAAAACGTTGGTTCCGCTGTTGGAGGTTTCAGTCTATTTCTTATAAAAATGCGGGCTTTGTCCCATGATGCGCATGCGGGTTTGGGACTTGTTAAATCTGATATCACAGCCAACTTTGTTCCCTTGATATGATGAGCGAATTTGAAGTGGAGATGCAAGTTCAAGCATGTCTGAGAAGAGTTTAAAATTGTAAGGTCCGTTCTATAATAGTCTTAATGTTGCTCCCAAACCAGACATAAATATAACCATAACAAACTTCAATATCAGGTTATGTTTACGGCAAAAAATTTAACCCTGTGTTTATATAGAACAACATCTGAGCGAGCACTCGTCATCTCCAAACATTTACACCGCACCGGTGAAAGAACGTTTGGCTACAATCTATTTAATATTCACCAGATATTCTTACACGACGTTTCTTCAGTGGAATCGAGTCTTGTACCTGAAACATTCATTTTTGGATGTTAAGATCTTATCACTAGGTCACAGTGGTTCCTTCTGAATGCGATGGATATCAGATTGTTTACTTTTTAGTTTCACTTATTTTGTCTTTTTAGTTTCACATATTTTGACATTTTAGTTTCACATTTTTAAAACATCAAACTTTAGATTTTGATGAATTTCCACTTTCAGACTTCAGAAAACGCATCTATAGAAAATATCTATCTGTTTTTGACCGAATAACTAACTCAAACGATTTGAATTACTTTTGTGATTGAAATTTGAAGTACAATTTATACATCAAATTTGCAGATTCCTGACAAATTTTGAGAAACATCTTTTCATGGGAAGTATTTTTGTCCAGCTTTTAAGAAGTTAACATGATAACTATAAAATAAAAAGATCTATATAGACAAAATTCAGTGCACATATTTGAGATCCAAAAAAGTTGACACTTATATAATTGTGAGTCAAATCTAATAAGAGATTGACTGTCTGAGTTCTGTATTTTCAGAAACTTGTAAATGCGGTAATTCAAAAACGTAATGACATAAAACTCTCAAATTTGGTATGCGATTTTCAGAACACAAGTGCAGTTTCGGGTCAGATTTTTGTTGAAATGTTAGGAAAAACGTGTGTAAAGAACAAATTTGATTTTAGGATATTGTTCATTATTCAGGGATTAATCGCCAAAATTCTCACCAAGCATCAAAAATAGATTTAGTAAACATGCTAAATTCTCGCCAAAAGTAATTTCGTTTCTATTGTACCCCAATCCCATACAAGAGGTTCCTGTCAAGGTAATTTTATTAAGAGAGTAAGTGAGGAATTTTTAGGGAGACAACTCCTTTTGGTTTAATTCTCTATCATTTGAGCTTAATTTTGCTTTAAGTAGTTTTCATTTCTCGGATTTTCATCAAATCCTGAGGAACCAGTTTTGCAAGAGCTTTATATACAGTTTTGAAATCGTCAAGTTTTAAACGTAGGTGTTCAAGTTTAGTTTAATTATATTAATCAACGTTTTAAAGCAACAATAGAGATACTTTTGGATGGACTTCATTGCCGTAATCACGGCCACTTATTGCCAAACCTCATTTCGAACCACGGTTAGATGACGAGGACGATACTTGAGCTGGTTCCCTCCTCTCCAAACTTCCACACGATACCAGTACGAGGACGTTTCGTACTGACGGATTTTTCGTGTACCAGACCCGTTTACTCGACGATTCTTTGATGGAATCGGACCTCAAACCTGGAGCCTTCCAGTTTTAAAGCCGAGATCTTACCCCAGATCACCCCATCCCCAAATGATGTTTAAAATTTTTTTTGAAATTGTATTTCTGGTTTTCTTATGAATTTTTTAATTGAAACAGCAAGGGAGGTGTTCCGAAAACTTTTACGATTACTCGCTAAAAAAAGAGGTTATTTCATACATAATTATCAACACAGGTGGACCATGAACATCATGAGCACACATATTTTTATTTTCAGAATCAAATATATGAGAATCATCCTCTTCGTCTATGTAAATAAAAATGAATCTCTCTCTGTATGTCTCTTATGCGCTGCCCTACCTCTCATCCGATTCCGATAAAACTTCGACTATTTATTACTTGCACTTACGCGTAGGTTACAGGCCCAATACAGTAATCTAAAGTATAAAAAATATTTTCGGATCTATTTACCATATATATTAAAGATGGATTAACTACCAAATAAACTCGCCAAGAAGACACAACCGATTCAGTAAAGATGTTAACTTTAAGTTAGACGTTAATATTTCGGTGCTATTGTACGGAAGTGCAATGAAAGTCTTTCACTGAAGTAATAGTTTGATTAAGTAGGCAAAAAAATTTTAGGGGAACCAATACTTAGGTTTTAAACTTTCACTAAACATTTAATAAAATTTTAACGTTTTTTATTGTAACTTCCCAAAATATTAAAGTACAAATAGTTTTGACCCATCTTAGTTTTCAAAAATTTATTTTTTTAACTATATTAAAGATTTTATGGTATAGATATATTTTCTATGTTTAATCAATTTTAAAAGAAAATATTTTAATCATATTTTTTAACATGAAACTTGAGAATACTGAACGAATATTAAGCGAATCACGTTATACTATAATTAGTTTCTTTCATTACCATTCTGCAATTACACCAAGTTTTGCAACTCTAAAAGAAAACATAAATCTAGTATATAAAAGTGAATATTTGTTTGTAGAATAGAGTAATAACAATAGAATAAATACTATTCATACTTCTCCTTTTTATATCTTTCAATTTCAAAGAATGTATTCATTGCCTACCAGAAAATAAATATTATTCTTCTAATCCATCTGAATTAAACAAGATAACTATTTCTAATTACAAATGGTATTTCCAATATTATCTCTTGTTTGGCAGCAACGCTTCGAGTACCAGCTTGTATTATTATAAAAGAAACCAGTACTTAAATATTATTAATTACATGCTATTATTAGCAAACAAGAATCTATCATCTTGAGAATTTTGGAAATTTTTACTGAGTTTATTAAATATTCAGCTTATCATTAAATAAATATTAAATATTCAGCTTATTCATGAAATAAAACTAGACTTTCTGCCTTTTATTTTGGAATGCAAAGCGCTAAAAAATGAAATAAACAAACATTTTCTGTCTCTAGATTAGATTGAAATAAAGTCCTAAAGATCATTTATTCAGTTTCATCCATAGGAAATTTCATCTTCAGACAGAACTTTTTATTCTAATCCAAAGGTAGGAAATCAAAACAACTAAATAAAAAATCTCATATATCAATTTGCACAATATTTATCTCTTACAAAATCTCACATACATTAGATATATAATAAAGGATAGTTTGCCCCTTTTGCAATCATTTTTGATTAATATAACCTAAAGAAGCATAAAGGAAATCTTTACCTCAACAACTGAGCATCTGGTCGGCATATTTAAATCACAATGAAATTATTGATTTCAAAAAAATAAACATAGTGATTTCTATTGATTGTTATATAAATATACTTTTTAGAACTTTGGTATTTGAATAAAATTAAACTTCACAACAGCACTCTGGCTGATTGAAAATGGAAATTTATCCTAAAGAGAAAATAACTATCTAAGAATTAATCTCTTTGATTAATCAAGTTGTGATAGTTAATACCTTTTCTAGGAAAAAAAGATATAATAGATTTAACTGCCACTTAAAATTATTTGTATAGTTTGCACCTCAATTTGCATAAAGGAAAAGGAAATTTTTCTGGTGAAATATTGCACTGTAATTGGATTTTATTATGAAATTGAATCATTCGTGATTTTGCGCAACATGGAGGCAGTACGTACCATTGAACTGAAATTCATTACTTATTCAATTCATTTTATTCCAGACTTTTTAAGGTAGTGCCTATAAGGATTGAAGGGAAGATAATATATTGAAATGGTCATTTTGAACTCTTTGTGCTTAAACAACTGATATATAATTACAAAAATCAAATCATTGTGTGCCTTTAATATATAACTGTTCAGAAGGCGTTTCAATGTTTTTAAAGAGTGATATTTGTCTATGAATTAATAAGGACAAAAACTAACTCAGTGAAAATTAACTCGTCGCATTCCAATTTCTTGATTATTCATTTCTTTGGCATTTTCAGAAAATGAAATATCAATGGAATATAATTTCTAAGTTGAAATAAATTAATTGAATGTATATTTAGAACATGCTTTTTTCCTAGGGTTTTTAAACTGCATTTGCAGAGTCACGTTATATATTAATGAATAATGACAAAAACTAAAGTGAGAAAATTAACTCTGCGCATTCTATATTCTTGATTATTCATTTCTTCGGCTTTTTCGAAAAACGAAACATCAATGGTCTGAGGAAATTTTTTACATGTTACATTGTTTTACTTCACGTACTTTCTGTGTACCTGGTGCTGATCGGTTTGGCTTCAAGCTATCATGAACATCAAATAAAGGTAGCTCTGTATTACCTTTTTACCACTTTCTTTTCTGTAGCTTTGCCACACTCCATGAATGATCAGAAGGAAAATATCAAAACTCTTCTCGTTTCGTTGAATTCTTGCAAGAGTTCATCAAGATATAATTTAAAGAAACCTCCCTTGCAATTCATGAAGGAAGTTCTGTTATCAGCCTATTTCATTTTACCATTCTGTATTGCTACTGTCTTTACATCTTTCGCTTATAAGGAATGGGACGTCACTATTTTTTGGACTTTCGGATACCATTTTCAAAACCAAAAACTCAAAATACCTCTTCATTTCTTCGGATACTGCATCTATTTCGCAATGTATGCCCAACTGCCTTTTTTGGTTTGTTCATCTATGTTACTATTGATAAACCACTGTATTTTATTTGCTTGATAACTTTAATAATCATTTGAAAGATATGGATCCGTTCCTTATTTCAACAAAATGCGTTGGAATAAGAAAAAAATATAAATATTTAGAAGAAAGCGTGAACTTTTTAAAGAACGTTTTATCTGTACCCTTGCTTATTATTTTCTTGGGTAGATTTCTGAATTTGTATGTTGTAATGTCTATATCCCTTCAAAGACCTTTTCCGTCTTATATCAAAGTAGAAGTAGTTGTAGACAGCTTGGTAGCAGTCACTTTAATAACCGTTCTAATTATTCAAGGTTCCAAAATCCCAGAAAGCATTTCAACAATAAAGGAGGCAGCTAGTCTATTGATTGAAAAATTTAACTTCGACATTTTGGATAAGAAGAAAGAATTCTATGTTTTAGATACAATTAGAAAAAAACGCACCATCTGTTTGTCTATTGGTGGTATGATAGAAATTAAAAGAAGTCTTCTGCTATCGGCTTGTGGGTGTGTTTTCACGTATGGACTGCTAATTTATAGCATCCGATAAAAGTTTACATAGGTAGCAAAGCAAGTATATCGAATTCGTGACTCGGATCCTATATACCATGCAGACCTTACCCCTAGTCAAAGGACATGCTTGGAAATTTGATGAGGCAACCGATCAGCAACCCCATCTAACAAGAAGAAGCATATGACCTTCAATGACATTGGACACTTGTAAACAGCAAAGAATCCTCTAGAGAAAGAGCAAATCTGTGCAGGGCAAAGAATGAAAAAAAAAAAACGTTATGTATTAGATTGTGAAATATTAAAAATGCTTTTACTACGATAAATGTACACTAACTTTTTAAATTAGGAGATAGCTAAAGTCAAGGACTTTGACAAAATGTCACTAAAATAATCTTTAATGGCTGGAATTTATAAGAGTTCATTGACATGAGCGTAAATCAAATTTCTTGATAATTTGAATTTGTGTTCTAGACATAGTGTACAGACTTTAATCAGTTGATTTATAGATTATTCTTCGGTGTCACATGGATAAGTCGAACTTTTGTCTAAGAAACGAATTTGATGAACAGAAACTATACCATGTCCAGTGTACACTTGATTAAGATAAAAATCACCCTCAATTCGGTTAACAGAAACGTCTGAAAATTGCTGACAGGTTTTTCTCCTCTTGATTCAGTTATTCTATCTTTCCTGTTATTGTTATTATTAGCCAATAGTTAATTATTAGTTTTTTAGTCTCTTTTCTGAATTGGATGCTTTTTTCTGACTACGTTAAAAACTGTGTGTTTTGATGTTTTGTTATGGTATGGTATAGAGGAATAACCTTTTAATATTTGAGCAAATTTTACAAACAATATAACACTGCTGTATACATACAGAAGTATACTTTTGTATGTAAAATGAAGGTTAACATATTTTACGGAGCCTTTTCGCTACATTGAATGAATAGAAATTTTATATTGTAGGCTCTTTATTATCTTTCAATCGGTTTCATAACTGATGAAACTTTGCAAATTGTAGAATAAGTAATAATTATCATAGTTAAAGAAATAAACATTAGTTTTCTTTTGAGGGACATCTTGTAAATATATTAATAATATGTTAACGTTATAAAGATTTCAATATGTATTGAGAGATTATTGTTCGCTGGACTGGCAAACTAAGTTTTGCAACATTAAACGAATTCTTGTTTAATGTATTCATACTTTGTTAAAATCTGCTGGACAGAATAAAATCACAATAAAATGAATGGCTGTAGAAGTATTGATTTTAAACATATAATTTTTTATTGATTATTATAAATACACTTTTTTAGTTTAAAACCCTTTAAAAAACTCCTAATAACAGCACTCTGCCTGAATAAAAATATGATTTCAATAAAAGAAGAAAATGTTTATTAAAAAGTAATCGATACATTAATTTATATATTGATTATATCGCATCGTTTCTATCAGAGCTCGTACAAAGGAAAACGAAAATGCTATGAATAGCTATCGAATTGAAAGTTGAAAACCAATATCATTATATTTTAGCAAAATAAAAAAAAATCTGGAACATTAAAAAGTGTGTTCAATTTAAAATTGAGCAGTATACTTGAATATTTTATTTTGCTTCAAATGAATTACGAAAACATCTATTCATGTGGGAAAAAACTCAAATCGCAGAAAGAAGTCATGTTAAATCAATCGACCTAAAACATGGGAATGTACTTCCTAATTTAAAATCAATTCAGTAACTTTATATTTAAAATGTTTTTTTTCATGGGTTTTAAACTGCATTTAAAAAGTGACGTCTATCTTTAAATGAATCATGACAAAATCTAATGGAGAGAAAATTAACTCGGCGCATTCTATATTCCTGATTATTCATTTCTTTGACTTTTTCGAAAAACGAAACATTAATGGATTGAGGAAATGTTTTACCTGGTACATTGTATCACTTTCTTTATTTTCTGTGTACCTCGTGCTGACTGGTTTAACTTCAAATTATCTCGAAATTGAAATAAAAATACCTACGTGTTATGTTTTTACTATTCTTTTTTGTGTCGCTTTGCCAAACTCCATGAATCGTCAGAAAAAAAATATCAGAACTCTTCTCTTTTCGTTGAATTCTTGCAAGAGTTCATCAAGATATGGTTTGAAGAAATCTCGCTTTCGTTTCATGAAGATGGTTCTATTGTCAGTTTGTTTCATTTTACCGCTCTTTATTGCTTTTCTGTGTACCTATTCGAATAATATGGACAGCAATGAGAAACTGTTTTGGGCATTGGGATATCACCTTCCAAACAAAAAAATGAAAGCAGCTGTTGATTTCTTTGGATACTGCGTCTATTTTATTGTATGCATCAAACTCCCCTTGCTGGTTTGTCTATCTATGTTGTTATTAATACGTCATTGTGTTTATCGACTAGATAACTTTAATAATAACTTGAAAGAAATGGATTCATTCATGATTTCAGCAAAATGCGTTGAAATTCGGAAAAAATATGAAAACTTAGATGAAAATATAAGCCTTTTGAAGAACATTTTATCAGTGCCTTTGTTTATTTTCTTTTTGGGTAGGTTCCTGAATTTGTACGTAGTTATGTCTTTATTTCTTCAGAAATTTCTTCGGCCTTATGTCATAATAGAACTAGTTGTAGATAGTGTTGCTGTAGTCACTTTAATAACCATTCTGACGATTCGCGGCTCGAAAATTCCGGAAAAAATTTCAACAATAAAGAAGACAGTTAATTCACTGATTCATAAATATAACTTCGACGTTTTGGATCAGAAGAAAGAATATTGTGTTTTAGACGAAATTAGTAAAACACACACCATGTATTTGTCTGTTGGTGGTATGATACAGATTAAAAGGAGTCTTCTACTATCAGCTTGTGGGTTTGTTTTTACGTACGGATTGTTAATTTATCACATTAATTAAATTTTCGAGGATATAGTAAAGCAAGAATAACAAATTCGTGTTTCCACATACATTTGCAATGAAGCAGTCCTCATGTTTAAGGTTTTCATAGTATTTATAACGTTTTTCATGGACCCACTCAGACTTTCTATGTTCACAATGTCAATAATAATAATAATAATAAAATTTATGATTATGAAATGTTCGTTTATATCCCATCATACAATTAAGCTAAAAAGAAGTCGGAATGAAATGCGACGATAAGAAACAAGAATTGTTTAGAATAAAATGTTAATATCATTGGAAATGACCTTAATAATCCTTAATCCTTGGAGATTTTGAAAAACAGTTATAGAACCTCGTTTCTAATTACAAATCTGTATGATTAGCTGCATCTGAATTTGAATGGGAGCTATGTACAAAAATATCTGACTAAGAACACATTTGGGGAATATATCTATACTAACAATAAAGCTCAATGTGTGTATGTGTATAAATGCTTTAAAAAGTAAGAATATTTAGTTAAATAAAAAGATATACATTTTAATCTCAGTCTCTAAAACTGAATGATTTATGAATAGGGAAAGATCTTTATTCAATAAAAACGATTAATTTTAAACCACTTTATCGACCATTCCAAAGATAATACCCTTATCAACGTCTAGGATTTCTCAAGACAGACAAAATTATAAATGTTTGAAACATTTCTAATCAAAAATTCGTAAGTCTATCAAATTTTAGAGCAGAAGTTATAAATCTTCATTTTTTTATTTGAAAGCTGAAGTGTCAAGTACATTTCGTAAAATAGCATACCTTATAACTAAAATATGCATAAAATTTGCACTTAATTTTTTTTAATTATGTTTATAGATCAAAATAAAATATTATCATTAACATCATTTAAATCCTTTTGACAGCAAAAAGCCTGAATTTTATGATTATTAAGAAATTTTTGTTGAATATTTCTTGAAATAATTCATAAATTATTGTAATAATTCAGTAATACCAATAACTATACTCTTTTGCGTATCTTTAAGACATTCTTCGTTTCGATAAAAAATGTTTTTATATTAATTTGAAGTTTAATCATTTCCACTTTAATTTAAAGTTGAAATTTTGCGACAGCTTACAAAGAATTAGAAAGACATATAGTAAGTACATTACGAACTTAATTCATTAAGGGATGCGTGAATTATATGTCTAACAAAAATTGGAGCTTAAAAATAATTTGATGAAGAAGTTATTAAAAGATAAGTTACATAAAGCATTTAATTAACAATGTCAAATCACATATAATATTTAATTGACAGTGACGTTACGTAAAAAAACCAACAACCTTTTAATATTTGAGCAAATTTTACAGACAGAAGTATAAAACTTTGAATGTACATTGAAGGAATTGAAGAAAATATTCTGCTGACACATTTTCGCTACATAGAAAGCATAGAAAATATAATATTTCTAGTTTTTTTTTAAAATTATTTCTCTCAATAAAGACTGAAGTTTTTTCATATATTTCTGTCTCATATTTGAGGAAATTTTGCAACGTAGCATATGTGAAATTGCAATAGTCAAAAAAAGAAACATTTGTTTCATTTAAAGGGATATCCCGTAAATAGTTTATTAATATTTTAACATTATATCTATATATACAGGGTGAGAAAGAAATATGTTACCCACATCAGACGGACCTCAAATGCATTTTATTGATCCAAATGTGATAACATTTGAGCTTCAGGTTATTGAGACGATGCGCTTTAAATATATTTTTTAAAAAAATAGTTCAAAAATTTATTAATAAATAGCGTTGTGCTAATCATAAAACTATTTATTATGACTTTTAATGTTGAATAAAGTAAAATTAAAATCACTCAATATGTCCCCCTTCATTTTCAAAAATATGCTCAAATCTGACAAATATATTTGCTATAGATTACCGGTATGAGTCTGCTGAATATTAAGAATATGGCTCTGAATGTTGTTCTTCAGATTTAGCTTAGATGACGATAGATTTTGTTATTAAATAACCCTACAACTGAAAGTCGCAAGTGGTGATGTCCGGAGAGCGAGGACACCATGTTATTGTGAAATTGCAGTTGATAACTTGAGCTTCTGTGAAACGCTGTAATAAAAATAATACTATTTAATATGACCTATATTTATTAAATAAAGTAATTTTAAAATCGCCCACTCTGTCCCACTTCATCTTCAACAATATGCTCCAATTCCATAACCATATTTGCTATACAAGACCGAAGCGAGTCTGCTTGAATATTAAGAATATGGTGCTGAATGTTGCTCTTCAGATTTAGCAGAGATGATGTCCTTTTGCGATATATTTTGTCCTTCATATAACCCTACAACTGAAAGTCCCAAATGGGGATGTCCGGCAAGAGAGGAGGCCATGCTATTGGGAAATGACAGCTGATAATTCATGCTTCTGTGAAATGCTATATTAACAATCGCTTTACACGATGATCAATAGAAGGTGGTGCACCGTCCTACAGGAAAATGACGTTTTGAAGGCATCCACGCTGTAGAAGGGATAATAAAATCCCTCAACATATCCTAGAACCGTTGTCCTGCTGCCAGACAGTATTGGTTCCATTTGAAGTTACCTCTTCAGAGAAATACGATACAATGATAAAGGTAGCTGTAAGAAAAAAGGATGCAAGGATTTTTCAGTATGCAAGGGTTATTCCTGAAAAACGTCCTATGACCAAATTCGGCAATTCCGGGTGGTAAGTTGCACATTGAGGCAAAAGTGGGCCAGAACAATGAACAGAATATTCTATGATCAAGTTGTTATAACCATCATTTGAGCAAGGAAATGAAGTGCAAGAGTTTTAAGGACTTCTAAGTCCCCGTTCTACTACAAGTATACAGACTTGATTTTGTATGGATAAAAATTGAAATTCAATTTTCCGTTAGATTTTTTCGTACATGGGAAACATTCAGAACATGGGAAACAAATGGCGAATTTCACTATTCTGCGGCGACTGACGAGAATGAAACGAGCGAAGTCGCAACATTTTCGACGCTGAATGACAAGATTTTTTTTCCTTCCTCTAACTGGAAGAATCCCGAGCCCAGTTTTTTAGCAACCAAATTTCTGCATTATCTTGCGTGGAGCACCTGAAAACAATCGATATCTTCACTTCTGCTTCATACTACGAAATTCCTCTAAAACGGAATTTTGTTGGTTCTGGTAGAATAACTTCACCAGTAGCACTTCTTGCAACGTAGGCGTGATTTGAACAGAGAAGAAACTAATGTTCTTGCAGAATTCTTTTCTTCTTCCACAGCAAAATAGAAATAGACATGTGCAATAATGGAAATTATGTTTCACATTTTAAACATATGCGAATAAATGCACTCTGAGTAATACCTAAAGATATTAGTCAATTTTTCAACTATTTTTTCATTAATAAATGTAAAGCGCATAATCTGAATAATCTGTAATTCAAATTTTATCGTATTTGGACCAATAGAACGTATTTTAGAGTCCTCTGAAGTGGGTAACTAATTTCTTGCTAACCCTTCAGAGAAAATATTGCTCGTTGAACTAAACAAGTAAGTTTTGCAACATTATTAGAATTATAATTTTATATATTCATACGTTCTTATTATCTGATTGGTAGATTAAAATCCCAGTAAAATTAATAGTTTAACAAGATTAGTTTATAGCATTTTATGGTTATATTGATTCTAAGAAACTTTTTTTACACTTTGGGCATTTGAAATATGTTGCGAATATAAATTTCATATCAGCACTCAAGCTAATTTCATGATTTTATTTTATGTATATTGATTAAATGCATATTAAAAATTTTATTTATTCTCATCATTTAGCCTTTTAACTTGTGGCAATTAAACTCTTTCAAATACTAAACTTAATATTAGCACTTTGGCTGATTAAAACCATGATTTTAGCCGAACAAAAATATACACATTTATAAAAACACAGAAATCAATATTATGTATCAATTATACTGCGCCACTTGTATCAAAGTGAGTACAAAGGAAAACGATAATGCTAAAAGAGCTAACCAAATGAACAATTGAAAAACCAATATCAATATCTTTTACTGTTATTAAAAACTTAAGATCTTAAGAAAGTATGTTTGATTTAAAATCGAATTGTTTATTTGGACATTTTATTTTGCTTCAAATGTATTGCGAACTTACCCATCTGTGTTAAAAAAATACTCAGATCTTAGAAAAGTGCCTTCTTAAATGAGTCGGCCTAAAACATGGAAACATACTTCCAAATTTAAAATCAATTCATTGATTGTATATTTAGAACGTGTTTTTTCCCTTGGTGTTTTAAACTGCTTTTAAAGAGTGACGTCTATCTTTAAATGAATCATGACAAAATCTAATGGAGAGAAAATTAACTCGGCGCATTCTATATTTTTGATATTTCGTTTCTTCGGCTTTTTCGAAAAACGAAACATCAATGGATTGAAGAAATGCTTTACATATTACATTGTTTCACTTTATTTATTTTCTGTGTACCTCGTGCTGACTAGTTTAGCTTCAAATTATCATGCAAATCAAATAAAAATGCCTATGTGTCATATTTTTGCAATTCTTTTTTCTGTCGCTTTGCCGCACACCATGAATCGCCAGAAGAAAAATATTAAAACTCTTCTCGTTTCGTTGAATTCTTGCAAGAGTTCATCAAGATGTGGTTTGAAGAAATCACGCTCTCGTTTCATGAAGATGACTTTCTTGTCAATTTCCTACATTTTACCGCTCTCTATTCCTTCTCTGTACAGCTTTTTAGTTTGTATGGATAGCGATGCGCCTCTTTTTTGGGCATTCGGATATCATCTTCAAAACAAAAACATAAAAGCAGCTGTTGATTTCTTTGGATACTGCGTCTATTTCATTGTATGCATCCAACTCCCCTTGCTGGTTTGTCTATCTATGTTGCTATTAATACGTCATTGTGTTTATCAACTAGATAACTTTAATAATAACTTGAAAGAAATGGATTTATTCATGATTTCAGCAAGATGCGTTGAAATTCGGAAAAAATATAAAAGCTTGGTAGAAAATATAAGCCTTTTAAGGAACATTTTATCAATGCCTTTATTTATTTTCTTTTTCGGTAGGTTCCTGAATTTGTACGTGGTTATGTCTTTATTTCTTCAGAAATTTCTTCGGCCTTATGTCATAATAAAACTAGTTGTAGACAGTGTTGCTGTAGTCACTTTAATAACCATTCTGACGATTCACGGCTCTAAGATTCCGGAGAACATTTCAACAATAAAGGAGACAGCTAGTTTATTGATTGATAAATATAACTTCGATTTTTTGGATAAGAAGAAAGAATATTGTGTTTTAGACGAAATTAGGAAAAAACCCACCATCTATTTGTCTGTTGGTGGTATGATACAGATCAAAAGGAGTCTTCTACTATCAGCTTGTGGGTTTGTATTCACATACGGATTGTTAATTTATAACCTTAAATAACCTTTTGAGGAAATAGTAAAGCAAGAATATCAAATTAGTGTTTCTATATACATTACAATGAAGCAGTCTTTATGTTATCCTCATTATATGTAATGGTTTTTCTCATATTTTAATTTTTTATTGACACACTCAGATTTTCTATGTTCCCATTTAAAAAATATATAATAAAGTTAAAATTTACGCTTATGAAATTCTATGCTCCTGATCGTTTACATCGCATCAGGCAACTAAGCTGAAAAGAGCGTTTTTAAGTAACCAGAATTGCTTTCATTAAACCTGATGTCATCTATGGCAATTAATAAAAATAAACTTCATAATGCTTAAGAATTTCAAATGATATAACATCTTTGTTAATTGTAAAATGTAATATATGTCAGAAAGTGAGTGTATATGTGAGTGATGCACAGGTCAGAACTTCTGACTTAGAACTCTCACACTTCAAGCGTACGTTTCCTAAACAATTAATAAAAAAATTTACTTAATTCCTTCTTAAATCAAGAAAGAAAAGTCTCGTAGCTTGGTGACAAACTTGGCAATCATTAAAAGGCCTGTCAACAAATTTATTGAATTTGGCAACTTTGGAGACAAAAAAGAAATTACTGGAAAATTAATTACTGGTTAATTAATATTTCAAAAAAAGGTGTGTTAACATCAAATGTATCCACTAGAAGTTTTAAAAATTGTATTTGAACTTAAGTGTATAATTAAAAGATATTTTATTAATGATTGAAATTTTGAATCATATATACAGAGTGTTGAATAATTCCACCGATAAATTCAGAAGAGTATTAGCAGACACCAAGAGGATAAAAAATCACTGTACAACATGGGGTCCGAAACGATGTTTAATTCGTAAAAAATGTAAAATTAAAGAAAGTTGGAGATCTTTTTGAAACTGTAAAAAATTAATAAAAAAAAACAAATGGTGTTTCAACAACGAATTGAAAATTAAGTGAAAGCACATTCATAAAATTTTTTTTCATGCTCTTAACATTCAGATTTGATTATTTAATGGGTCGTAAAAACATGATGATGGTCGTAAAACTAATTTGAGAACCTGCTAACATCACTGAAACATAAACACGGATGTCCGTAGAGAGCCTTGTCAAATTCGAAAAACCAATTCAGAGCAAAGGCATTATCGGCATTATGTAGATAAAAAATTACCAGAAAGCATGCGTTCGCCGGTAATGTTTATTCAACGAAAATCTCAAAAACAGACATCTAAAAGACAATGAGAATGGAGACGGAAATGAATCGATGAATGTGAGGTAGATGTGGCATGGTATGGTGTGTTCTATTGACACAAAGGACAATTTAGGACAAGCTGGCCATCCACAAGTATTTTTAAATAATTCCATTAGAAAATGTGTAAATGAAAGAAGGATGTATTGCAAAAATCTCAAAAGTTGAGATCTATGACTTAAAACGATTTGGCACAAGAATAAAAATAAATCTCAAATGTTAAATACTATGAATAACCAACTCGTTTGCGTGTCATATTCTTTCTGCATGGCAGGAATCGTGGTATCAACAATGTAATAATAAATTATATTCTATCAGGCCCACAATTACATTATGGCCTGCTCATCCAGTGCGTGAATTCGAGATCAAATTGTCTAGTCTCCGCATCGGTCATACTTGCTTAACTCATAGATATCTTTTATAAGGCGATCGAGATCTTTTTGCTCTAGTTGTCAAGTTATTTTAACGAATCATTATATTTTAATTGAATTTTCTGATTTTCCTCTTTATCGTTTACATTTTTTTAGTTGCTCATTACTAGAGATGTAAACCTTGTTAGGGGAAAATCCGCATAAAAATATGTTTAAGTTTTTAAAAGCAACTGGATTTTACCACCATAATAATTGTTACCAGACACATCACTGTAATGTTCTACAGTTTCATCTTTGCCCTTTTTTCATCTTTGGTTCCGTTATAAACTTTTTGAACTTTTTATACAATTTTAGCTTTCTAGTTTGACCATATGTATGGCACAGCATAGCCGTTTTTGGCTCTTAGACCATTAAACAATATAATTCCAATCCATGAAAAATACCAGGAACTTTTGAAAAGTCAAAAAGTTTTGAGTGCGGTTTCTCACCCACTAAGTCTCGTAATTTAAAATAGGCGAATGAAAGTGAGTTAAACGATCTGATTGGAACAAGAAAATCTAGAAGAAGCTTCTCGTATGTAAAATTTTCATACGTAGGAGGAAAATAAAAGCTGCAAGTGAGTATTCATTAATGAGCATTTCAGAATTGATGGCCATTCACAAATAACAAGTCAGAGTTCACCAATGTATCTAAAATGAGCTGGTGATCCATCATGCATTAACCAAATTGTTGGTGTTCAACGCTGTAAATCCGGAAGAACGAACTGAAAATAAATAAATTACTTTTTGTCGTTGAGTCGTTCTGGCAAAAGATTCGGTTCCAATAGACGACTCTGCTAAGATGTATCCGAATACATTCGGAGCACTTTTTGAGAAAAAAAATGGGGTAGACTTACTTTAACCATATTTCTAAGTTTCAGACTGTTCGAAATTAGTAATAAGATGTTAATATTTGAAATAAACATTAACACTTTTTGAAAATTGGCCTTTTAGGACATAAATTTAAGCAAATTCTTATAAAACTTCAAATTAGTAACAGAATTGTTTCAATTAAACATTATGTCATCTATGGCAATTAATGAAAATAAACTTCATAATGCTTAGGAATTTCAAATGAGATACATCTTTGTTAATTATAAAATGTAATATATGTCTGTAAGTGAGTTTATATGTGAGTGTAGCAGAAGTCACAGCTTCTGACTTAGAACTCTCACACTTCAAACATATGTTTCATAAAACAAGTAATAAAAAAATTAATTTAATTCTTTCTTAAATCAACAAAGAAAAATCTCATAGCTTGGAGAAAAACTTGGCAATCATTTAAAGGCCTGTCAACGAATTTATTAAATTTGATAACTTTGGAGACGAAATAGAAATTTCTGGAAAAATTTAATTAATATTTCAAAAAAAAAGAGCTGTGTTAACATCAAATGTATCCACTATAAGTTTTAAAAATTGTATTTGAACTTTAGTGGATAGTTAAAAGATATTTGATTAATGATTCAAATTTTGAACCAGATATACAGAGTGTTGCCAAATTCGACCGACAAATTCAGAGGAGTGTTAGCAGATATCAAGAGGATAAAAAATCACTGTACAACATGGGGTCCGAAACGATGTTTAATTAGTAAAAAATGTAAAATTAAAGAAAGTTGGAGATCTTTTTGAAACTGTTAAAAATTAATAACAAATAACAAATGGTGTTTCAAATACGAATTGAAAAATACGTGAAAGCACATTCTTAAAAATTCTTTTCATGTTCTTAACATTCAGATTTAATTAATTAATGGGTCGTAAATTACTGAAAATGACCATTAAGGAAAACCCATATTTGCAAAAATATCAAAACTTGAAGACAAATTAAAGCTTGAAAAAGTAAGGAATTTTATAGTCTATAATTTGATATATGCGTGCAATGTGGCAACTGGGGAGTTTTAAAGTTATTCATGAAAAACTAATTTGAGTACCTTCTAACATCGCTGCAACATAAACACTGATGTCCGTAGACAGCCTTGTCAAATTCGAAAAACTAATTCAGAGCAAAGGCATTATTGGCATTATGTAGATAAAAAATTACCGGAAAGCATACGTTCGCTGGTAATGTTTATTCAGCTAAAATATCAAAAACAGACATCGAAAAGGCAATGAGAATGGAGACGGAAATGAATCTATGATTGTGAGGTAGGTGTGGCATGGTGTGGTGTGTTCTATTGACACAAAGTGCAATTTAGGACAAGCTGTGCCATCCACAAGAATTTTTAAATAATTCCATTATAAAATGTGTAAATGAAAGAATGCAAGAAAAGTAATAAGGTAAATTTAATAATGTAAATATGTAAGAATGTAAATAAAGAAGTACTGCAAAAATGTCAAAAGTTGTGTTCTATGATGTAAAACGATTTGGCACAAGAATAAAAATAAATCTCAAATGTAAAATACTATGAAAAACTCGA
The DNA here is from genome assembly GCA_026543055.1 of Argiope trifasciata. NCBI lineage: Eukaryota > Metazoa > Arthropoda > Arachnida > Araneae > Araneidae > Argiope > Argiope trifasciata. The sequence continues at coordinate 201,276 of JAPMOQ010001328.1, read as the reverse complement.
TTGCGCGTCATATTCTTTCTGAATGGCAGGAATCGTGATATCAAGAAAGCAATAATAAATTAAATTCTATCAGGCCCACAATTGAATTATTCACTGCTCATCCAGTGCGTGAGTTCGAGATCAAATTGTCTGGACTCCGCATTGGTCCTGATTTTAACATTTATCGTTTACATTTTTTAGTTGCTCATTACTGGAATTTTAACGTTGTTAGAGGAAAATCCGCACAAAAATATTTTTAAGTTTTTAAAAGCAACTGGCTTTTACCACCATAATAATTGTTACCAGACACATCACTGCAATATTCTACAGTTTCATCTTTGCACTTTTTTCATCTTTGGTTCTGTTATAAACTTTTTGAACTTTTTATTCAATTTTAGCTTTCTAGTTTCACCATATGTATGGCGCAGTATAGCCGTTTTGGGCTCTTGTGGCATTAAACAACACAATACAATCCATGAAAAATACCAGTGGCTTTTAAAAAGTCAAAAAGTTTTGAGTGCGGTTTCTCACGCAAATTTAAAACTGGCGAATGAATTAAACGATCTGGTAGGAACAAGAAAATAGAGAAGAAGCCTTTTAATATGTAAAATGTTCATGCTTTAGCGGAAAATAAATGCAGTAAGCGAGTATTCATTAATGAGCTTTTTCGAAAAAGTCGAAGAAATTAATCTTCAAGAAAACCGAATGTGACGAGTAAACTTTTGATGAATTAGATGCGGTCATTATTATTAATACAGCTATTTCTCTTTTAATATAGGTTAGCACAATTTAAAGAATCATATGTTAAAGGCACAGTCATTGATATACTTCACTTTTTTAAGTATTTCAAATGTTTTAGGTCAACTAGTTTAATATGACTCTTTTCTAAGATCGGAATTTTCCCACTGATAGATACTTTAGTAATACAACTGGAGCAAAGGAAAATGTTGTAATGGACAATTTAATTTTAATTTATATACTTCCTTGTTTATGAAAAATCGCTTTTTGTCGAAAGTTTTAATAATACGACGATATATCATGTCAATCATATTGATCTTCAACTTCTCAATTCGTTAGCATTATCTTTTTCCTTTGTGCAAGCTATGACACAAACAATGCTATTTGATTGCTATATAATGCCAGTTTATCGATTATTTTTACATGTTTATTTTCTTCTTAGACTAAAATCCAGATTTTAATTATCCAAAGTGCTGTTAAGAAATTAATTTTTTAAGTATTTTAAAAATCGAAAGAGTTAAAAGTATACTTCTAAGAATGAAAAGAAGCTTTAATAGGCATGAAATCAATCTTCCTAAAACCATTGATTTTATTGGAATTTTCTGCTATGCGAATATTAAGAAAATATAAATACATAAAATAATAGTCCTTATAAGGGAATATTTAATTTGTTTGTCTACAGAACAAAAATCAATCTATCTATACTCACTCACACGCGCGCACATTCGTGTATGTGTGTGTGTATGTTACATGATGTCTCTAAAATTGGAACAAATGTTAAGTTTCCTTTACTACTGCAATTTGACATATGCTAACAGATACACAGTGTCATAAAATATTAAATTGCTATACATCCCCCAATGCGGAAAAGTATCAGCAAATTATTTTTCTTATTATCTTAAATGCAATTGCAAAAAATCATGCTTCTATCTGTTAAATTTGCTCCGATATTAAAAGGAAATTCTTTGAAGCAATTGTTCCATGTTTGAGGTCATGAAAAAGAATTAATCAAAATTGAATAATTCTAAAAAAAGAATTTAAAAAAAGAATAATTCAACAAAAGAATAATTAAAGTTAAATTCAGTAAGAATAATTCAATTCAAATAAAAAAAGAATAATTAAATTCAAATTCAAATATTCAATAGGATATCAAGATTATTTCCTATACATCTTAATAAACATGAATTTTAGAGCAAAATGCAAACAATGTCACCCGAATATTATGCAAATAAATGCTTCAATGTCATCAATACTGAATGCCTCACAGGATAAAAATACAAACAAGTTTAAAAAAGTAGTTTTTTAAAAGTTCACTAAAATAAAAAATAAATAGCTGTTTCATTTTCTACAGCTAAGACCACTTTATATTTTAAATTACTGAATAATACAATATTTTTTTTTCTGAAATTCATTCAGTCTAAATGTTTATTTGACAAGAAACAGGAATTTAAATGAGCAAAGTTAAGTTGAAAAATATTAAAATAGTTTTGTTTACACTTGCACACTTTTTCAATTTTCTTGCAAATCTGGAAGGGAGCGAAGACTTGATTAGAAAAAAATCATCAACATAAACTTCATAAACATAAAAAAAACTTTAAATAATAAATGTTACGCATTTCATTTTGTTTCAGATTACAATGAAAGGACCTTTTTTTACACAAAATTCTGTAGGCAAATGGTTTAGTTTTAGTTTAGTTATTTTAACGTCTCGTTGTAAAGCAACACGGGAAATTTTGGACGGGCCGCATAATTTTGAATCATGTTATCTGGCTTGTAAAGCTTCCGCTACAATACTCCTCCTCCAATGAGAGGTCAGACGAGCGATATCTTTTTTTGCTGTTTTTCAGTGGTGATCTGATTGGTTGTTGAATTTATTTATTGGCTGATTATTTATTGCTATTTTTTATTCATTTTCTGATTATTTATTGACATTTTTTTATTCATTGGCTGATTATTTATTACCATTTTTATTTATTGCATGATTATTTAAAGCCATTTTTATTTATTGGAGGATTATTTATTACCATTTTTATTCATTGCATGATTATTTACAGCAATTTTTATTTATTGGCTGATTATTTCTCACCATTTTTATTTATTGGCTGATCATTTCTCACCTTTTTTATTTATCGGCTGATTATTTATCTGCTTTATTTATTATTCGGGTAGATGGCGCCACAATAGATGCATGGAGGTTGCGTATTTTCTTTTTCATCGTCCTAGATCACCAACGTTACTTTTGGTGATAGGTAGGACCAAACTCGGACCTTATGGTTCTGTAGCCAGAGGATATGAACACAAGATTAAGAGTGATCACTCAATCTTGAGGATATCTGGCCTATAAAGCTTCCGTTACAAAATGATATTCATTATCCCTAAGCGAAGCAAATAACCAAAAAATTCATCAAAGCTACATAAGTTTATGTTCTTGAAGTTTCTATTGGAAAAATGCGAAAAAGGTTAATCTATGGTGGTTTATTAAATAATTGGGATGTTAGGAGTCAAACTTTTTCATGCACTGTTACATCTTCCCTTAAATTTTCTCAGGAGGGCGACAATAACTATTACTACCTAATGCGAACACAGACGAAAATTTAAAATTTGTAGCTATGGATTTCAAACTAAATTCGCCCAACTTCATACAGAGCTCAGGAAATGACGCAAAATAAGATTAGCACAAATAATGAGTTTAAAGCTTTGCTTCTGGAAAACTAATAAGAGGCATATTTTTTCGGTGTTTATTTATGTTGGCCGCCTGACTTATTCGGCGATTTTCAGATTTTCAGATGTCCAAGTTAAAACTTACAAATGATTCCAAGATGTTTGGTTTAGTTGGCAATTTTCAGATTTATACGCCATGTTTGTCTTAAAAAGTGCTCTGAACGTATTCGGGTACATTTTGGCAGACTCGTCTATCGGAACCGTATCTTTTGCCTGAACGACTCAAAGGCAAAAAGAATCTCATTTTCTTCCAGCTCGTTCCTCCGGATTTACTGCGAGGAACACTAACACTTAGGTTAATGCTTGATGGATCAGCTTTTAAACGATGATGATCAGCTTTTAGTTAAATTCGTGAAATATGACTTGTTATTTGTGAATGACCATCAATTCTACAATGCTCATTAATGAATACTCGCTTACTGCATTTATTTTCCGCTAAAGCATGAAAATTTTACATATTAAAAGGCTTCTTCTCGATTTTCTTGTTCCTATCAGATCGTTTAACTCACTTCCATTCGCCTATTTTAAATTTACGAGACTTAGTGGCTGAGAAACCGCACTCAAAACTTTTTGACTTTTTAAAAGCCACTGGTATTTTTCATGGATTGTATTGTATTGTTTAATGGCACAAGAGCCCAAAAAGGCTATACTGCGCCATACATATGGTCAAACTAGAAAGCTAAAATTGAATAAAAAGTTCAAAAAGTTTATAACAGAACCAAAGATGAAAAAAGTGCAAAGATGAAACTGTAGAATATTGCAGTGATGTGTCTGGTAACAATTATTATGGTGGTAAAAGCAAGTTGCTTTTAAAAACTTAAAAATATTTTTGTGCGGATTTTCCTCGAACAACGGTAAAATTCCAGTAATGAGCAACTAAAAAATGTAAACGATAAATATTAAAATCAGGACATTCAATTAAAATGTAAAGAATCGTTAAAATAAGTTGGACACTAGAGCAAAAAGGAGCTCGATCGACTTATAAAAGTAACCTGTGCGTTAAGCGAGTGTGACCAATGCGGAGTCCAGACAATTTGAACTCGAACTCACGCACTGGATGAGCAGTGAATAATGCAATTGTGGGCCTGATGGAATGTTATTTATTATTGCTTTGTTCATACCTCGATTGCTGCCATGCAGAAAGAATATGACATGCAAACGAGTTTTTCATAGTACTTTACATTTGAGATTTTTTATTCTTGTGCCAAATCGTTTTAAATCATAGAACACAACTTTTGACATTTTTGCAGTACTTCTTTATTTACATTCTTACATATTTACATTATTAAATTTACCTTATTACTTTTCTTGCATTCTTTCATTTACACATTTTATAATGGAGTCATTTAAAAATCCTTGTGGATGGCGCAGATTGTCCTAAATTGCACTTTGTATCAATAGAACACACCATATCATACCACACTTATCTGATATTCATAGGTCAATTCCCTTCCCCAAGCTCATTGTCTTTTCGAAGTCGGTTTTTGAGATTTTCGCTGAATAAACATTACCGGCGAACGCATGCTTTCCGGTAATTTTTTATCTACATAATGCCGATAATGCCTTTGCTCTGAATTTGTTTTTCGAATTTGACAAGGCTCTCTAGGGACATCAGTGTTTATGTTGCAGCGATGTTAGCAGGTTTTCAAATTAGTTTTTTTTTTCTTTGAATACCTTTAAAACTCCCCAGTTGTCACACTACCCGCATATATCAAATTATAGACTATAAAATTCCTTACTTTATTTTTTTAAGCCTTTATTTTTCTTCAAGTCTTGATATTTTTGCGAACAAGGGTTTTCCTTAATGGTCGTTTTCAGTAATTTACGACCCATTAAATCATCAAATCTGAAGGTTAAGAGAACGAAAACAATTTTTAAGAATGTGCTTTCACTTAACCATTAACTCGTAGTTGAAACAAGATTTGTTATATTTTATTAATTTTTTACAGTTTCAAAAAGATCTCCAAATTTCTATACTTTTACGATTTTCAGTAGTTAAACATCGTTTCGGACCCCATGTTCTACAGTGATTCTTTATCCTCTTGGTGTCTGCTAATACTCTTCTGAATTTGTCAGGGGAATTATTCAACACTCTGTATATATGATTCAAAATTTCAATCATTAATGAAATATCTTTTAATTATCCACTCAAGTTCAAATACAATTTTTAAAACTTCTAGTGGAGACATTTGATGTTAACACACCTTTTTTTGAAATATTAATTAACCAGAAATTAATTTTCCAGAAATTTCTATTTTGTCTCCAAAGTTGCCAAATTCAACAAATTCGTTTACAGACCATTAAATGATTGCCAAGTTTGTCACCAAGCTACGAGATTTTTCTTTCTTGATTTAAGAAGGAATTAAGTAAATTTTTTTATTACTTGTTTATGAAACGTACGCTTGAAGTGTGAGAGTTCTAAGTCAGAAGTTCTGACCTGTGCATCACTCACATATACACTCACTTTCAGACATATATTACATTTTACAATTAACAAAGATGTTATATCATTTGAAATTCTTAAGCATTATGAAGTTTATTTTCATTAATTGCCATAGATGACATCAGGTTTAATGAAAGCAATTCTGGTTACTTAAAAACGCTCTTTTCAGCTTAGTTGCCTGATGCGATGTAAACGATCAGGAGCACAGAATTTCAAGCGTAAATTTTAACTTTATTATATATTTTTTAAATGGGAACATAGAAAATATGAGTGTGTCAATAAAAAAATTAAAATATGAGAAAAACCATAACATATAATGAGGATAACATAAAGACTGCTTCATTGTAATGTATATAGAAACACTAATTTGATATTCTTGCTTTACTATATCCTCAAAAGGTTATTTAAGGTTATAAATTAACAATCCGTATGTGAATACAAACCCACAAGCTGATAGTAGAAGACTCCTTTTGATCTGTATCATACCACCAACAGACAAATAGATGGTGGGTTTTTTCCTAATTTCGTCTAAAACGCAATATTCTTTCTTCTTATCCAAAAAATCGAAGTTATATTTATGAATCAATAAACTAGCTGTCTCCTTTATTGTTGAAATGTTCTCCGGAATCTTAGAGCCGTGAATCGTCAGAATGGTTATTAAAGTGACTACAGCAACACTGTCTACGACTAGTTTTACTATGACATAAGGCCGAAGAAATTTCTGAAGAAATAAAGACATAACCACGTACAAATTCAGGAACCTACCGAAAAAGAAAATAAATAAAGGCATTGATAAAATATTCCTTAAAAGGCTTATATTTTCTACCAAGCTTTTATATTTTTTCCGAATTTCAACGCATTTTCCTGAAATCATGAATAAATCCATTTCTTTCAAGTTATTATTAAAGTTATCTAGTTGATAAACACAATGACGTATTAATAGCAACATAGATAGACAAACCAGCAAGGGGAGTTGGATGCATACAATGAAATAGACGCAGTATCCAAAGAAATTAACAGCTGCTTTTATGTTTTTGTTTTGAAGATGATATCCCAATGCCCAAAACAGTTTCGCATTGCTGTCCATATAAACTAAAAAGGTGTACACAGAAGCAATAAAGAGCGGTAAAATGAAGCAAATTGACAAGAAAGTCATCATCATGAAACGAGAGCGAGATTTCTTCAAACCACATCTTGATGAACTCTTGCAAGAATTCAACGAAACGAGAAGAGTTTTAATATTTTTCTTCTGGCGATTCATAGAGTGTGGCAAAGCGACAGAAAAAAGAATTGCAAAAATATAACACATAGGTATTTTTATTTGATTTGCATGATAATTTGAAGCTAAACTTGTCAGCACGAGGTACACAGAAAATAAATAAAGTAAAACAATGTACCAGGTAAAACATTTCCTCCATCCATTGATGTTTCGTTTTTGGAAAAAGCCGAAGAAATGAATGATCAAGAATATAGAATGCGCCGAGTTAATTTTCTCTCTGTCAGTTTTTGTCATAATTCATTAATAGACAGACGTCACTCTCTAAATGCAGTGTCAAACCACAAGGGAGAAAACACTTTCTAGCTGTTCAGTCAATGAATTGATTTTAAATCAGAAAGTATATTCCCATGTTTCAGGTCGACTGATTTAACAATACTTTTCTAAGATCTGAGTCTTTTTAACATGGATAGATGTTTTCTCAATACATTTGGAGCAAAATAAAATGTCCAAATAGGTATTTCGATTTTAAATCAAACATTCGTTCTAAATATAAAGAGATTTTTAATAATACTAAAAGATGTAAGTATTATTTTTCAACTATACTTTTCGTTATCTCTTTTAGTATCATCGTTTTTCTTTGTACTCACTTTGACACAAGTGGTGCAGCATAATTGATATATAATATTGATTTCTCGGTTTTTATAAATCTATATTTTTTGTTAGGCTAAAATCCCGGCTTTAATCCGCCAAAGTGCTAATATTAAGTTTAGTATCTGAAAGAGTTTAATTGCCACAAGTTAAAAGGCTAAATGATGAGAATAAATAAAATTTTTAATATGCATTTAATCAATATACATAAAATAAAATCATGAAATTAGCTTGAGTGCTGATATGAAATTTATATTCGCAACATATTTCAAATGCCCAAAGTGTAAAAAAAGTTTCTTAGAATCAATATAACCATAAAATGCTATAAACTAATCTTGTTAAACTATTAATTTTACTGGGATTTTAATCTACCAATCAGATAATAAGAACGTATGAATATATAAAATTATAATTCTAATAATGTTGCAAAACTTACTTGTTTAGTTCAACGAGCAATATTTTCTCTGAAGGGTTAGCAAGAAATTAGTTACCCACTTCAGAGGACTCTAAAATACGTTATATTGGTTCAAATACGATAAAATTTGAATTACAGATTATTCAGATTATGCGCTTTACATTTATTAATGAAAAAATAGTTGAAAAATTGACTAATATCTTTAGGTATTACTCAGAGTGCATTTTTTCGCATATGTTGAAAATGTGAAACATAATTTCCATTATTGCACATGTCTATTTCTATTTTGCCTTGGAAGAAAAAAAGGAAGATTCTGCAAGAACATTAGTTTCTTCTCTGTTCAAATCACGCCTACGTTGCAAGAAGTGCTGCTGGTGAAGTTATTCTACCAGAACCAACAAAATTCCGTTTTAGAGGAATTTCGTAGTATGAAGCAGAAGTGAAGATATCGATTGTTTTCAGGTGCCCCACGCAAGATAATGCAGAAATTTGGTTGCTAAAAAACTGGGCTTGGGATTCTTCCAGTTAGAGGAAGGAAAAAAAATCTTGTCATTCAGCGTCGAAAATGTTGCGACTTCGCTCGTTTCGTTCTCGTCAGTCGCCGCAGAATAGTGTGAGTTCGCCATTTGTTTTCCATGTTCTTGATATGCCGTACGAAATAGTCTAACGGAAAATGTTCATTTTTATCCGTACAAAATCAAGTCTCTATACTTGTAGTAGAACGCGGACCTAGAAGTCCGTAAAACTCTTGCACTTTCATTTCCTTGCTCAAATGGTGATTATGACAACTTGATCATGGAATATTCTTGGGATTGTTCTGGACCACTTTTGCCGCAATGTGCAACTTACCACCCGGAATTGCCGAATTTGGTCATAGGAAATCCATCACGTTTTTCAGGAATAACCCTTGCATACTGAAAAATCCTTGCATCCTTTTTTCTTACAGCTACCTTTATCATTGTATCATATTTCTCTGAAGAGGTAACTTCAAATGGAACCAATACTGTCTCGCAGCAGGACAACGGTACTAGGATATGTTGAGGGATTTTATTATCCCTTCTACAGTGTGGAGCCTTCAAAACGTCATTTTCCTGTAGCATGGTGCACCACCTTCTATTGATCATCGTGTAAAGCGATTGTTAATACAGCATTTCACAGAAGCACGAGTTATCAGCGGTCATTTCACGACAGCATGGTCTCCTCGCTTGCCGGACATCCGTATTTGCAACTATTAGTTGTGGGGTTATTTGAAGGACAAAAATCTATCGCCATCTCTACTAAATCTGAAGAAAGCACTCAGCGCCAAATTCTTGATATTCAGGCAAACTCGCGCCGGTCATGCATAGCAAATATAGTTCTCGGATTGGGGCATATTGTCGAAAATGAAGGGAGGCATACTGAGCGATTTTAATTTTACTTTATTTAACAATTATCAGTCATATTAATTAGTTTTATGTTTAGTACAACACCACTGAACGATAAATGTTTGAACTATATTTTTTAAAAATAAATTTAAACCGTATTGTCTCAATAATCTGTAAATCAAATGTTATCACATTTGGATCAATAAAATGCATTTGAGATCCTACTGAAGTGGGTAACTTATTTCTTTCTCACTCTGTATATATAGATATACTGTTAAACTATTAATAATCTATTTACGGGATATCCCTTAGAATGAAACAAATGTTTATTTTCTTAACTATTACAATTTTTTATATGTTTATATATCAATTTGTTGACTATCAATATGTTGATATGTTTATATATCAATTTGTTTAAATTGACTTCTTTTTATTCAATACTAGCCGCCTTTGGCGATCAGCTAGCTCGCCAATCTTACTGCTATTTAAAATTATCAGTTAAACGCTTTATGTAACGTCACTGTCAATAAAATATTGTATGTGATTCGACATTGTCAATTAAATGCTTTATGTAACTTATCTTTTAATAATTTCTTAATCAAATTATTTTTAAGCTTCAATTTTCAATAGTCATATAATTCACGCATCTCTTAATGAATTAAGTTCGTAATGTACTTACTATATGTGTCTCTAATTATCTGTTAGCTGTCGCAAAATTTCAACTTTAAATTAAAGTGGAAATGATTAAACTGCAAATTGATATAAAAATATTTTTTATCGAAACGAAGAATGTTTTAAAGATAAGTAAAAGAATATAGTTATTGGTATTACTGAATAATTACAATAATTTACGAATTATTTCAAGAATTATTCAGCAAAATTTCTTAGTTTCTTCATAAAATTCAGGTTTTAGTTTTACTTTCAAAAGGATTTAAATGATGTTTGTAATAATATTTTATTTTGATCTATAAAAACAATTAAAAAAATATTGAGCTCAAATTTTATGCATATTTTAGTTATAAAATATCCAATTATACGAAATTTTCTTGACACTTCAGCTTTCAAATAAAAAAATGAAGATTTCTATCTTCTGCTCTAAAATTTGATCGACTTTCGAAGCTTTGAATAGAAATGTTTCGAACATTCAACATTTTGTCTGTCTTGAAAAATCCTGGACTTTGATAGGGGTATTATCTTTGGAATGGTCGATGAAGTGGTTTAAAATTAACCGTTTTTATTGAATAACGATCTTCAAATATTCAGAGATCAGTCAGTTTTAGAGACTGAGATTATTAAAATTTATATCTTTTTATTTAGCTAAATATTCTTAATTTTTTAAAGCATTTATGCACATACACACATTGAGCTTTATTGTTAGTATAGATATATTCCCAAAATGTGTTCTTAGTCAGATAGTCTTGTACATAGTTCACATTTAAATTCAGATGCAGCTAATCATACAGTTTTATAATTAGAAACGAGGTTCTATAACTGTTTCTCAAAATCTTTAAGGATTATTAAGCTCATTTCCATTGATATTAACATTTTATACTAAACAGTTCTTGTTTCTTATCGTCGCATTTCATTCCGACTTCGTTTCAGCTTAATTGCATGATGGGATATGAACGAAAATTTCATAATCGTAAATTTTATTATTATTACTTTTAACATTGTGAACATAGAAAGCTTGAGTGGGTCCATAAAAAACGCTTTAAATACTATGAAAACCTTAAACATAAGGAATGCTTCATTGCAAATGTATATGGAAACTCGAATTTGATATTCTTGCTTTACTATATCCTCGAAAATTTAATTAATGTGATAAATTAACAATCCGCACGTGAAAACAAACCCACAAGCTGATAGTAGAAGTCTCCTTTTAATCTGTATCATACCACCAACAGACAAATAGATGGTGTGTGGTTTCCTAATTTCATTTAAAACACAATATCCTTTTCTTTTATCCAAAATGTCGAAGTCATATTTATCAATCAATAAACTAGCTGTCTTCTTTATTGTTGAAATTTTTTCCGGAATTTTCAAGCCGTGAATCGTCAAAATGGTTATTGAAGTGACTACAGCAACACTGTCTAGAACTAGTTCTATTATGACATAAGGCCGGAGAAATTTCAGAAGAAATAAAGACATAACCACATACAAATTCAGGAACCTACCCTCCCCCCCCCAAAAAAAATAAAGGCATTGAAAAAATGTTCTTCAAAAGGCTTATATTTTCATCTAAGTTTTCATAATTTTCCGAATTTCAACGCATTTTGCTCAAATCATGAATGAATATATGTCTTTCAAGTTATTATTAAAGTTATCTAGCAGATAAATATAAGGGCGTATTAATAGCAACATCGATAGACAAACCAGCAACGGGAGTTGGATGCATACAATGAAATAGAAGTAGTATCCAAAGAAATCAATAGCTGCTTTTATGTTATTGATTTGAAGACTATATCCGAATGCCCAATAAAGAGGCGCATCGTTATCCTAAAAGGGTGTGCAAAGAAGCAATAAAGAGCGGTAAAATGAAGCAAACTGACAATAGAGCCATCTTCATGAAACGAAAGCGAAATTTCTTAAAATTATATCTTGATGAACTCTTGCAAGAATTCAACGAAACGAGAAGAGTTTTGATATTTTCCATCTGATGATTCATAGAGTGTGGCAAAGCGACAGAAAAGATAATAGTAAAAATAAAACGAATAAGTATTTTTATTTGATTGTGATGATATTCTGATGCTAAACCAGTCAGCACTAAATACACAGAAAATAAATAATGTAAAACAATGTAGCATGTAAAACATTTCTTCAATCCATTGATGTATCGTTTTTGGAAAAAGCCGAAGAAATGAATGATCAAGAATATAGAATGCACCGAGTTAATTTTCTCTACTTTAGATTTTGTCATTATTCATTAATAGAGAGACGTCACTCTTTTAATGCAGTTTAAAACCCATGAAAAAAACATTCCAAATATAAAGTTACTGAATTGATTTTAAATTAGGAAGTACAGTCCCATGTTTTATGTCGATTGATTTAAAAAGACTTCTTTCTAAGATTTGAGTTTTTTCCCATACGGATAGATGTTTTCGTAATTCATTTGAAGCAAAATAAAATATTTAAGTGTACAGCTCAATTTTAAATTGAACACCCTTTTTCATGATCCTGAGGTTTTTTTTTGGTTACTGAAATATATTGTTATTGGTTTTCAGCTTTAAATTTGATAGGTATTCGTAGTATTTTCGTTTTCTTTTGTACAAGCTATGATAGAAACGATGCGATATAATCGATATATAAATTAATCTATCGGTTATTTTTTAATAAAAATTTTCTTCTTTTGTTGAAATCCCAGTTGTATTCAAGCAGAGTGCTGTTATTAGGAGTTTTTTAAAGTGTTTTAAACTACAAAAGTGTATTTATTAGTATCAATTTAAAATTATATGCATTAAAGTCATTACTTTTAAAGCCATTCGTTTTATTGTGATTTTATTCTGCCCAGCAGATTTTAACAAAGTATGAATACATTAAACAATAATTCGTTTAATGTTGTAAAACCGAATTTGCCAGTCCAGCGAAAAATAATCTCTCAATATATACAAGGTGGCCAGAAATAAAACACCCCTACTCTGACCTCCATGGATATCGAACTACTCAGTGTAAAGGCTCAAAATTTTGTACACATACTATTCAAAATATGGGGAAACGGATTTCACGAAAAAAAAATTAGTTCCTGAAATCACCGATAGGTGGCGCTGCACAACTGGAACTATGATCAAAAGACACAAATAATAATAAAAATTAAAATGTTTATGCGGAATGGAATGCTTCCATGCTTCCTTTTTAATTTTTCTGCCCCTTATGGAAAATAAAAATAGTAAAGAAGCCAGAACTCCCGTTGTAACTGCAATTTCATACTGTAACCAGAAAAATTTGCATAAAGCATGGTTAGAAGCCATGTTCTGGGTATAAAAGAAGTTAAAAGGTGGGGAATGTCATTCTTATTAGTGATGGCTGTCACGCTGCCAGAACGCGCTTTGCTTGTGAAGTTGTTTTACGAGAATAAAGGAAATGCTCCAGCAGCACTTCGAGAGTTTCGCCGACTTAAGGATTTGCGTAAGGGACCATTGCTTCCACAAGCTCTCAGGAGAATGATCGCTCGATTCGAGGAAACTGGACATCTTGGAGTTCAGCCTGGTCGAGGACGCAAACCGGTTCGTTCAGATGTCGTTGAAGATGTTGCCACCGGTATTGTTGAACAGTCAATGGATAATGTTTTAGGCTGCAGTAGTGCACGTGCAGTGTCACTACACTTGGGTGTTCCCTATAGCACAGTGTGGAACGTACTCAGAAAAATGGTGCATTGTTTCCCGTACAAAATCCGCCCTAATCAACAATTGCTGGCCACAGACAGGGAGATGCGACTGACCTTTGCATTGACATTTCTTGCTAGAGTTGAAGTGGATGCATCGTGGCCGTGGCACATTCTGTGGAGCGATGAGGCCCATTTCCACCTCAGTGGAACAGTGAACACCCATAACTGTCGCATATGGGACACGACAAACCCCCGTACCTTCCAAGAGATTCCACTCCACTCACCGAAAGTTACAGTCTGGTGTGGATTCACAGCCACATTCATCCTTGGACCGTTCTTTTTCGAAGAGGTTACTTCCAATGGCCTTGAGACATGTACCGTGACGGCCAACAGGTACAAAAGGATGCTCGAAACATTTGTTGTACCCCATTTGCAGCAGCGCCAATGCCTTGACACCATTACTTTTATGCAAGATGGAGCACCTCCACACATTGGACTCCCTGTGCAACAGTTTCTTCGCCAACATTTCACCACTGACAGAATAATCAGTCGCGCGTTTCCGACAACTTGGCCATCTCGTTCACTGGATCTTAATCCGTGTGATTTTTGGCTTTGGGGACACTTAAAAAACCTTGTTTATCGAGAACGTCTGATAACCTTGGCAGATTTGAAAGAGAGTATCAGTCTGCATGTGAGAAGCATCTCAGATGACCAGTTACGATCCGCAGTTGAACAAGCTGTCCACAGACTTCACATTTTACATCTTCAGGAAGGGAACCATATTGAGCAGCATTCCCTGCATCGATAACGTCCTTGTTTCATGTATGCTTGGTACTTTCAAATAAAATGTGTTTAAAACGTGTTTTTGTGTCTTTTCAGCATACGTCCAGTGGTACAGCGCCACCTATCGGTGATTTCTGGAACTAAATTTTTTTTTCGTGAAATCCGTTTCCCCATTTTTTGAATAGTATGTCCACAAATTTTCAAGCCTTTACACTGAGTAGTTCTATATCCAGGGAGGTCAGAGTAGGGGTGTTTTATTTCTGGCCACCCGGTACTTAAATCGTTATAACGTTAACATATTATTAATATATTTACCAGATATCCCTAAAACGAAAACAAATGTTTATGGTCTTAACTATGGTAATTATGACTTATTCTACAAGTTACAAAGTTTCATCAGTTATGAAACCGAATGAAAGATAATAAAAAGCCTACAATATAAAATTTCTAGGCATCCCATGTAGCGAAAAGGCTCCGTAAAATATGTTAACCTTCATTTTACATACAAAAGCATACTTCTGTATGTATACAGAAGTGTTACATTGTTTGTAAAATTTGCTCAAATATTAAAAGGTTATTCCTCTGTACCATACCATAACAAAACATCAAAACACACAGTTTTTAACGTAGTCGGAAAAAAGCATCCAATTCAGAAAAGAGACTAAAAAACTAATAATTAACAATTGGCTAATAATAACAATAACAGGAAAGATAGAATAACTGAATCAAGAGGAGAAAAACCTGTCAGCAATTTTCAAACGTTTCTGTTAACCGAATTGAGGGTGATTTTTATCTTAATCAAGTGTACACTGGACATGGTATAGTTTCTGTTCATCAAATTCGTTTCTTGGACAAAAGTTCGACTTATCCATGTGACACCGAAGAATAATCCATAAATTAACTGCTTAAAGTCTGTACTCTATGCCTAGAACACAGATTCAAATGATCAAGAAATTTTATTTATGCTCATGTCAATGAACTCTTATAAATTCCAGCCATTAAAGATTCTTTTAGCGACATTTTGCAAAAGTTCCTGACTTTAGTTATCTCCTAATTTAAAAAGTTAGTGTACATTTATCGTAGTTGAAGTCTTTTTATATTTCGCAATCTAATACATAACGTTTTTTTAATTCTTTGTGCTGCAGAGATATGCTCTTTCTCTGGAGGATTCTTTGCTGTTTACAAGTGTCTAATGTCTTTAAAGGTAACATGCTTCTTCTTGGCAGATGGGGTTGCTCATCGGTTGCCTCATAAAATTTCCAAGCAGGTCCTCTGACTAGCGGTAAGGCCTGCATGGTATATAGGATCCGAGGCCCGAATTCGATATACTTGCTTTGCTACCTATGTAAACTTTTATCGGATGCTATAAATTAGCAGTCCATACGTGAAAACACACCCACAAGCTGATAGCAGAAGACTTCTTTTAATTTGTATCATACCACCAATAGACAAACAGATGGTGCGTTTTTTTCTAATTGTATCTAAAACATAGAATTCTTTCTTCTTATCCAAAATGTCGAAGTTATATTTTTCAATCAATAGACTAGCTGTCTCCTTTATCGTTGAAATGCTTTCTGGGATCTCAGAACCTTGAAAAATTAGAACGGTTATTAAAGTGATTGCTACCAAGCTGTCTACAACTACTTCTACTATGATATAAGAAGGAAAAGGTCTTTGAAGGGATATAGACATTACAACATACAAATTCAGAAATCTGCCCAAGAAAATAATAAGCAAGGGTACAGATAAAATGTTCTTTAAAAAGTTCACGTTTTCTTCTAAATATTTATATTTTTTCCTTATTTCAACGCATTTTGTTGAAATAAGGAACGGATCCATATCTTTCAAAAAATTATTAATTATGTTACTATGTTACTATTATTAATTATGTTACTATGTTACTACATCTATGTTACTATTTACCAATAGTAACATAGATGAACAAACCAAACAAGGCAGTTGGGCATACATTGCGAAATAGATGCAGTATCCAAAGAAATGAAGAGGTATTTTGAGTTTTTGGTTTTGAAGATGGTATCCGAAAGTCCAAAAAATATAGGCATCCCATTCCTTATAAACCAAAGAGGTAAAGACAGTAGCAATACTGAATGGTAAAATGATATAGGCTGATAACAGAGCTTCCTTCATGAATTGCAAGCGAGGTTTCTTTAAATTATATCTTGAGGAACTCTTGTAAGAATTCAACGAAACGAGAAGGGTTATGATATTTTCCTTCTGATGATTCATGGAGTGTGGTAAAGCTACAGAAAAGAAAGTGGTAAAAATGTAACACAGAGCTACCTTTATTTGATTTTTGTAGTAGCTTGACACCAAACCGATCAGCACCAGGTACACAGAAAATACGTGAAGTAAAAGAATGTAACATGTAAAACATTTCCTCAGACCATTGATGTTTCGTTTTTTGAAAAAGCCGAAGAAATGAATAATCAAGAATATAGAATACGCAGAGTTAATTTTCTCACCTTTAGTTTTTGTCATTATTCATTAATATATAACTTTCATTAATATATACAGTTTAAATCCCCTTGAAAAACATGTTCTAAATATACAGTCAATTAATTGATTTCAACTTAGAAAGTATATTCCATTGATATTTCGTTTTCTGAAAATGCCAAAAAAATGAATAATCAAGAAAATGGAATGCGACGAGTTAATTTTCACTGAGTTAGTTTTTGTCCTTATTAATTCATAGACAAATATTACTCTTTAAAAACATTGAAACGCCTTCTGGAGAGTTATATATTAAAGGCACAATTAATGATTTGATTTTTGTAATTATATATCAGTTGTTTAAGCACAAAAGGTTCAAAGTGATCATTTCAATATATTATCTTCCCTTCAATCCTTATAGGCACTACCTTAAAATGTCTGGAATAAAATGAATTTATAAAGTAATGAATTTCAGTTGGATGGTACGTACGGCCTCCATGTTGGTCAAAATCACGAATGATTCAATTTCATAATAAAATCCAACTATAGTGCAATATTTCACCATAAAAATATCCTTTTCTTTTATGCAAGTTGAAGTGCAAACTATACAAATAATTTTAAGTGCAAGTTAAATCTATTATACCTTTTTTTCCAGAAAAGGCGTTAACTATCACAACTTGATTAGTCAAAGAGATTAATTCTTAGATAGTTATTTTCACTTTAGGATAAATTTCCATTTTCAATCAGCCAGAGTGCTGTTGTGAAGTTTAATTTTATTCAAATACCAAAGTTCTAAAAAGCATATTTATATAACAATCAATAGAAATCACTATGTTAATTTTTTTCAATCAATGATTTCATTGTGATTTAAATATGCCGACCAGATGCTCAGTTGTTGAGGTAAAGATTTCCTTTATGCTTCTTTAGGTTATATCAATCGAAAATGATTGCAAAAGGGGAAACTATCCTTTATTATATATCTAATGTATGTGAGATTTTGTAAGAGATAAATATTGTGCAAATTGATATATGAGATTTTTTATTTAGTGGCTTTGATTTCCTACCTTTGGATTAGAATAAAAAGTTCTGTCTAAAGATGAAATTTCCTATGGATGAAAATGAAAAAATGATCTTTAGGACTTAATTTCAATCTAATCTAGAGATAGAAAATGTTTGTTTATTTCATTTTTTAGCGCTTTGCATTCCAAAATAAAAGGCAGAGAGTCTAGTTTTATTTGATGAATAAGCTGAATATTTAATAAACTCAGTAAAAATTTCCAAAATTATCAAGATGATAGATTCTTGTTTGCTAATAATAGCATGTAATTAATAATATTTAAGTACTAGTTTCTTTTATAATAATACAAGCTGGTACCCGAATCATTGCTGCCAAAGAAGAGATAATATTGGAAATACCATTTGTAATTTGAAATAGTTATCTTGTTTAATTCAGATGGATTACAAGAATAATATTTATTTTCTGGTAGGCAATGAATACATTCTTTGAAATTGAAAGATATAAAAAGGAAAAGCATGAATAGTATTTATTCTATGGTTATTACTCTATTCTACAAACAAATATTCACTTTTATATATTAGATTTATGTTTTCTTTTAGAGCAGCAAAACTTGGTGTACTTGCAGAATGGTAATGAAAGAAACTCCTTATTGTATAACGTGATTCGCTTAATATTCGTTCAGTATTCTCAAGTTTCATGTTAAAAAATATGATTAAAATATTTTCTTTTAAAATTGATTAAACATAGAACATATATCTATAACATAAAATATTTAATATAATTAAAAATATAAATTTTTGAAAACTAAGATGGGTCAAAATTATTTGTACTTTAATATTTTGGGAAGTTACAATAAAAAACGTTAAAATTTTATTAAATGTTTAGTGAAAGTTTCAAACCTAAGGATTGGTTCCCCTAAAACATTTTTGCCCACTTAATCAAACTATTACTTCAGTGAAAGACTTTCATTGCACTTCCGTACAATAGCACCGAAATATTAACGTCTAACTTAAAGTTAGCATCTTTACTGAATCGGTTGTGTCTGCTTGGCGAGTTTATTTGGTGGTTAATCCATCATTAATATATACGGTAAATATATCCAAAAATATTTTTTTATACTTTAGATTATTGTATTGGGCCTGTAACCTACGCGTAAGTGCAAGTAATAAGTAGTCGAAGTTTTATCGGAATCGGATGAGAGGTAGGGCAGCGCATAAGAGACAGACAGAGAAAGATTCATTTTTATTTACATAGATGAAGAGGATGATTTTCATATATTTGATTCTGAAAATAAAAATATGTGTGCTCATGATGTTCATGGTCCACCTGTGTTGATAATTATGTATGAAATAACCTCTTTTTTTATCGAGTAATCGTAAAAGTTTTCGGAACACCTCCCTTGCTGTTTCAATTAAAAAATTCATAAGAAAATCCGAAATACAATTTAAAAACAAAATTTTAAAATCCAATGGTGGTCTGATGTGGTTTGGGGATAAGATCTCGGCATTGAAACTGGAAGGCTCCAGGTTTGAGGTCCGATTCCATCAAAGAATCGTCGAGTAAACGGGTCTGGTACACGATAAATCCGTCAGTACGAAACGTCCTCCTACTGATATCGTGTGGAAGTTTGGAGAGGAGGGAGCCAGCTCAAGTATCGTCCTCGTCATCTAACCGTGGTTCGAAATGAGGTTAGTCAACAAGTGGCCGTGATTACGGCAATGAGGTCCATCCAAAAGTATCTCTATCGTTGCTTTAAAACGTTGATTAATATAACTAAACTAAACTTGAACACCTACGTTTAAAACTTGACGATTTCAAAACTGTATTTAAAGCTCTTGCAAAACTGGTTCCTCAGGATTTGATGAAAATCCGAGAAATGAAAACTACTTAACGCAAAATTAAGCTCAAACGATAGAGAATTAAACCAAAAGGAGTTGTCTCCCTAAAACTTCCACAAATACTCTCTTAATAAAATTACCTTCACAGGAACCTCTTGTATGCGATTGGGGTACAATAGAAACGAAATTACTTTTGGCGAGAATTAATTTTTTTTATTATTAACGAAGTAATTTTATTTAACGAATTAATTTTGGCGATTAATCCCTGAATAATGAACAATATCCTAAAATCAAATTTGTTCTTTACACACGTTTTTCCTAACATTTCAACAAAAATCTGACCCGAAACTGCACTTGTATTCTCAAAACCACATACCAAATTTGAGAGTTTTATGTCATTACGTTTTTGAATTACCGCATTTACAAGTTTCTGAAAATACAGAACTCAGACATTCGATCTCTTATTAAATTTGATTCACAATTATATAAGTGTCAACTTTTATGGATCTCAAATCTGTGCACTGAATTTTGTCTATATGGATCTTTCTATTTTATAGTTATCATGTTAACTTTTTAAAAGCTGGACAAACATACTTCCCATGAAAAGATGTTTCTCAAAATTTGTCAGGAATCTGCAAATTTGATGTATAAATTTTACTTCAAATTTCAATCACAAAAGTAATTCAAATCGTTTGAGTTAGTTATTCGGTCAAAAACAGACAGATATTTTCTATAGATGTGTTTTCTGAAGTCTGAAAGTTGATATTCATCCAAATCTAAAGTTTAGTGTTTTAAAAATGTGAAACTAAAATGTCAAAATATGTGAAACTAAAAAGACAAAATAAGTGAAACTAAAAAGTAAACAATCTGATATCCATCGCATTCAGAAGGAACCGCTGTGACCTAGTCATAAGATCTTAACATCCAAAACTGAATGTTTCAGCTACAAGACTCGATTCCACTGAAGCAACGTCGTGTAAGAATATCTGGTGAATATTAAACAGATTGTAGCCAAACGTTCTTTCACCGGTGCGGTGTAAATGTTTGGAGATGAGGAGTGCTCGCTCAGATGTTGTTCTATATAAACACAGGGTTAAATTTTTTGCCGTAAACATAACCTGATAATGAAGTTTGGTATGGTTATATTTATGTCTGGTTTTGAAGCAACATTAAGGCTATTATAGAACGGACCTTACAATTTTAAACTCTTCTCAGACATGCTTGAACTTGCATCTCCACTTCAAATTCGCTCATCATATCAAGGGAACAAAGTTGGCTGTGATATCAGATTTAACAAGTCCCAAACCCGCATGCGCATCATGGGACAAAGCCCGCATTTTTATAAGAAATAGACTGAAACCTCCAACAGCGGAACCAACGTTTTCTCTTGATTATTGCATATTGGGAGAAAAATGTCGCATAACGAAATGATTTTTTTGGGGTATAAAATCGATAAAACACAGAAAAACTTAGAGAATATTTTGTAAAAATTGTGCGAATAACTGCTCATTCTCGGACCAATAATTTAAACTCTACGGGGATATGAAAGTGTGTTTATATACAGACGTTGTTGTATACAAACACAGGGTTTGATTATTTCAGTCGCAAATATAACCTGATAATGAAGTTTGGAATGATTAAATTTATGTCGGATTTGGAAGTAACATTAGGACTATTACAGAATTGACTTCATAATTTTAAACTCTTTTCGGATACGAAGATATAGCTGGAATGGACATCTCCACTTCTAATTTGTTCATCATATCAAGGGAACAAGGTTGGCTAAGATATCAGATTTGACAAGTATCAAACAAGCAGACACATCATGCTACAATTCCCGCATTTGCATGGAAATGGACTGATACCCAAACATGCATACACAACGAGCATCTTCACTTTAAATTTCCGCATCATATAAAGGGGAGGAGGTTGGCTGTGATATCAGATTTAACAAGTACCAAACACGCATCATGGGACAAGGCCCGCACTTTCATTAGAAATAGACTGAAACTTCCAACACCGGAACCAAAATTTTCTGTTGATTATTGCACATTGGGGGCAAAAATGGCGCAAAACAAAATGATTTTTTGAGTATAAAATCGATAAAATATAAAAAACTTAGAAAATATTTTGAAAAAATTGGGTAAATTACTGCTCATTCTCGGACCAATAATTTTAAAACTCTTCTTTGATATGAAAGAGTGTTTATATACAGACTTTGTTGTATGTAAACACAGGGTTACATTATTTCAGTCGCAAACATAACCTGATAATGAAGTTTGTTATGATTATATTTATATAAACTCATAATTTTAAACTCTTCTGGGATATGAAGATGTAGCTTGAACTTTCTTTTTAAAATTTTAATACAATAAAACTGTGATAAAATTTCAATTCTTATTTCAATCAACATTTCACGTTCTCTTTTGATCATTTCGGTTTTATATTTTCCAATATTTTTTTTTCTTTTTAATACATTATTATTTTATAAATTGTCTTTGGTTTCTACTTTAATTTTTTTGTTCTATTTTTGAAGGGTATCCACATGCTGTACCAATTATGATTCACTTTGTCATTTTGATAGATACCACCGACTCCAACCCCTTTGAATTTATATAGTATATTTATATAGTTTAGAGTATATATAGTTTAGAGTATCTGCCTATATAGTTTAGAGTACCTTTGAATTTATATAGTTTAGAGTATCTGCCTTCTTGGCTGTAAACCTGGCACCATCTATCTTGAAAGCGCAGGAAATATTTTCTTGAAGATAGCATCGAAGTACTAGTAGCTCAAGGATGCAGTAAGTTTCTAACTGAATAGTCTAATACAACAGAGCCAAATGAAACATCAATCTTATACAAAGACATTGATAAATGACATTTTAATAGAATGGTTGCTGATGATGTTTTGCTTCTTATGTTTGCGGAAACTTCTCACTGCCGAGTAAAAGAAATTATATATTCTTAAACAAGAGATAACTATTAAGATAATAGCTTTTATATGGTTCGCATACAAGACGTATAACACATTCTATCTTGCCTTAGTCAGGCTTCTTCGAAACAGTGGAACACAGTAAATTGAGGTCACATACATTATAGATAACGAAAATACACCAATACCTACTTGTAAGGTTAATCATGTCATTGAAGTGGGGGTTAACTCGATATACAGCATTTCTATATGCACAAATGAAACTAGAAAATGCTTGAGCCTCAGCTCCTTCCGAATTCTTATACTTTTATAGGAATACTTCAATGTTCGTGTAGATATCTTCTCTTAACGGGTAATAGTATTAAAATAACTTTTTGTACATTTTCATCATTATACATTTTGTACATTTCATCATTCCCCAAAATGTGTTCTTACAATAACTTTGAATTTTGACGTTATTGCTTTCTTAGTATTGGAAGCTATCGAAAGATATTTCCGTTCAATAACTGATCTACTATTTAAATTATTTCTGATTATTTCTCAGGTAATAAACGTGAATTCATGAATAAGCCTTTTATTACGAATAATTTCGATAATAACTTACCCGTCAGTTCTGTGGGTATTTCTAGCAACTTGAGTGCGATGCCATTTGAAAATAATCATCAGAGTAATGGATTTGAAAATGTAAGCACCCAATAAAATCTGTATAAATATAGAGAAAATAAGAGTAATAGTTTTTTAAAACTTACTCATAACTTTAACTTTACTTATAATATAAACTTTGCTCATAAAGACGGAAATTCGCAAAATCAAAATACCCCATAACTCTGCTTTAAAAAGAATATATTAACCCTTTGCACTCGAGAGATGGCACATGGACACTGTTCAAAAGGGTGCATCATTTTGACATTTTATTTATTTTTCATTTTCGACTGTTAAAAATATCTGCAGAATTATAAAGAAATGTAAATCTTGAGAAATCTTTACTTTGACCTTCAAATAGGACTTTCATTTATGCCTCGGCCTATTCCCATTTAATTGATGCAGGATGAAAATTTAATTCCCTATTTTTCCCTCGGCAATAATAGTATTTGATGAACCAGGAATCATTGCCATCCAGGAGGGACTCTGTCTTCTTAAATTCTTTCAGCTACAGTTTCCTTCTACAATAACCCAGTTGCACCGATCTCAAGTTGAATTTCGAGGAAATTCAACTTGAAAAAATTATATATATTCAATACAAAAAACAACCTTGTATCAGGTGAATCATTTTGTATCGAATTACTTTTCCGAATGCAATGGGTTAGTTTTTACATAGCAAAGTTTATAAGCTGCAATACATAAAAACATTACAGAAAATAAATGCTATCATAGTAATTGAAATCTTATAGGAAATGATTATTTGAAATATTATCCTGAATGTCCACAACAAAGTACCCTTCAATGCATATAAAAAAATTAATTGAATGATTTCGAAAGAGAGTTTGAAATCATCTTCTGAAAACAAATTTCCTTTATTAAAGTCACGATTAATTTCTGAATTATGCAATTGTACGTAAATTTTAGATCTTGAATTTCATCAATTACTATTGTAAATAAATAAGCATCATTATAACTTAGATTCTTCAATTAAATGATTTGCTTATAGCTAATAAATGCATACCTAATTAACATTAAGTTGAATATTTCTTAATCTCTTTTCAGATCCCTCATCATGGTACTCATATCGATCCTATATTCAAATCATTAGGACTCAATTCCGAAATATCATCACATTTTTGTAACAACAAGCTTCCAAAAGAAAATAGCCTATGCTAATCCACTAGACATAATTGTCAACTTCTGAGACTGATGTTACAGCGTTCATCATGCATAATTAAATTTGAGATCTGAACAAATTCCCATAAACAGAAAGTACCTGAAGAATGAAAATGTGATTATCCAATGGTCGACCGTATCTTTGGAAGACAGTTTTGCATTTCAAAACTCACTAATATTGAATGGTTCTATATATATTTACAGATTATGTCTTGTATTATAAATTATTTTCAGAATTAGCCTGTGTATTGCAAAAATATTAACAAATGTTTCATATTGCATCAAATATTTTTCGTTGTCAGAAGCAGATTAGGCAACGGCCTAGGTCGATGAATTGATAAAAAACATCGAAAATGAATTGGCAATTCGTTTTTTAAAATATTTGAAATTTCTTGAATACATTTCCTACTAACTACATAGTAATTAGCATATTAATACTTCAAGTATTTTTCATCTAAATCCTTTGTGTCATTGTATTGATATATTATTAAAATATTTGTAAGAAACAAATTTCTATTTTAAAATATAAAAATATATGCAAAACATGGGTGTGGTGCAATCATAAATGGTTGTAATGAATACTTAAAAATATACACTTAAACCAGGTGCTAAAATATTAACTAAAAATAATTAATCAGCGTATTTACTAAATTTAAAAAATAGTGTTGAAATACAAAACTAAAATTAACCAGTTTATTAAGAAATGTTAGTAAATACCAGTACGAACAATTAAGAAATGTCGGTATGTCTAGGATCACAAAATACTAGAATTTAACATTTCATGCTAAAATTACCTGCCATTCAAGTTTTGGCAATTTGAACCTCAATATTTTTAACTTCGAAATCTCTTACGAATTTTCATTAAAACAGCTCTTCCGTTTAAAATTGAAATAGTGTTGTTATGGAGAAAAATATTCAATTCTGAGCGTAATAGAATAATTTTAGAAATCTAGGTTGGTAATGACATATTACTGGACAAATTCAAATAAATTTGAATTAGGTAACTAGAAAAAACGGGTTCTCTTTATTAAGAAATAAAGATATATTAAATATTTTCTAGACATCATATAGTGGAAATTATAAAATTTCCACTCATTATAGCATATTAATGAATTATTCTAGAATGCTACTAGTAAAATGTTAATAAAATTCAATATCTATAAGTAATTGTCATTGACTACTTAACATAAATGATAAATTCAAAACAAATGTAATCACTTTCATATTTTAGGGGCTTCATATTATGCCATTTACAGTTATTTTCTTTTGTGTTACCATTGGAGGATCGGATAATTAGATATTCTGCGCAAACGATAAATTTTGACTTAAACTTCCATAGTAAATATTTTGAATTAAATTGTCACCTACTAATGTAGATTTCTAATAACGTTTTAGTCTTTTGAAATATACGATTAAAAGTTATTGTTTAAGTTAATTTATTGTTTCTGTAAAAAAAATTTCTGTTTTCGTTTTCTTACAGAATGTTATGTGAAAAATTTTCTCAAGGTTGTTCGAACTAAAATGGGATGCTTTTCATTTTTCACTTATTTAAATTGTTCCATGATTATGAAATTTATGCTGATGATTTTTTCAAATTAAACCTTTACTCTCTTCTGGATATGCAAGATGATTGAAATAACGTGCCAGTGTATACAGTACTATTTCAATATATTTCAACTCAATTGTCAGTTAACTTAAATAACCGTATTGACAACCGTACTATTAGACGTAATGAATCATAGAAAAAAATGGATTAATTCTGTAACTTGTATTATAAATTAGTTCTAGAATATCTGAAAACTGTGTGTTTATTTTGGCACACTTTTTCAAACTTATCTTATTGAATACTAGCCGCCTTTGGTGGCCAACTGCTTCACCATGAGTAATGGGCTATAAAATTTTCAATTAAATCACATATTTATTAGCCTTGAAGTCATTCCGGGCATTGATCGGCCTGAAATTAATATTTTCTTTAAGATGATGGAATGGAAGTTCTAAAAGAACACGTTTTCCTAATAATATTCTTTAATTTTATAAATCAGTCTGTTTTAATGATAGATTTAGAAGACTGATTGATGTAGCAACTTTTATTTAAAGTATTAATAAAAAATATTTTGTAAAATATGGTTCACAGAGCAAAGCATGAAGAAATCTAAAACTCATTATTCATTAATCCATTGTTTGACTCAAACTACATAAAATGTAATTATTTACTTCATTTAGATCAAATTAATAGTGTTAAACAATATATATATGCCTATTAATAATATTTTACAAACTGGCCATTGGACCGGAATTTGAATGCATATCCTGCAAAAATTTAATCCTGTATAAATAAAGATAGTTTATTCAATTAATGATTTAAATATTGCAAGCGATCATAGAAGACCTTTGCCTTGCATTCTTTAAAGAAAATATCACATTTTATATATATTTTACTTTATCCAGTCACGTGTTAAAAGTTGCATTTCTTTAGATTTGTTTTGCGATGTTAGTTTTTTATTCGAACTTCCGGCATTCTTTTATTTTATCCAGTCACGTGCTAAAAACAGGGTTAAAATATTTCTTTAAAAATTCGTTAAATATAGAAGATTACGTTATAAATTCAAAAAACTGATACCATTAGAAATCTAATTTTTTTTATCTTTAAATTGATATAAAAATCATGTTTTTGCAATAATATTTTCGAAAGTTATAGAAAACTTCGAAATTTCGCTTAGATTTTAATTAATTCAAATTATAATTAAAAATTCGAAAAAAGAGCTCCGAGGTGCACATTCCCGACCTTCAAGGTATACATGTACCGAATTTGGTAGTTGAAGGTCCAACGGCCTGGTCTGTAGAGCGCCATCACACACACACAACCGCGCGCGCATACACACATACACACACGCGCGCATACACACACACACACACACACACACATTGAGCTTTATTATAAGTATGGATGCTTGTATTTTCATTCTATGAATGATGCAGTATTCATTCAGTATTTTCCAAGCAGAATAGAGGAGTGAATATCTGGTTCTGTTCCGAAATTTTTGATTGTTAAGACATATATGAAAGAATTTTTATAATTGTATTTTGGATCATTAGTTTTTATGACCTCAAACTTGAGACTAAATTTTCTGATTGCAAATTGTTGAAGCAATTGTATTGCAAATAATTCGGAATGATAATGGTATCTGCTTGCAAACCCTGGTGAAATTTAAATAAGCATTGAAAAGTATTTAACATTTATAATTTAAACGTTAAATGTTAATTATCGAATTTTATCAATTTATTGAAGTTTTGTCATTAAAGTATTTTTTAAACATAAATGTATTTCGTATTTATTGAAGTTTTCACCACGATTTTGCAAATAAATATTTAATTGGAAGTTTAATTTATAAGATTAGTTGATAAATTTTTAACTTTACAAAAACTTTTAAAGTTGGATATTGAATTTTGTATCTCTTAATTTAAATATTTTCTTGCTATTTGTTGTATCCATTTGCAATTTCGTTTTTGTAAATCTTTTCTTTTTAATAAGTTTAAATTTATATTAAAATTCTTAGTTCCAAAATATTAACTCTAATTTTTGTAAATATTTGAACATTCGAGAGGAAATGAATGCTATACAGTAATTATTCATGCACACAGGATTCTTGATTGATTCGTTCGGCTGGTCAGCCAATTAAGAAGCTTCTCAATTCTGATGAGCATTATTTAATCATCATGCTTGATCACCATGGTGATCTAATGTGCTTCGAAATAAAATGACGTCCTCGCACAGCTAACACGAGGCAAAATTATAAATCTGTAATAAATTTTTCGCGAATATAATACTACTGATCATTTCCGGAGAGTGAAATAAGTGGTTCATAGAGCAAGTAATTTTTTTTAATTTTCTTTTACAGTTTAAAAAAAACTTTCCTGAAAAATTAGCCTCTTCTAAATTAATTTTATGTACAAATTTTTCAGTGTGATGATATGATGATATAAATTTCTATTCTATGATATAAATTTTTCATTTATTCTCAGTTAAATTATTTTCTCGAAAGTTCATAAAATCCTTTAAAATTCACAACATTTTTAAAGAAATTTATTCAAATTATTTTTGATTTCTTTAAGATGTTATCTGAGAATCATGTATATCAGTGTTTTATTTTAGTTTTTAATTCAACTTTGTTTCAATATTATAGTTTGTATTGTCTTGCAAAATAACCGATTTTGTTTTGTTTTCTGTACTGAATGTATATTTTAAATGCAAATATTCATTTACATTGCGTTGCAAAGATTGCAAACAATATTTTTTTCTGTATGACAGATTTGTATGTCAAGTTTTTTTTTACATTCATTCTGTATTTTTTGTCCCCAATAATTTATATTTTCTGAATTTTAAATGCTCTGATAATCCACTGGAATTCGGTTGATGCAAGATGTCTATACATTGACCTGATAAAAGGTGCATATGCCTCATTTTCAAAAAAAGTCAATTCTACTAGAGCTAAAAATGATTTTTGATTAGTCTCACATTATTCAAATCATTTAAGGATTAAATTCTAAAGCTTTTTCTTTCAGGGATAAGTTTCATTACTGAACTACAGTTGAAACCACGTCTATCGGTCCGTCAAATGCGTAATCACGCGATTTTGTAAATAACGAGAAAAAAAAAGTTCGTCTTTATATCTTTACTTGAAAAACAAAGTTGTTTGGCGATTGAAAATTAAGTTTCTAATAGCACTGTAATATGAGATTTGGCTCTGTCTAGATGGCTCATATGCATAATGAGCAAATCATGCGTAATGTTACTAAAACAATGATTTTGATGTTTTTCACATTTTCAAACTTAAAATAGTTTCATGAATATTTGATTAAACCGCGAGTTTTTAATCATATCTATGATTTAATTAGAAATATACAGCAATAATCCTTTCAAATCATCTGATCATGAAAGACGTTATGTATTAATTATAAATAATCTTTTTAAATTAGTCTCGTTCTATTTCCTAATTCTGCGTTCATTATTAGTGTTTGGCCATTTAATTGAATTCACAATATTTTTCAAAATCAGCGAATGTGTTATTGCTTAAGTGGATATAAAGAGAGATATTTTCTTTTAAGCAGCACAATTTTGGAAGACATTCAACTTTTAAACAGTACAATTTGGAACTCAAACTATTTGAGTTACCTTTTATCGTCGATTAAAAATGGATGTATGGTAGAAAATAAAGATGACGTTACTTAATTTTTAAGGCTTTATTTCGAGCAACCGCTATCCACGACGAATGGCATTCGATAGCTCAAGCTCAATTACTACAGATGGCGCTCTCAATGCCATGACGTAGCTTTACCTTTGGGATGAGGCATGGTAGTGGGCCTGCAATAATGCATCTGGAAGAACATAAACTTCTTGTGAAACAAAAATTTTAGAAATCAGTAACATGGAGTAACTCTGTCGATACTTGATAAATAAATGAATAGCTATAAATGTTTCCAACAAGAAATTACAACGTGATTTTTTTTCCAAAACAGGTCATCTTGATGACATATCTGGAGGTCATAAATTTTGGTACTCTCACTCGTTTAAGAATAGGTCACACTCGACTCGTGTAAGGCATTTTTTGCCGGGAGAGCCAGCTTCTCAATGTACAGAATGTCAATGCCAATTGTCAGCTCAACATATTCTAATTGATTGCACAAAATTTATTCCAACCACCAGAGAGCCACCTTGAAATGAGGCAGAGATGCTTCCGGTATGATAGTTGGATCTCGCCAACCCGGTGGGTACAATAATTGGTGGGGATTCTGGCCCTCCCATCAATGATGGGATTTATTTCCTATGGGGTGGGCTGTACCGTGGCCGGTGATGGCCCAGAGAACTCATAGTTCCCGCCAGAGTTGCTATAGCGGCGGTCTGGTCATTCAGTCTTACTTGATTAATCCGTGTGCCTTAGTGGCGTGTCAGAGGTCAGAGATATGACTTCCCAACGTATCCAATGCTTTCAGTCTTGCTCTATCATTTTAAAAGACATAGTTCACCAAATGAATCATATACAAATTTATAGTTTCTTAAAAATTATCTGTTTTTACCATTGATCTAATTAAAAATGGTCAAATTTTAATGTTTTCGTACTATTTTTTACCATATATATAAATATTGATAAGTCATGGCAAATGATAAGATTTTATGTCCGAGTTTATAAAGCAAGTTTCTAATCCATACCATACTTTTGGTGCAGCATAAGCATGAATGGGTTTTGCGCTGAAAAACTCCACTAAATCAAATCGAATCATTAATTTTTGCATGAAATAAATTTGGTGAAATTAGATCAGTTATTTAGTTAAGTGACTAATTAACCCTTTCGATGCATAAAGCGCCTTCTGGCACTCGACTATGGATACTTACTTTGAGCGAACAGCGCTTTTTAGCGCCGTACATTTGTTTTATATTTTGGTATTAATAATTGCATGATCATGGTAATTAATTCGTTTGTTTTCGACGCAGCTGCATATACTTCTTGTGTGGATATTTTTCTCATAACTAATGCAATTATTCATAAATTTTACACCTATCATGGATAAATGGACAAATATAATCTGTGACGACACAGAAGAATAATCGTGTTCTGAACTCTCTGCAGTTTTTGGAGAAATTGGATATAAAGGTAAAATTCAAAACTCTTACTGTGGAAGATGCCTGCTATCAAGTAGCTCGGAATCGTATTCCACAAGTAGTAACGAATTACCTGACATCGATTTACGGCAATTTTTTTGGAGCGCACAGAATTTGGTTCCAAAAAGTTTTGATTTTGTTGAAAATCTATCTGGAATAAAACCAAATATTAATAACAAATCATCAATATCAGAAGTTTTTCAACTTTTCTTTTCAGAAAATTTACACGAACATATTGTGGGAGAAACCAATAATTATCATACCACGCAAACTACACGCTATAGAAATTCGCGATTAATGTCATGAAAAAATGCAGCAGTGACCGAAATGTATCGAATTTTTTCTGCGTCGATGTTAATGTTGTTAAAAAGTTGTCAATAGACGAATACTGGTCAACCGATGAACTAATAACCACGGAAAGTATTTTAAGAATAATGAAAAAAGCCAGATATGTAGCTTTATTACAAATGTTGTACTTTCATGACAACAATGAGACAACAAATCAAGATCCACTGATACAGATACTGAACATCATCGATAGACTGCGTAATTCTTTTTTACGAGCATTTTATCCCTATAAGCATTTATGCATCGACGAAAGTTTGCTTCTTTTCAAAGGACGATGTCACTTCAAGCAGTATATACCTTCAAAACGAAGTAGATTTGGAATCAAGTCGTATGTTATCTGTGACTGTTATACGGGGTATATCGAAGATTTTATAGTCTATTGTGGAGCACGCATGCAGATAAATAACAATTATTTAGCAGTGATCGGCAAATCCGAGAATATTGTCATGAGGTTGATAGAACCGTATCTAAATAATGATCATGTTTTGATTACTGGTAACTAGTTTTCAAGCCTGGCACTATTTTTTCTCCTGTATCATAATAAGACAAATGCATTTGGAACAGTGAGGAAAAGCAGACGTGGAATGCCTAATATGTCTACTAAATTATTCAAAGGCGATATTGAGTTTCAGTCTACGTTAATTCAGACTCAAACTGTTAACACTAAAATGGATGGACAGAAGAGAAATGTTAATGTTATCAAGCTACCATTCTGCTGAGTATACAGAGACAAAAAAGGTTGATATTAAAACCGGAACACCAATATTAAAATCAACTGTCATAGTAGACATATGACTGACATAGTTTTTTTATTCTTACTCTTTTTCTGTCCTCGTTTCCAGTTTTTTTTTAAATATTTTTATTAACATATTTCAGAATCTGCATGATATTTAACTTAATAAGCCAAAACCATCTCCCCTTTGAATCACAAAAAGATCATTTCCTTCGGTTTTGCTTCATCCAATATTAAAATCCCTAACCTTATTTCAATCTATAATTGTCACAAGACGAACAAATAGTCACAGGGAGGGATCGAATAGGAGCGTCTTTCCAGGTCTCTCCCACTTCATGCTCGTTACACTGTTTAAATAACCAGAGGGTTATAGTTGCAGGGGCAGGAAGTGGTGTTGTGTTGTGTGTCACTGTAGACTAAAATCGCGATGTGGGAGCAGTTGACAAAACAGATATGATTTTAAATTCGATTACCACTGTTTGTAAAACTTTGAAGTAGTATAAGAAATTTTTTTTCACATACTGGACCTTTGCATTTATAATGCTTACGTACTGTAAAAAAATTACATCCAAAAAGAACATAAAATTTGCAAAATTTCATTTATGCCTAATTCGAGAAATTCTAAATTATCCAAATGACAATGTATGCAGCAATAAGTCTGGAGATCAAACTACATCCAAAACTAATCTTTTACTACTAGTTCCCGGACATTTTCTATCAAAATATGCTAATCCAACAAGACGGTCGGCGGAAATGTGTGGTTTGCAGCAAACACAAGAAGCGAATCGAAACACGTTATGAATGCAAAGAGTGTAACGTTGGATTATGTATTGAACTCTTCTTTAAATTATATCATATACAGAAATATTATTAAAGATAGTTTATATTATTTAAGATTATTATTATCGTCATGTTGTTGTTGTCTAATGCCACTTGGTCATATCAAGCCCGAATGAGCACAACTCTTTCAAATGAAAGCAGAGGTGTGCGCCTTTCGTTCTTAAAGAGCAACGTTAAGGTAAAAGTATGGCTTTGCTTGAACACGCGACCCTTTATAGTGGGCGGTCCAGCTCATTCATCCACCCACAAGTCAGAATTTAGATCCCAATTAGAGACTGACTCATCCCCGATTCAGTACCCCCAGAGGAGTCGTTTGTTATGGGACCTTGGAGGACTTTGCAGCCACGACCCCATTTAACGTGCCCCAACTGCCGTTAGCCAACATGGCGGTCTTTGGACAAGACGAGGACAGAACCCGCGACTTTTCGGCTGCGAGACTGATGCTCTACCAACCACGCTACCGCGGCCCCTTACCGTCATCATTACTATTATTGTTTGGTTGACGTGTCGCCTCAACGAAAAGAACGGCAAAATCGGTTCTACACTCTGTCTTAAGGGGGGCCTCTCGCGTACAGTGTCGTCCGTACAGACAAGCTACTGTCGCGTCGGCTACAGAGAGAACAATTCATTTATAGGCGCTCGGCCAGCGAAAGGGTTCGTATCCCTTTAATTATATAGGATTGGCAACTTCGGTGACCAGCAATTGTTCAACCTTCTATATAATTAAAATAATTAACAAAACAAAAGACGCATGCTCTCAGTCCGGTGACAATCTCAAACAATCTTGCCATTTTTTTAAATTTCATATCAAATTTATTCCAGTATTGTCGATAACAAGACCATGTTAATTCCATATTCTATCAATGATACACATCTCTTAGCTACAGACGATTTCCTATGAATACTTTTAAAGTATTGCTTCACTGCTAATTCTTTGAAGGTGGGCAAGGGAGGGAACCTTGAAATAGATGGGAAATTAAAGTCATTGAATAAAATATCTCACTCATCGATTTGACAAATATTTACTTTGCACGAAATCTCACAAGCAGTAAATATACAATAAAAAATAGTTCGACTCTTATACCATTAATTTTGATTAATTTAGCCGAAAAAAGCATAAAGAGAATTTCTAGAAACTCAACAAATGAAAATTCGGCTGGCAAATTATAATGAAAGTGAAATCATTTATCTAAAAAGATGAACCGAATGGTTTCTATTGATTCTTATATAAATATGCTTTCTACAACTTTGGAAATAGAATATACTTTAAGAAATTAAACTTCAAACAGCACTTTAGCTGATCGAAAATGGAATTTTAACAAAAGGAGAAAATAAATTTCTAAGAATTAAATCTCCTTGATTAATCAAGTTGTAAAAGTGAATGCCTTTTCTAAAAAAAAGGTATAATTGTTGGGAATAAGTCAAAATTCTTCTATTTATATCGACAGCATCTGCAATCGGGTTCAAATTTTTCGAATCCAGCTAATTCAATGAAGTCACACAAGAGCAGAAATCCAAAGAAATATGCTAATAAGCTGACTCTTATTTGCATATCATTGAAGAAGAGGAATTTTTGTTTATCTCCGTACGTATAAATAAGAAGTCAAATGTTAGAAAAAAAAAGATCGACTGTACTTTTAAGATGTTGTTTGTCGTTGTGTGTATTTCAAGTAGTTTTGCGTCATTCGATAAGTATGTTTTTACTTTTCGTTCTGGTTACGAGATGTAACCACGTTTAAATAAATATCAAGTTATTTTTTAATCGCCATTGCGTGGTTCTCTTTCTTCCTAGATAAATGCAATTTACTAATTAGGCCATATTTATCTCAAAGAAAATATGACCTAATTAGTAAATTTTCTTTTAGATAAAAAATGGTTATGGGCCAGAATCCCGCAATGACGATCGGTTTTTAAACTTATTTGAGGAATTCGGCATTCGGAAATTTATTAATAAGAAAATTATATTTAATCTTTAAAGACTGTTAAGTCGGGGAGGCCGCCATGAGGTACGATCACGTGACTCCATTGACTTCCGATAATTATCCTAGTTGGAAACAGGATATGATGGCTGTTTTGTTGGATCGTAATGTGTATGATATTGTATTAGTAAAAGAAATTCCTCCCGAAGACGATGCAACGAAAAAGGAGAAAGCGCGTTATAAAAAACGGTGTAATAAAGCTTTCTCGGCTATTTATGTAAATGTTTCCAAGGATCTCCGGCCTTTGATTGCCGATACAACGGAAGGGAAGACGGCATGGGAAATAATACAGAAATATTTCTACCCAGAAAGTAGAGCTCGTATGATAGGTTTATTAGATCAATTCTTTTCATGCAGAATCAATGTTAATGAGAGAATTTGACTTTATGCAGTTAGACTTCTAAAAATAGTAGCTGATTTATTAGATAGTGGCGAAAAAATCCCTTTGAAATACCAAGCTTTTCAGTTAATCAGATTTTTACCAGATTGTTTCGGGGCAATTGTCCAAGCTATTTATAGATGGCCCAATGAACAATTTACATTTGATAAAGTTCTAAATGAACTTGTAGCCGAAGAAGCACATTTGAAGCAATGTTCGAGCGATCACGAACAGTTTGCACTACACAGTGCTATTCCACCTGGAACTAGTGCAAGAAATTGCTCCAAGTTTAATCGTCCACCAGGCAAGGCAAGCAAATATAATAATTCAGGGTACAATGATAAGGACTTTAGGGTAAAGAAAAAGATTAACCCAAAATCTTTCATTGTTGAAACGTCTATCACTGAAAGATCGGATCCGAATGCATGGATAATAGATAATGCAGCAATGACTCATTTCTGTTCAGATAAAAAAAATTTCACTAAATTTGAACTATCTACTCAGGCTGAACACATCTATTTAGCAAATAGCGCTACATGTCCGATCGAAGGCAAAGGAACTGTAAAACTGTCCTATTCTAATGGTCAAAGTTTCTTTTTTGAATAATGTTGTTTATTCTTCCCAAATAAGACGTAACTTGATATCCGCGCCCAAACTGGACCAAGGAGGAGCAAAGTTCATCGGACAGAGACGAAAGATTCAGGTATTCGATGGAAACGAACAAGTCTTCAGAGCAACTTTGAGTAACGGTTTTTACAAAACATATCCGAAGCCACCTCCGACTTCAAAGGTAACATCTTTTAATACTTCAAAATCCGAAGATCGAGAAAGGAAAGCAGATAAAATCAAGCGTTCTGTAACGAAGACTGGTAACCTTACTGATTGGCACCAGAAGTATGGTCATATTAATATCAAATATATAGTGTTATCTGTGAATGCCGTAAGGGGTTTGCCCATTTTAAAAAACGAAAAAATTGATTGCACATCATGCCGGTTGGCAAAAAGTAGAAGAAAATCTTTCAAACCCTTAGGCGGCATAAGATCTAAAGAGTCATTGCAGTTAATATATACCGGTATTTGCGGCCCTTTTCCTGTCACAAACGCATAACGGTTACCGCTATTTCATTACCTTTATTGATGATTTTAGTAGAAAAGTAATTTGCTTCTTAATCAAAACTAAAGATGAAGCATCGGACGCATTTCGAAAATATCAGGCTCGTGTCGAAAGATTTACCGGCAAGAAAATTATCTGCATACGTTCAGATAATGGAGGAGAATTTAAAGGATTAAAATTTCAGAAAGATTTGGAAAATATGGGTATCAAAGTTGAATTCACTAACGTTCGTACTCCAGAGCAAAACGGCGTAGCCGAAAGATTTAATTACACGGCTTGTGATGGAATCAAAGCTGTACTAAATAGTAGTGGTCTACCTGATAATTTTTGGGGTGAAGCTCTCCTAACATTTACTTATTGCTGGAATCGAATCGTTCATAGGAACTTTAATAAGACTCCATTCGAAATGTATGGAGATTTCAAGCCCTTTGTTAATCATTTGAAGCCGTTTGGAATAGAAGCATTCGTTGGAATATCCAAGAAAACAAGACGATCAAAGCTACAGATGAGAGCAAAACAAGGCGTGATGGTAGGTTAGGCTCTACAAACGAAAGGGTACCGCATCTATTTACCCGAAGAACGCCGGATCATTGAAACGATAAACGTATCGTTTGGAAATAAAATGCATAAGGAGGCCAATGATCGCAGCGGAATCGAGCTGGACTCTTATATCGAAGCATCAGTTAAGTACCAAATTTCTGAAAACCAAGAAGAACTCGAATATGACAATTCCAGTAGCAGTAACTCGGATTTATCATCAGATGAAGAATCGTCTCCAGTCTCTAAAACTTCGTTATCCAAAATCTCGGTAAAAACGGAATTAGAACAATACCAGACAGCGAGAGAAGAGACGGAAGATGAAATTCAGAAACCAGCAGGTTTTAATTGGATTCGAAA
This sequence comes from Argiope trifasciata, assembly GCA_026543055.1. Classification (NCBI taxonomy): domain Eukaryota; kingdom Metazoa; phylum Arthropoda; class Arachnida; order Araneae; family Araneidae; genus Argiope; species Argiope trifasciata. The sequence continues at coordinate 163,638 of JAPMOQ010001328.1, read as the reverse complement.
AGCAGTACCAAGGAAAACTGGTGATCGTACAGACATTTACTATTACATTTCAGGTCAAACAACGCGTCTTCGATCTATTAAAGAGGTTAAAAAATATTGTGAAGATCATGACCTAGAATATAATCCTAAATTATTCAATTTTTCAGGAAGCACACTTTATCAAGGACCTGTGGTAACTGGTGAAGAATTAGAAGCGCCACAAGCCAGTGTTGCGCCAACCTGACTAACCGACGAAATTAATCTTCCTAGATTTTTTTAGGAGGCCTTCAGCTCAAAGGATGCCGTAGAATGGAAAGCAGCCATGGATGCAGAGATGCCAAAACATAAAAACCAGAAAAGTATGGCATCTTGTCCCGGCACCACCTAAAGTCAAAGTAATAGGATGCCGATGGGTATATGATCTGAGAAAGAACAATGAAGGTAAGCCCGTCCGTTACAAGGCACGTTTAGTTGCCCAAGGCTTTTCGCAACGTAAAGGAGAAAATTACGAAGAGACTTTCTCTCCAGTTATAAATTTCTCTCTGGTAAGATTGTTTTCCGCCATTTTTGTAAATTTATTGAACTGGGTACACTGGCAAGTAGACGTGAATCGTGCATATCTTTATGCAAAATTGGACGAAACAGTATACATGAAACAACCGCCAGGCTATAAAAGCACAAGAAATCCAGATTACGTTTGCAAGCTTGATAGAGCGCTCTACGGACTTAAGCAATCCGGTAGAGAATGGTTTACTGAAATTTGCAGCGTTTTAGAAAGATTGAATTTCAAAAAACTGAAGTGGGCAAATGGAGTTTTTATAAGGAATAATGTTATACTTTTGTTATACGTAGACGATATTGTTCTTTTAGGAAAGACGGAAAAGGAAATTAAAATATCAGTCAAATTTCTTCAAAATAGTTTTGATTTAAAAATTAGAGGAAACACGAAAACTCTTTTAGGAATTCAATTTATTGAAGAAAATAACAAAATTTATTTATCTCAGGAGAAATACATAAATGAAATTTACAATCAATATAAGAAATTTTTACCGCCAATATCATCACTTCCTATTTCTAAAAGCAGTGTTTACTCAAAACTCCAATGTCCCACAACAGATGGAGAAATGAAAGAAATGCAGTGTTATCCGTACAGAAGTGTTATCGGTTTTTTAGCCTTTATTGCAGCGAGAACTAGGCCCGATATTAATTACGCTGTAAATCTCTTCTCGCAGTTTCAGTCCAATCCTGGAGTCGCCCACTGGAACGGCTTGATGAAACTATTAGGATATCTACAGGCCACCAGGCACTACAAACTAGACCTTGGTAATATCACCGAAGTATCCCTGACAGCATTTTCAGATGCCGACTTTGCGTCATGCCTTGACGATCGTATCTCAGTAGGCGGACACATTATTTTCTGTAGCAATGCACCCATCTCGTGGCGAACAGCAAAGCAAAAATCAGTGACATTATCATCCATGGAAGCAGAGTTTATCAGCATATGTGAAACGTCAAAGGAGCTAACATGGCTGAAAAATGTCCTCTCAGAATGTCAACTGCTATTAAGTGCCAATGTGCTCTTAAGTGAGATCTCTTGTAAACTATTCAGCGACAATACAGCGGCAATTGAGTTTTCTAAATCGTCGATAGAAAATAACCGCACTAAGCACGTGGATATAAAATATCATTTTGTCAGGAATCTATTAAACTTAAACGTTTTTAAGTTGCTTTACGTAAATACTAAGTTAAATATTGCAGACATTTTTACTAAGGCTCAGACAAAATTTCAGCTTAAGAAATTTAATGAGAAACTATTTAAAAAATTGTGAAGAAGTGAAATATTAGATTTTTATTTTGGTATTTTTTTTAAAAAATATTATATCGGATTAATATCTTGTGCAAATATAAAATGCATTTTTTTTCTATTAAAAAATGTCTTTGGAAATATAATAAGCATTTTAAGTTAAGAAATTATTTTTGTGAGAATTTAAGATAAATTGTTTTGTCAACTGAATCTTTTACAAGACATGTTTCTTCTAACTGTTTCTTTATTAGAATTGATTAAATTTAATTACAAATATTATCAGACAATTGTTTTTGAAGTGTTATATATTTGCTGATTTATTATCACTGTGTAAAACTTTTATACATATCTAAGTTAAGATAATTGATTATTTTTTTAATGTAGTTTGAATCTTGTAAGTGCGGCGATAAAGCTCGTTTAAATTGCTGTATTTAATTTTATAAATCAGATTAGTACTTAAAAAAAGCAGCTGTGTTACTGCCGAGGGGAGGCAATTGTTGGGAATAAGTCAAAATTTTCCTATTTAAATCGGCAGCATCTGCAATCGGGTTCAAATTTTTCGAATCCAGCTAATTCGATGCAGTCACACAAGAGCGGAAATCTAAAGAAATATGCTAATAAAATGATTCTTATTTGCATATCATTGAAGAAGAGAAATTTTTGTTTATCGCAGTACGTATAAATAAGAAGTCAAATGCTAGAAAAAAAAAGATCGACTGAACTTTTAAGATGTTGTTTGTCGTTGTGTGTATTTCAAGTAGATGTGCGTCATTCGATAAGTATGTTTTTACTTTTCGTTCTGGTTACGAGATGTAACCACGTTTTAATAAATTTCAAGTTATTTTCTAATCGCCATTGCGTGATTCTCTTAATAGAAAAATGCAATTTACTAATTAGGCCATATTTATCTCAAATTATAATGAAAGTGAAATCATTTATCTAAAAAGATGAACCGAATGGTTTCTATTGATTCTTATATAAATATGCTTTCTACAACTTTGGAAATAGAATATACTTCAAGAAATTAAACTTCAAACAGCACTCTATCTGATCGAAAATGGAATTTTTAACATAAGGAGAAAAAATTCTAAGAATTAAATCTCCTTGATTAATAAAATAGTAAAGTTGAATGCCTTTTCTAGAAAAAAAAAAGGAATAATAGACTAACTTCCATTTAAAATCGTTTTTATTGCATAGTTTGCGACACTATATAAAAGCAAAAGATATTTTTTAAGGTGAAATATTGCACTGTAGTTGGATTTTCTGTCTTTAATATATGACTGTTCAGATGGCGTTTAAAGAGCGTTATTTTTCTATCAATTAATAATGACAAAAACTAAGTCAGCGAAAATTAACTTGTTGCATTAAAATTTCTTGTTTATTCATAACTTTGGCATTTTTAAAAAACTAAACATCAGTGGAATATACTTCCTAGTTAAAACCAATTAATTGACTGTTTATTTAGAACATGTTTTTTTCCTTTGGGTTTTAAACTGCATTTAAAGAGTGACGTCTATCTATTAATTAACAAAAACGAACATGGAGAAAATTAACTCGATGCATTCTATTTTCTTGATTATTCATTTCTTCGGCATTTTCAAAAAAAGAAATATTATTTTACTGTTAAAATGCTTCCAATGTTACATTGTTTTACTTCATGTGTTTTCTGTGTACCTGGTGCTGATCGGTTTGGTGTCAAGCTATTATAAAAATCACATAAAGGAACTTCTGTGTTACATTTTTACCACTCTCTTTTCTGTCGCTTTGCCACACTCCATGAATTATCAGAAGGAAAATATCATAACCCTTCTCGTTTCGTTGAATTCTTACAAGAGTTCATCAAGATATAATTTGAAAAAACCTCGCTTGCTCTTCATGAAGATGGCTCTATTATCAGTCTACTTTACTTTACCGCTCTTTATTGCTACTGTCTTTACATATTTGACACATAAGGAATGGGATGCCTATATTTTTTGGACATTCGGATACCATCTTCCAAACCAAAAACTCAAAATACTTCTTCATTTCTTTGGATATTGCATCTATTACGCAACGCAAGCGCAACTGCCTTGTTTGGTTTGTTCATTTATGTTACTATTGGTAAACCGCTGTGTTTATTTGCTTGATAACTTTAATAATGATTTGAAAGATATGGATTCATTCGTAATTTCAGCAAAATGTATTGAAATAAGGAAAAAATATAAATATTTAGAATACAATATAAACATTTTAAAGAATATTTTATCTGTACCCTTGCTCATTATTTTTTTGAGTAGATTTCTTAATTTGTATGTTGTTATGTCTATATCCCTTGAAAGACCTTTTTCGTCTTATATCATAGTAGAAGTAATTATAGACAGCTTGTTAGCAGTCACTTTAATAACCGTTCTAATTATTCAAGGTTCTAAGATCCCAGAAAGCATTTCAACAATAAAGGAGACAGCTAGTCTATTGATTGAAAAATTTAACTTCGACATTTTGGATAAGAAGAAAGAATTCTATATTTTAGATACAATTAGAAAAAAACACACCATCTGTTTGTCTATTGGTGGTATGATACAAATTAAAAGAAGTCTTCTATTATCAGCTTGTGGGTGTGTTTTCACGTATGGACTGCTACTTTATAGTATCCGATAAAATTTTATATTGGTAGCAAAGCAAATATATCGAGTTTGAGCCTCGAATCTTATATACTACTAGGATTTATACTTTATACTAAGTACTGGTAAGCAATACTGATAATCAGAGGACATGCTTGGAAATTTTATGAGGCAACCGATGAGCAACCTCATCTATCACGAAGCGGCAGACGACCTTTGGTGACATTGGACACTTGTGAATAACAACGAATCTTCTAGAGAAAGAGCATATTTGTGCAAAACAAAGAATTAAAAAAACGTTCTGTATTAGATTGTGAAACATTAAAAATGCTCTGATGACGTTAAAAACTGCATGTTTTCATGTTTTGTTATAGAATGGTACAAAGGAATATCCTTTTAATATTTGAACTAATTTTACAGACAGAGAAAAAACACTTCCGTATGTAAAACGAAGGCTATTGAATCAACGACATAAACATGTTTTGCTGACCTTTTTCGGTACATGAGATGCATAGAACTTTTATATTTCTTGCTTTTTGTAATATTTAAATCGAATTCATAACAGATGAAACTTTGCAACTTGTAGAATAAGTCATAAATACAATAGTTATGGAAAAAATACATTTGCTTCCTTTTTAGGGACATCTTGTAAATATATTAATAATATGTTAACATTATAACAACTTACGTATGTATTCAGAGATTATTGTTATCTGGACTGACAAATGAAGTTTTGTAACATTGTAAGAAATATTGTTTCATGTATTAATTCTTTGTTAACACATTACAAGCGGGAGTCGTAGTACTACGATTTGATCCGCGGTACCTACCGTACTTTAATCCAGATCCACCGCCTTCATGAGTTAATATCTGCTTGGCAGAGTAAAATCACAATAAAATGAATGGCTTTAGAAGTATTGACTTAACGCATATAAAAAAATTATTAATTCTTATAAATACATTTTTGCCGATTAAAACCCTTTAAGAACTAATCTTAGTAATAGCACTCTCGCTGATTAAAAACGGGATTTTAACAAAGGAAGAAAATGTTTATTAAAAAATAATCGATAGATTTATTTTATATATCGATTATATTGTACCGTTTCTATCGGAGCTTGTACAAAGGAAAACGAAAATGCTGTGAATAGCTATCAAATTGAAAGATGAAAACCTATATCAATATATTTTAGTTGTATAACAGAACCTCTAGATAATTAAAAAGTGTGTTTAATTTAAAACTGAGCTTTCAACTTAAATATTTTATTTTGCTTCAAATGAATTACGAAAACATCTATCACTGTGGAAAAAGACTCAAATCTTAGAAAAAAGTTTTGTTAAATTAGTCGACTTAAAACAAGGGAATGTTCTTCCTAATTTATAAAACCAATTCAGTAACTTTATATTTACAATGTTTTTTTTCATGAGGTTTTAAACTGCATTTAAAAAGTGTCGTCTCTCTATTAATGAATAATGACAAAATCTAAAGGAGAGAAAATTAACGTCGCATTCTATATTCCTGATTATTCATTTCTTCTGCTTTTTCGAAAAACAAAACATCAATGGGTTGAGGAAATGTTTTAGATGCTACATTTTTTCACATTATTTATTTTCTGTTTCCCACTAGCTGACTGGTTCAGATTATGTCGAAAATCAAATAAAAATACCTACATGTTACGTTTTTACTATTCTTTATTCTGTTGCTTTGCCACACTCCATGAATCGTCAGAAGAAAAATATCAAAACTCTTCTCGTTTCGTTGAATTCTTGCAAGAGTTCATCAAGATGTGGTTTGAAGAAATCTTGCTCTCGTTTCATGAAGATGGCTCTATTGTCAGTTTGCTTCATTTTACTGCTCTTTATCTTCTCTGTGTACCTATTCGAATAATATGGACAGCAATGAGAAACTTTTTTGGGCATTGGGATATCACATCCAAAACAAAAACATAAAAGCAGCTGTCGATTTCTTTGGGTACTGCGTCTATTTCATTGTATGCATCCAACTCCCGTTGCTGGTTTGTCTATCGATGTTGCTATTAATACGTCATTATAGTTATCTGCTAGATGATTTTAATAATAACTTGAAAGGCATGGATTCAATCATGATTTCAGAAAAAAAAATTCGGAAAAAATATGAAAACTTAGATGATAATATAAGCCTTTTTAAGAACATTTTATCAGTATCTTTGTTTATTTTCTTTTTGGGTAGGTTCATGAATTTGTACATGGTTATGTCTTTATTTCTTCAGAAATTTCTTCGGCCTTATATCATAATAGAACTAGTTGTAGACAGTGTTGCTGTTGTCACTTTAATAACCATTCTGACGATTCACGGCTCTGAAATTCCTGAAAAAATTTCAACAATCAAGAAGACAGCTAGTTTATTTATTCATAAATATAACTGCCATTTTGGATAAAATAAAGGAATATTGAGTTTTAAATGAAATTAGGAAAACGCACTATCTATTTGTCTGTTGATGGTATGATACAGATCGAAAGGAGTCTTCTACTATCAGCTTGTGGGTTTGTTTTCTAGTACGGATTTTTAATTTATAGTATTAATTAAATTTTTGAGGATATAATAAAGCACGAATATCAAATTAGCGTTCCCATCCACATTTACAATGAAGCAGTCTTTATTTTTAAGGTTTTCATCTTATTTAAAGCGCTTTTTATAGGCCTAGACTTTCTATCTTAACAATTTTAAATAATATGATAACGTGCAATGCATTTCTGTACTTATGTTCGTTTACATCCCATCATGCAATTAAACTGAAAAGAATTTGGAATGGAATGCAACGATAAGAAACAAGAATTGGTTAGAATAAAATGTTAATATCAATGGAAATGATCCTCAGAATCCTTAATCCTTGAAGATTTTGAAAAACAGTTCTAGAACCTCTTTTTTAATTATAAAATTGTATGATGATCTGCATCCGAGTCTAAATGGGAGCGAGAATATCTGACGAAGAACTCATACATTTGGGGAATATATACATACTTATAATAAAGATCAATGTCAGTGTTTGTGTGTGTGTATTGGTGCTATGCAGGCCTGATCGTTGGACCTACAGCTACGAAATTTCGCACATGTTTATCTTGGAGGTCAGGAATGTGCATCTCTTAGCCCTGTTTTAGAATTTTTAATTAGAATCTAAATTAATTAAAAATTAAGTGAAATTTCGAAGCTTTTTCGCTGTAACTTCCGAAACAATACACAAAGATGATTTTTACATCAATTTAAAGATAAGTAGCTTTCTAATGCTATCAGTGTTTTAATATATAACTGATGCTTCTATTTTTAACGAATTTTTGAAGAAATATTTTAACAAATTTTTTTCCAACAAAATATTTTGGACAAAATAATAAAATTTAAACTGCGCGAGCACATGACGAGTGAAAAGTAAAAAAGGATCTCTTATCATTAGGTTGCCATCATATTGACAAAAACTCAAATTAAACAATAAATTATTGTTGCAAATTAAACATATAAAAATGTAATTTTCATCACGTGTCTGCATGAAATGAAATAAATATTTTTTATAAAAAGGAAATGTAAAGAAAAATTTCTGAATCTTTTACAATCTTATTAATTAAATAAATCTTCTTTATTTAAAACAAATATGGTTTAACATAAATATGTATTCAATTCAAGTTCCATCTGCTAATTGCAAAACTTTAATAATAGAAATACATCTATAAAATGAGTCTAAATGAAGTAAATAAATGAAAAGTATGTAACATGAGTCTAAAAATGCTTAAACATTGAAGAATGTTTAGCTTTTAAATTAAAAGATGTAAGCTTCAATTAACCCAGTCTCTAAAACTGATTGATTTACGCATATTTGAAGATCACTATTCAATAAAAACGGGTAAATTTAAACCATCGTAATTCATAGACCATTCCAAAGATGATACCCCAATCAACGTCCAGGATTTCTCAAAACTGACTGGCCTAAGAATGCAAATGTTAATTGCTCCAAACATTTCTATTCAAAACTGTATATTGGGGCCGCGGTGGCCTGGTGGTAAGGTCTCGGCTTCGGAACCGGAGGGTTTCAGGTTCGAGACTCGATTCCACCGAAGATCCGTCGTGTGAGGGGGTCTCTTGCACGTTAAATCTGTCAGGCCAAAGTCCTCCCGCTGGTGTGGTGTGGTGTGGAGAGGGGGGTGCCACTTCAGGTGTCGTCCTCGTCATCTGACCGTGGTTCAAAATTACGAGGTCCGTCCCAAAATAGCCCTCGTGTTGCTTTAAACGGGACGTTAATATATATAACCTAACCTATTCAAAACTGTATAAGTTGATTAAAATTGATAGCAGAAGATATAAATCTTCATTTATTTATTTGAAATTTGAAGTGTGAAGAATATTTCGATGAATATGATTCCTTATAACTAAAGTAATGTATAAAATAGATAAAGTAGACGTATAAAATTTAGACTTAACATTTTTTAATTATGTTCATAGATCAAAATAAAATAAAATATGATTATTCGCATCATTAAAACCTTGAAAACTGAATTTCATGATGAATCTAAGTAATTATTGTTGAATAATTATTTAAATATTACATAAATTATAGTAATTACTCAGTAAAACACATAACGATTCTCTTTTACTTATATTTAAAACATTCTTCATTTCGATAAAAAATGTTTTTATATCAATTTGCAGCTTAATCATTTCCACTTTAATTTCAAGTTAAAATTTTGCGACAGCTGATAGATAATTAGAGAGACATATAGTAAATACATTACGAACTTAATTCATTAAGGGTTGCCAGAATTATATGACTATCAAAAATTGAAGCTTAAACATAATTTGATGAAGCAGTTATTAAAAGATAAGTTTCATAAAGCATTTAATTAACAATGACAAATCGCATAAAGTATTTAATGAACAGTGACGTTACATAAAGCATTTAACTGATAATTTTAAACAACACTAAGGTTGGCGGGGCTGCTGATCGCCAAAGGTGGCTAGTATTGTTTAAAAAGAGAAGTCATGTGTAGTTCCGGCATGGTTGTAGATCTAGCTGAAATTTTAATAACTAAAAAATTGTCATATAGTAATTTCTTCCTCTCATAGCTTCTAAAAATATTATTGAGCAAAAATGATTTTTTTATTGTTTTCAGGTTCGAATATTTTTTTTACACTAGAATAAAAATTTTATTTTTCTGAAAAAAAATTCTGTATTTTTTTTCTAGAGAATTTTTTTATTTCAGAAATTTGACAATTTTAGCATAATTTTTTATCATTTTATTTAAAATTTTCAATTACTTACCAGTCATTTAATAAGTCGATTTCATTTCATTGCTGAAAGACGGAATTTCAATAATTTGTCAATACCATGAAAGAATCTGAAAGTGGAATTACAACAGAACGAAAAAAAAAAGCCAATTTAGAAGTAAAAAAATAAGGCACTTAATAATTCAATGTCCCCAAGCATGTAAGCAGCTACCAGAAATTTCTGTTAAAATTCAAAGCGAACAGAAACTTGCATGTCGAAAATTCAAAGAGCACTGAATAAAAGACAAATTTATTTCAAATTTACAACTCTAAAATAAGGAAAGTTATTTTGTTTAGCAGCAAGAAGTGGTTTAGTACAATTAAAAATTTGAATAGCATAGATTATAATAACCAATAAAGTAAAAACATTTCGAATTACTTAAAGCTGAAATTCATTTTAAAAATTTCACTAGCTGGGATACTTGGAATACGAATAACATAAAACATATTTTTCCTTCCGCTTGCTAAAACTAAGCAATTTCAGATTTTATTATCATTTTCAGACTTTGTTTTAGTGTGACTCAAAGCAGCAACGTTTTACTATTTGAGCAAATTTTACAGACAGAAGTATAAAACTTTGTTTGTACATTGAAGGAAAGAAGGAAAATAGTTTTTTTTAAATTATTTCCCTCAATAAAAACCAAAGCTTTTTCATATATTTTTGTCTTATATTTGAGGAAATTTTGCAACTTGTAGCATATGTGAAATTGCAATAGTCAAGAAAATAAACATTTGTTTCCTTTTAAGATATATCCCATAAATAGACTCATTTTCGCTACGTAGAAAGTATAGAAAATATATTTCTAGTTTTTTTATTATTTTTCTCAATAAAAACCGAAGTATTTTCATATATTTTGTCTTATATTTAAGGAAATTTTGCAACTTGTAGCATATGTCCAATTGCAATTTTTCAGAAAATAAAAATTTGCTTCATTCTAAGGGATATCCAGTAAATAGATTATTAATAGTTTAACATTATATCTATATATAGAGGGTGAGAAAGAAATAAGTTACCCATATCAGAAAGACCTCAAATGCATTTTATTGATCCAAATTTGATAAAATTTGAGCTAAAGATTGCTGAGACGATGCGCTTTAATTTTTTTTTTTCAAAAAATTAAATCAAAAAATTTTTTATTGAAGTTGTACTAAACATAAAAATTTTAATATGAAAAACATTTAATATGACTTATAATTGTTAAACAAAGTAAAATTAAAATCGCTGAATATGTCCCCCTTCATTTTCAACAATATGCTAGAATCCGTCAACCGTATTCTCTATAGATTACCGGCGTGAGTCTGCTTCAATGTTAAGAATATGGCGCCGAATGTTGTTCTTCAGATTTAGTAGAGATGACTATAGATTTTATCCTTGAAATAACCCCAGAACTAAAAGTCACAAGTGGTGACGTCCGGCGAGCGAAGAGACCATGCTATTGCGAAATGACGGCTGATAACTCGTGCTTCTGTGAAGTATTGTATTAAGGCATCTGAGTACGTTAAAAAAGTTGGTTATCGACCACATTGATGAATTTTATTTAATTATTATCTATTGTAGTTCAGACGTTCCTCTTTCCAAAACCGCTTATGTTTTCTGACTGGGTGAAGGCCATACCTTTCACCCAGGGTCACATATTTTTTCAACTAATATTTGTCTTTCACTTCAATTTTCTTACAGCTTTAATTTTCGTAAAATGTCTCCACCCTTACCACCATATATCAAAAACTAGTCGAGGTATATGGATAAAAATTACAGCGTGTGTTTTAAATAATATGGGCAATGAAATGAACCAAAAGTTTTATTGTCGGTAAAATTCTTTTTTTTTATAGTTTTTTTTAAATTTTAAGTTGTGAATTTATGAGAAAAAATGCGTATATATGCATATTTTGACCCATAACTTCTTTGAATCTTAAACTTTTTCTTAGATTATGGTTCACTGCATTCATCATGTTATTGTGTAACTTCTGTGCAAAGAAAAATAGATTTTTCCAATAGAATTTTCTACAGAGTGTCAACCGTTCTGGTTAAATTTCATTCGAATTTACTCTAAATTTTCCTATTTCTCAAAATGTATTATATTTTCATATAATTTTGTGGTATTTATAGTATTTTGTATTATAATTGAGAATATATCTAAAAACCTTAGTTTTAAATAGTTTTTAAAAAAATACAATTTTTGAAAATTTTTCCTTCGTACGTAGTCGGATACCTTAACAATAGCCTTATACGACGATTAATATAAGGTGGTGCATGCAGCATCCTACTTGAAAAGGATGTCTTGAAGGCATTCACTGTAGAAGGGATAACAAAATTTCTCAGCATATCGTAGTACCATTGTCCTGGGGCGAAAGCGTTTTGGTTTCACTTGAAGTTACCTCATCACAGAAATACGTTACAATGATAAAGGTAGCGGTAAAATAACGCTATTACTTTTTCAGGATGTAAAAGTTGTTCCTGGAAAACGTGATGGTTTTCCTTAGACCAAATTCGTCAATTCATTGTGTTAAGTTGCCCAACGCTATTACTTTTTCAGGATGTAAAAGTTGTTCCTGGAAAACGTGAGGGTTTTCCTTAGACCAAATTCGTCAATTCACTGTGTTAAGTTGCCCAACGCTATTACTTTTTCAGGATGTAAAAGTTGTTCCTGGTAAACGTGAGGGTTTTCCTTAGACCAAATTCGTCAATTCATTGTGTTAAGTTGCCCATTGAGGCGAAAATGAGCCTTAATAATGTTCCATGAACAATTTGCCTCAACAAATATTCCTGCAAGGAAATGAAGTGCAAAAGTTTTACGGACTTCTAAGTCCCCGTCCTGAAACAAGAGCACAGACTTGATTTTGTATGAATAAAAGTGCAAAATATGTAAAGTTTTTCGTGCAGTTGAATACGGCATATCCAAAACGTGGGAAACAATTGGCGAACTCCGCGAAACAACAAAAGAAACCGCATAATATTATTCTGCACTATTATGCGTCGACTGACTTCTGACTTCAAAGAGCGAGGTCGCAACATTTTCGAAGCTGCAAGAAGGGATTTTTTTTCTGTCCTCTACCTGGAAGAATTCCAAACCCAGTTTTTCACCCTCCAAATTTCTGCATTATCTTGCCTAGAGCACCTGAAAACCTTCGACGTCTTCGCATCTGCTTCACACTACGAAATTAATGTAAAACTGCAAAGGAATTTTGTTGGTTCTGGTAGGAAATCGTCATCAGTAGCACTTCTTGCAACGTAGGCAAGATTTGAGCAGAGAAGAAACTAATGTTCGTGCAGAATCCGCCTTCATTTTTTTTTCAAAGAAAAATGGGAATAGACATGCGTCGGAACGCAAATTATGTGTCACGTTTTTAACATATGCAAATAATTCCCTCTGAGTAATAGCTAAATCTATAAGTGAATTTTTGAACTATTTTTTAAAATTACTAAATGTAAAGCGCATCATCTAAATAATCTCGGTAGTTCAAATTTTATCGCATTTGGACCAATAGAACATATTTTGGAGCCCTCTGAAGTGGGTAATTAATTTATTGCTAAACCTTTAGACAGATTATTGTTCGTTGAACTAAACAAGTAAGTTTTGCCACATTATAAGAATCATTATTTTAAATTCAGTAAAAGCTCTTTATTCGCGGTGTATATGTTCCATAAATATGACGCGAATACAGAAACCGTGAATACGGAATGGTAATTTATACTGGATCATTGGGAATACGTTCCTAGATGACAATAGATAGATAGATGGACGGATGGATGGATGGACGGACGGACGGATGGATGGATGGATGGATGGTACATCCATAAATCCATAAAATCCATAATACATCCATAAAATCCATAAGCTTACATCCATAAAATCAATTTAATTGTTTTTGAACATTTTGATTAATTATCTTAAGGCTTTGGCAATGGCTTGAAGGATTTTGTAATTTTCTCTTGCTTGACAGTTTTTAAAATCTCCTTCAATTCAGACTGATACGCAGATGTCGCATTAGCAATTTGCCTCTTAAAAAAAGACTTCGTTCCATAGACGTTCATAAAGAAATTGCAAGGCTCATTTGCCATTCTTAAACCTTCACTAAGATTTTTCAAATTAAATATCACGTTTCCACTGCTTGTTGAAGACTCTTTTTGAATGGGTTGTGAATTTCACATTTCCTCTAAGACGGTTTCAGTCCTATCTTCATCTTACGATTCTAGCAATTCCTGAATGTCACTTGATTCTATCTGTTCGAACTCATCTCGCCCTATTCTATTCACGATTTTGGCTATGTTTGCAGTCAAAGTTTGAACTTGCACAGATTCTTCGTCATTTTCCGCAGACAGAGCAGGCCACAATTTTTTTCTATCATAACTTCAATGTGTGTGGCTTTAGTTCTTCCAATAATTCTTTTATGTTTACGATGCCTTTCGCTGAGGCAAATTCCTTCCAGTATTCCATAACATTCATATAAGGATTACATTCCATATTATCCAATATGATTTTAAAGGTTCGTCTAATGTATTAGAGCTTAAAGGCCTAGATTATTTCTTGGTCCATATCTTGAAGCAAAGCTGTCGTGTTGGGAGGTAAAAATGTCACTTTAATATTTGGATGCATAGTTTCAAGTTCGCTAGGATGACCTGGTGCATTGTCCAAAACTAGAAGTGCTTTAAAGTCTAAATTCTGTTTTTTATTATTATTAAGTTTCTACTTCAGAAACAAAACAATTGCAGAACTAGTCACAAAAAATAGCGCTTTAACCCATGTTTTCTTATTAGCATGCAAAACAATGGCAGGTTGAATATAGAAACCACGAATAAAGAAATTTTTAGCTGCGAATACAGGAATTGGGTCGCATTCTTTAAATCCTCGAATGAAGGAAAAGCGAATAAGGAGCTTTTACTATATTCATACATTCTAAATATTTGATGGGTAGATTAAAATCCCAATAAAATCAATCATTTCATGTATATTGATTAAATCATATTAAAGATTTTATTTATTCTTATAATTACACCTTTTATACGTTTCGTAATTAAACTCTTTAAGAAACTAAACTTAATAAAAGCACTCTGGCTGATTAAAAATAGGATTTTAGTCTAAGAAGAAAATAAACAAAAAAAATCGATAAACTAATATTATATGTCAATTATACTGCACGGTTTGTATCAAAGTCTGCTCAAAGGAAAGCTATAATGTTAAAAGAGGTAACGAAAGGAACAGTTGAAAACCAATACCAATATCTTTTAGTATTATTAAAAACTTTTTATCTTTACAACGAATATTTGATTTAAAATCGAAATATCTACTTGTACTTTTTATTTTGCTCCAAATATATTGAGAAAACATTTATCTAAGTTAAAAAGACTCAGATGTTAGAAAAGTCTTGTTAAATCAGTCTACCTGAAACATGGGATGATACTTTCTGATTTAAAATCAATTCATTGACTGTACAGCTAGAAAGAGTTTTCTCCCTTGTGGTTTGACACTGCATTTAGAGAGTGACGTCTATCTGTTAGTGAATAATGACAAAAACTGACAGAGAAAAAATTAACTCGGCGCATTCTATATTCTTGATCATTAATTTCTTCGGCTTTTTCCAAAAACGAAACATTAATGGATGGAGGAAATGTTTTACCTGGTACATTATTTTACTTTATTTATTTTCTGTGTACCTAGTGCTGACTGGTTTAGCATCAGATGATCATGACAATCAAATAAAAATACCTACTTGTTTTATTTTTACTATTATCTTTTCTGTCGTTTTGCCACACACTTTGAATCGTCAGAAGAAAAATATCAAAAATCTTCTCGTTTCGTTGAATTCTTGCGAGAGTTCAACAAGATATAGTTTGAAGAAATCTCGCTTTCGTTTCATGAAGATGGCTCTATTGTCAGTTTCCTTCATTTTACCGCTCCTTATTGCTTCTTTGTACACCTTTTTAGCTTACATGGATAGCGATACGCCTCTTTATTGGGCATTCGGATATAGTCTTCAAATCAAAAACATAAAAGCAGCTATTGATTTCTTTGGAAACTACTTCTATTTCATTGTATGCATCCAACTCCCCTTGCTGGTTTGTCTATCTATGTTGCTATTAATACGTCATTATGTTTATCAGCTAAATAAGTTTAATAATAACTTGAAATACATGGATTCATTCATGATTTCAGCAAAATGCATTGAAATTCGGAAAAAATATGAAAACTTATATGAAAATATAAGCCTTTTGAAGAACATTTTGTCAATGCCTTTATTTATTTTCTTTTTGGGTAGGTTCCTGAATTTGTACGTGGTTATGTCTTTATTTCTTCAAAAATTTCTTCGGCCTTATGTCATAATAGAACTAGTTGTAGACATTGTTGCTGTAGTCACTTTAATAACCATTTTGACGATTCACGGCTCTAAAATTCCGGAAAAAATTTCAACAATAAAGAAGACAGCTAGTTTATTGATTCATAAATATAACTTCGACATTTTGGATAAGAAGAAAGAATATTGTGTTTTAGACGAAATTAGGAAAACACACACCATCTATTTGTCTATTGGTGGTATGATACAGATCAAAAGAAGTCTTCTACTATCAGCTTGTGGGTTTGTTTTCACATACGGATTGTTAATTTATAACTTTATGTAATTTTTTGATGCTATAGTAAAGCATGAATACCAAATTTGAGTTTCCGTATACATTTACAATGAAGAAGCCTTTATGTTTAAGTTTTTCCATTATATTTAAAGCGTTTTTATGGGCCCACTCAGACTTTCAATGTTCACAATGTAAAAAAATATAATAAAATTTACGATTATGAAATTGTATACTTCTCATTGTTTCCATCCCATCATGCAATTTAGCTGAAAAGAAATCGGAATGAAAAGCGTTTCTAAGTAACAAAAAAATTTTTCACTAAGCATAATGTCATCTATGGCAATTAATGAAAATAAACTTCATAATGCTGAAGTATTTTAAAGAAATTTAAATAACATCTTTGTTAATTAAAAAATGTAATCTATGTCTGTAGGTAAGTTTATATGTGAAAGATGCACAGGTCAGAGCATCTGACTAAGAACTCTCACATTTGAATTATATGATTCATAAGCAAGTAATATAAAAAAAATTAACAATTTCTTCTTAAATCAAGAAAGAAAAATCTCGTAGCATGGTGACAAACTTGGCGGTCATTTAATGACCTGTCACAAATTTGTTGAATTTGTCAACTTTGGAGACAAAATAGAAATTTCTAGAAAAATTTAATGTTTCAAAAAAAAGGGCTGTGTAAACATCATATGTATCCACTATAAGTTTTAAAAAGTGTATTTGAACTTGAGTGGATAGTTAAAACATATTTTATTAATGATTGAAATTTTGAACCACATATACAGAGTGTTACCGAATTCGACCGACAAATTCAGAGGAGTGTTAGCAGACATCAATAGGATAAAAAATCACTGTAAAACATGGGGTCCGAAACGATGTATAATTAGTGAAAATCGTAAAATTATAGAAAGTTGGAAATGTTTTTGAAACTGTAAAAAATTAATAAAAAATAATAAATGGTGTTTCAACTACGAATTAATTGTTAAGTGAAAGCACATTCTTAAAAAAATTTCGTGCTCTTAACATTCTGATTTGATGATTTAATGGGTCGTAAATTAAAGACCATTAAGGAAAACCCATGTTTCCAAAAATATCAAACTTGAAGAAAAATTAAAGCTTGAAAAAGTAAGGAATTTTATAGTCTCTAATTTGATATATGCGTGTAGTGTGACAACTGGGGAGTTTTAAAGTTATTCATGAAAAACTAATTTGAGAACCTGCTAACATCGCTGCAACATAAACACGGAGGTCCGTAGAGAGCCTTGTGAAATTCGAAAAACCAATTCAGAGCAAGGGCATTATCGGCATTATGTAGATAAAAAATAACCAGAAAGCATGCGTTCGCCGGTAATGTTTATTCAACGAAAATCTCAAAAACAGACATCGAAAAGACAATGAACCTGGAGACGGGAATGGATCTATGAGTGTGAGGTAGGTGTGGTATGGTATGGTGTGTTCTATTGACACTAAGTGCAATTTAGGACAAGCTGCGCCATCCACAGGGATTTTTAAATAATTCCATTATTAAATGTGTAAATGAAAGAAGGATGTATTTCAAAAATGTCAAAAGTTGAGAAGATCTGTGATTTAAAACGATTTCGCATAAGAATAAAAATAAATCTCAAATTGTTAAATGCTTTGAAGAATTTATTTGCTCGTCATATTCTTTCTGCATTGCAGGAATCATGGTATCAGCAAAGCAAAAATTGATTACATTCTGTCAGACCCACAATTACATTATGGACTGCTCTTCCAGTGCGTGAGCTCGAAATGAAGAAGAAAATAAAAGCAATAAGCGAATATTCATTAATGAGAGTTGTAGAATTAATGGCCATTCGCAAATAACGAGTCAGATTTCACGCATGTAACTAAAATGTGCTGTTGATCCATCATGCATTAACCAAGTTGCTGGTGTTTCCTGCAATAAATCCGGAAGAACGAACTGGAAATAAATAAATTACTTTTTGTCGTTGAGTCGTTCTGGCAAAAGATTCGGTTCCAATAGACGACTCTGCTAAGATGTATCCGAATACGTTCGGAGCACTTTTTGAAAAAAAAAAGTGTAGACATACTTTAACCATATTTCAAAGTTTAAGACTATTCAAAATTAGTAATAAGATGTCAATATTTGAAATAAACATTAACACTTTTTGGAAATTGACAATTCATAGCATAAATTTAAGTAAATTCTTACAAAATTTCAAATTAGTTACACAAAAAACGATAATTACCCTCCTAACCAAATTGATACCAAAATAAACTACATCGTTTAGTCTAGGTAATGAACAACAATCGTATGGTTCTTATCTTAAAAAAATTTTATAGCGCGTCAAAGATTTATCATGCAATTTTTAGTAAATTTATGACTTTATTATTCAAACAATAAGCTGTAAATAAAAAAATTATTCACGCGATCTAAATTCTTTTAGTTGATTCCTCCGAAAATAGTATAACAACAAAGTCTATCAAATTTCGTAGCTATATGATTATAACATTTTGTGTTATTTGATTTGAAGTGAGCAAGAAATGAATAAAAATCAGTATCGAGAAAAATGTATTTAAAGTATACAGTAACTTGTTTTAATAATAAATTACAGGCTTATATACTTAAAAATCACCACATTTATAGCTTATACATTCATCCTGCTAATTTTTTAATAATTTTTTAATTTCACGCATTAAATTTTTTTTTCTAGAAATGTTTTTTTTTTCCCAGTGAATGCTGCTTGCTCAATTATTTTGTTTTTGTCGAACTCATCAAATGTTCTAATTGAATTTGAGCTAGGATACACTCCAACAATCTGAAGGATCTCCAGTAACCCTATAAAACATTCATTAAAATGCATTACAGACATAAATATCCCCAATCTGAGGATTCTGAGCTCATCAAAGACATCTTTAGATACAAATTTCCCCGAAACAGCGTTAAAACTCTCATTGGCATTTTGTGCTTTCCTGTGTCAAACATTTTTCTCATTTAAATCTAAATTTGCGTATATAGATATTTTTAACATGTTTTGCGGCTTTTAAATCGGTATTTCAGATCAATTAAATGTCCACTTCCGGTTTACCTATCATTACGAAAACATTAAAGACAAAAGCAAACCTATTTTGTATAGCTCAAAGGCTGGTTTATCAAATCATGTAATTGTTGAAAATTGTCATGTTTTGCGAAAATTGACCTTTTCAGCGTATTCAGATACTTTTATCAAACTTGTGTAATATGTGCCAAGAGATAGTGATGTGGTAACATTTGATTGACCAAATATTCGCAATCGGCGTGTTGAAGACACCTTCTTTTGTGAAGCAGGCTTCATCTGAGGATAAAAAAACTCCAGCATAAAAATGTGCATCCTTCTGTGTAGCTATTGTTGTTTATTAGGTTTTATTGGCACAAAAGGCCTATTATAGCCGAATTGCGCCAGACAAATGGTTTCCTTCTGTGTGGCATCAAACATCCACCATGGAACTTTACCTGTTTTGTGATTTTCATTGCAAAGCGTTACCTACGACCTTATTTTTTCTGGTTATTTACTTAATGCCTATCATCCTGTCTCTGAATTTGTCTCCCAAATTTGCAACCTGAGTACTAATGTTTCAGCGAAATTCTGGTCCCCATTTTAGTTTTTCTTGAATATCTTTAAAACTCCCCGATTCTCACCCTACACACATATATCAAATTATAAAAAATGATATTCCTTACATTTTCAAGCTTTTATTTTTCTTTGCAATGAAAATTCTTTGAAACTATTTTTTCGTTTTCAGTAATTTAGAACCCCCCTAAAACACCAATTCCACTTGTTACCAGCATAAAAAAAAAACTTTTAGAATGTGCTTTTGCTTTAAAAAAGTCATAGTTTAGACAATATTTGCTGTTTTTTGATAAATTTTTTACAGTTTCCAAAAGTTCTCCGACTCAATATTTTCTTGATTTTCCCCAATTAAAAGTTGTTTGAGAACCCACGTCGAGTAGGGATTCTTTTTCCTCTTAATACCTACTGTCACCCGTCTCAATTTGTTGGTCGAATACGGCTATACCCTGTAAATATATATATATAGAGAAAGAGAGTGTGAACCAATAA
This sequence comes from Argiope trifasciata, assembly GCA_026543055.1. Taxonomy (NCBI): domain Eukaryota; kingdom Metazoa; phylum Arthropoda; class Arachnida; order Araneae; family Araneidae; genus Argiope; species Argiope trifasciata. The sequence continues at coordinate 143,312 of JAPMOQ010001328.1, read as the reverse complement.
TACTTTTTCCTTTTCAGTAATTTACGACCCATAAATCATCGATTCCGCATGTTACCAGCATGGAAAAACTTTTAGGAATGTGCTTTCACTTTAAAAAATTGTTTAAACAACATTTTATATTTTTATATATTTTTTTACATTTTTCAACAGTTTTCCCACGCTCTATATTTTTGAGATTTCTCCCCAATTAAAGAGTGTTTGTGACCCCACGTCGAATGGGGGTGCATACTATAATCTATCAGAATTTGTCGGTCGAATACGGTAACACCCTATAAATATATAGAGAGAGTGTACACTAATAATACTTTTTCGTTTTAATTAATTTATGACCCCCTAAATTTTTTCTCTTGTTATCAGCAAGAGAAAAAAAACTTTTAGGAATGTGATTTCACTTTTAAAAAATTATAGTTTAAATAACATTTGTTATTTTTTAATTAAATTTTTACAGTTTCCAAAAGTTCTCCGACTCTATATTTTCGTGATTTTCCCCAATTAAACGTTGTTTGAGACAACACGTCGAGTAGGGATTCTTTATCCTCTTGATGCCTACTGTCACCCCTCTGAATTTGTAGGTCGAATACGGCAACACCCTGTAAATATATATAGAGAGAGAGAGTGCGAACAAATTTTTTTTCCAGTAATTTACGACCCCATAAATCATCGATTCCACATGTTATCAGCAGGAGAAAAAAAACTTTCAGGAATGCGATTTCTTTTTTTTTTTTTTAATTATAGTTTAAATAACATTTGTTATTTTTTAATTAATTTTTTACAGTTTCCAACAGTTCGCAGACGCCCTATATTTTTGAGATTTTCCCCAATTAAACGTCGTTTGAGACCCAACGTCGTGTTCGGATTCTTTATCCACCTGATCCCTACTATCACCCCTCTGAGTTTGTCGGTCGAATACGTCAACACTCTGTAAATATATAGAGGGAATGAAAACTAATAGTAGGAATTGAAAAAAAAGAGAAATATTCAGCTTGGCTATTAAAGATTCAGTTAAAATTTTAATGAATTAAAAATTAAGCCAGATCTGTAATTCTTTACTTGTTAATTTCCAAAAATTACATTGAGTAAAAATAATTTTTGCGTAATTTTCTTTTTAAAAAAAATAATAAAAAAATTACCAAAATAAAATAAAAGAACAGCATCCGATAATAATGTAATGAGAGTATCTGATAATAATAAAATAACTGTAATAATAATAACAAATAACTGTATCTGAAATTTCGCAATTTTAGAAAACGCCTGTCTTCCATAATTTTTTAATTTTTCATTCAATTTCAAACTTACCATTGCTTTCTAATCCCTTAACTGTGACATTTTTTTGGGATTTATAAAATAAAAAATTTAAATACTTTAAAATTAAAATAAAAAAATTCCAAAACGGAATTACAACTTAAAGAAATATAGAAATGGATAAATCAGACATTTAACATTAAAATATTGGCGCATGTAAGCAGATATCAGAATTTCAATAAATTTTCAAAGAGATTTAAAGAGAAATTCAAAGTAATTATCGTGCACTGAATAAAAGTCAAACTAGTTTCAAGTTAACGATACTAAAATAAGGAAATTTTTTTTTCTGTTAAGAGCAAGAAATCGTATGGTGCACTTGAAAATTAGAATAACATAAATTATAACAAACAATAAAATAAAAATGTTTGGAATTATTTAAAACTAGTATTCAATTTAGAAATTAGACTAGCTTGGACATTTGGAATACGAATAATAAAAAACATCGAATTTCCCCACAGCTTTCTAAAACCAGGTAGCTTCAGATTTTACTATAAATTTCATTTCTTGTTACGGTAGGGCTCAGGAAAAATGTTTTTTATTTTTTAAATTTTACTGATAGAAGCTTGAAACTTTGAATATGGATTGAAGATAATACGGAAAATATTTTACTCTCACATTTTCCCTACTTAGGATAAATCGCAATTTAATATTTTTTCCTTTATATTTTATATTTGATAAAACTTTGCAACTTCTAATGTTTGTCAAATTGATAAATAAGAAAAACATTTTTTCCATTTTTAGGGATATCTTGTAAACAGATTAGTTATATGTAAACATTATATTATATATAGTATTTAGAGAGAGATTACTGTTCGTTAAATGGCAAATTAAGTTTGGCAACATTGTAAGAATTATTGTTTTTCGTATTCATACTTTCCCAACATCTGCTTGATAGATCGAACACCCAATGAAATCAATAGTTTTAGCAAGAGTAGTTTATAGCATGTTAAAGGTTGTATCGATTCTAAGAAATAGTTTTTTACACTTTTGGCATTTAAAATACTTTGAGAATATAAATTTCATAGCAACACTCATGCTAATTAAAAATGGTATTTTTGGGAAAACAGAAAATAAGCTTTTAAAATTAATCGATAAACTACCGTTTTAAATCAATTATATTGCTGAGTTTGAATGACAGTTTGTTCAAAGGAAACCGATAATGCTATGAACAGGCTATCGAATTGAACAGTCGAAGGGCAATATGAATGTGTTATAGTATGATTAAAACTCTGGACCATTCAGGAAGAGACATTCAACACGTAAAAGTATGAATAATGAAATTAAATTGTCTATAAGAGCATTTGATGTTGCAACAGATGTATTACGAAAATGTCTGACAAGACGGATGAACTCAGAAAATAATCATGTCAAATCAGTTTACCAACAACATGGGAATTTACTTCCAAATCTAAAATCAATTCAGTGACAGTATCTTTTGTACATGTTTTTTCAGACGATGTAAAACTTCATTAAAAGAGTGATACATGTCTGTTAATGAATAATGACAAAATCGAATTCAACGAAAGTCAACTCGATAACACAGTGTTCAAATTCCATTTTCTTGATTATTCATTTCTTCAGCAGTTTCAAAAAACGAAACACTATACGGTTGAGTCTATGCTTTAATGCTACATTGTTTTACTTCATGTTTTATCTGTGTACTTAGTGCTTATTGGTTTAGCGTCAAGTTTTTATCAAAGCCAATTTAAAGTACTCGTTTGTTACATGTTCAATACTCTCTTTTCTATCGCTTTGCCCCACTCTATGAACAACCAGAAGGAAAATATCAAAGCTCTCATCGTTTCGTGGGATTCTCTTTCGAATTCATCAAGATACAATTTGAAGAAAATGCGCTTGCGTTTCATGAAGATGTCTCTGTGGTCAGTTTGCTTCATTTTGCCTCTCTTTATATCTTCTCTGCTTACCTACATGGCTTTCGAGAATGGCGGAATGTATGCTTTTTGGTCATTTGGATACCATCTTCAACATGAAATGCTCTGAGCAGCTCTCCTTTTTTTGGATACTGCGTATATTTTACCATGTATATCGAATTGCCCCATCTGGTTTGTTTGTCTATGTTACTACTAATACATCATTCTATTCATTTGCTATGTAAGTTTAATAATAATTTGAGAAATATGGATTCATTCACAATTTCTGCAAAATGCGTTGAAATAAGGAAGAAGTATAATGCCTTAGAAGAAAATATAAGACTTTTAAAGGATTTTATCAATCCCTCTATTTTTAATCTTTTTGAGTAAATTCCTGAGTCAGTATACTGTTATGTCTGTATTCCTTCAAAAATCTATGCTGTCATATATCATATTAGAATTAGTAGTTGAGAGTCTAGCTGCTGTCACTTTAATGACCATTCTGACAATTCACGGCTCCAAGATTCCAGAAAGCATTTCAACAATAAAGGAGACAGCCAGTTTACTGATTAGTAAATACAACTTCGACATTTTGGATAATAGAAAAGAATTTTGTTTTCTAGACGAAATTAGGAAGAAAGACACCGTCAATTTGACTGCTTCCCAAATGATACAAATTAAAAAGAGTTTTTTGCCGTCAGCCAGCGGATTTGTTTTCACCTATGGACTGCTGATTTATAGCATTGGATAAGATTTAAAGAATATAATAATGAAATCAAATAAAAATTGTCTCCCTTATCTACACTGGTGTAAAATATTAAGAGATTTTTCATATTTGATCTACGATCTCCAGAACTACTGGACAGATTTTAATAAAATTTTGTGTGAACATAAGTTGATATAATGTAAATAAAATAAACATTCAACAATTATAATAGGCACACATGTTTGTGCGTAACATTCATAGGAGCCTGAAATTTTGAAATGGTAGTTGCTGAATACACAAAAGAAATGGGCTAATAGGGGGTGTAGTCCCCTCTTACAGCTACACACGCCTTGCAATGTGATGTCATATAGGAAATAAGACAGTTTATCAGTGCATGTGGCAATGGGTCCCACTCATTCACCAACGTGTTTTCATTTCCTAGATGGTTCTCGAAGGAGTTACGATTGCTCTCCCAGACACGCTCTATAGGGTTGAGTTCTGGAGACCTGGCGGGACAATCCATCCATCAAATATGCTCACTCTCGAGAAATTCGGCTACCAGAAGAACTCTATGGGACCTAACATTATCGTCCTTTAAAACGAACTCAGGTTCCACTGCACCCCGGAAAAGGCGAACATTGTGCTCCAAGACCTTATCCCTACACTTCACATTAGTCGCAGAGCCTCTGTCAAAGACGTGAAGAGGTGTGCGACTATCTAACATGATGCCTGTTCAGACCATTACACCGCCACCGCCATAATTATGTGAAGTTATTTTTATATCAATGTTTAGTTTCAGTTTATGAATTAATGAAGCAGTTTTAAAAAGTTTTAGTAACATTTAGGATGCTTTGTCATGGGTGCACTCATATGTTCGTTGTTCACATGCTACACACGAAAAATTAATTTACGATTTATATTTCTCATTGTTTGTACTACGCCTTGCACTAGGAGCAGTAGGTAGTAAATCAGAATAAAATACTGTCCCAAGTAAACAGAAATGCTATGAGTAAATATGACGACATGTATGAAAATGGATGAAAGTAAGACTAATAGATAACTGAAAGACACATTTGCTAATTACAGACTTAAATGGGTGCTTATTTATTGGAGATGCTCAAGCCAGGTCATTTGACCAAAAATTACCAAATTCAGGATTCTATTTTCTTTATCGCCACTGAATAATCCTGAACATAGAATCGCTAGGATTCACTGCCTGTTGAAAGTGTTGAACAGATATTCTTAGAAAATGTTGAATAGATATACGTGGAAAGTGTTGAACAGATATTCTTAGAAAATGTTGAATAGATATATGTGGTGAAAAAAAAGTGTAAGCTTATATGCATTGCTCAAAATAACAATACAGCTATACACAATGGAGTTACGGGAAAAGGGAGTATTTGGTGAGGAATGAGATTTAATATTGCTAAGTGAAGAACTTGGGTGATGAAAAAGAAATAAATTATTCCTCGGAAAATGAAATCTTTGTTAGCTTGCAGAAACAGAATAGGATTTCTTGTTTCGATTTTGGGCGCTCCGTTTTCCATCATATTTATCCACCAGACTCGTTTGAGATCATAAACTGGTTTTTAAAGGTGAAAAAGATTTTGTGAGGACAGATGAAGGCATAAATGAAGTATATGCTCCACTTTTCCACAGTCACCATGTTCATATCCTTTAATATTAAATTGTTTGAAGTAAGAAAGAAATGGGTCTTGACAGATTCCAAAAATTATGTTTTAGCTGTCCTATGATGATGGGTTAAGGGAGGCTTTGATAAATATTTCTACCAGTTGAGTCATTGTACCATTCCTCTTACCATCACTGAAAGCTCGATTTATTTCTTAGGCTTTTAAGTAACCTTCTGGGAGCAGGATATTGAACGGGGTTACCTGTGTAAATGGCCTGTTAGGTTAAGGAATCTACAACCACGCTGCCATGGTGGTCCACAAGGACTTTAATCTAGCCTATCAGAACAGAAAGGTGGCAGAGTAGAATTCTATACAATCAGGCTTGAGGAGAAAAATGAGCAATTGGCTTTTAAAGTTCAGCTCACGGTCCCTCCATAAATTAGAATTGTTGTCGAATTCGCTGGCGCATCTACATGCATCTTTAATGGTCGGCTGTTCAGCCTGAAAGGCAGAATTCTCTTCGTCCAGTCTGAAGAACCACAGAGGAGTAATTCTTGGTTTCTAGGTTGTAATTCGGTTAAAGTGTAGCACGGCGTGCCCCTCAGTTTCTCGCCAATATGGCAACACAACGGAACTTTCTTACAGTAACCCTAATTCTGTTTTGTTTACTACTTTTTACAATGGTTGAGTTGTTCTTGAACTACAACTGTTTTATAATAAATTTAATATTTAAAATATCGATTTCAGATGATTTAAACTTTGTTTATTGTTTTAATTTAAAATTTATTGTACAAAGAAAATTTAGATTAAAATTAATATAAATTAAAATAACTTTTATTTCATTTCTGGTGTTGATACTAACAAAAAAAAATTGTTTTCCCATTTTTAATTATCACTATGCGAATTCGCAAGTCGTCTGAAAACGTAATTCACGAAATCGTCTTCGTTTTCGTATTAAAAGAAGTCTGCCATGGAATTATTCGCAGTTCTCGTAATTCTTTTGGTGCTCCGACGTTTGGTTCCCTCGAAATATTATGTCTGCAATCGTACAGGAATGGATGTCTGGTTGTTGGGATGGTAGGCTCTACTTCGAACCTGCTAAATGGATGAAGTGTGAGTGGAATAATTTTTTTCTTGTGACTTGGAAAGAATGCTTTGAGTGTCATGAAGTGTTGAGTGTTTATGAAAAGATTAAATAAAACAAGTAAGTACATTAAAAATTTTGTATAATATTCTTTCCTGTAACATCCTTTATTCTTACTTGTAATATTATTATGCACTATTCCTTAATCCACACCGTCCATCAGTTCAATTTGCAAGCGAAGCTACTTCATTCCCGCTAAGTAGGAAAGCGAAACCCTAGAATGTTTTTTAAAGTTAAAAAATACTGCCCGGTGCCTTCTACAGATGCCGAAGGCATCGGGCAGTATTAAACAAATAACTATAACTAAACATTTTAAATAAAAAGGCAACCGTAACTGTTCCGTGGAGCAGTTTGTTTATTTTGTTCGCCCTCTTTGTTGGCAACTTGGCATCCTTGGCGCAGCAAGGGGCACACTATTCTACACTTTTACCTGTAATTCTTCTTTAAAACGTTCATTGTCACTATCTCCACCTGATATGAGGACCATCTATCTAATTAGATGCCCCCTACTTTGCTATCTTTTAACTGTAGTAGAGAAGGTGTCATCTAATAACATAGATGGTTTGGTTCAATTACATATTATTTGTAACGCACAGGCAGTGAATGTGTTAAGGAAAGTTATGCTTTTAAGAAAGAAAGAGTTTTCAATGAGACTGAAAAAAAAAGAATCTAAATAGGCATCTTAGCTTGATTTTTTGTTGTTGAAAGTTTTAAGTGGCATTTTAATTAATTAAAAATTAAACCATGTCTTGGTTTTTGCGCGTGATAACTTTTGAAAATATTATTGCTCAAAAGAATTTTTACATCATGTTCAATAAAAAAAAATCATTTTACTTTAACAAATATCTTAAATTTAACATTTTTTAAAAAATATTTTTGCATAGCATTTTATAATTACACTGAATTTCAAAATTGCATTCGCTTCATCAAATATTTAATCACGTGATTTCTGTCCATTTTTCAAAGTTGATAAATGACGCCATGCTCAATACTTGAACAGCTAAACTGAGAATTAAGAAATTGAAGTTGTAATATGACTATGTACAATATAAAGTCCTAAATTTGACAGCTCAGTTTTAAATAACTTTGAACTGTAAAAACACAGTTTAATTCAGATTATTTGACAAAATAAATAGAATGGGCCCTAAACTAAAATAACTTGATTTAATATCTGTTATAATTTGAAGTTTGTTTTATTGAATAAATCCTGCTGTGTAAAATAGTTTTCATTAAGTTTTAACAAAACCACAATACCACCAACTGATGTACTGAGAGATACAAAAAGGAATATATTTTGATAACATAATTCGGTCATAAGCGTATTGTATTTTAACTTTACATAAGGAATAGAAATCTTGGCACTTGTTTATTTTTATGGAAACCACGATAAATAGCAAAAAAAGTTCGAATAGTCATCCATCATCTTGGTATTTTATGCATAAAGAGATTTGGCGATACTGGCTTATTCTTAAAACCGCCAAGGAATCCAACCATCTTGGCATCATATATAAATTAGACGTTAGCTACCATGATAGAATCTGAAACTTCCCAAGGAATCCGAACATCTTGGCATCATATGTAAGTTAGAAATTTGAAACCTTGATAAAATCTGAAAATCTCCAGGTAATTCAAAAAATATAATATGTAAATTAGAAATTGGCAACATTGATAGAATCTGAAAATTGTCGAGGAAACAAAACATTTTGGCATAACATAAAACTTATGCAAAGAACTTAACGCCAATCAGAACTTAGTAATCTTAATAAATCTCAAAATTGCCAAGTAAATCAAACATCTTAGAATCATTTGTAAATTGGAACTTGGTAATCTTAAAACCTGGAAATCGCAGAATAAATCAGGCGGCCAAAATAAATAAACACCGAAAAAATATGCATCTTATTAGTTTTCAAGAAGCAAAAGTTTAAGCTCATTGTTTATGCTAAGTTTATTTTGCGTCATTTTCCGAGCTCTCTATGAAGGTGGGCAAATTTAGTTTTAAATCCGTAGCTGCCAATTTTAAATTTTCGTCTGTGTTCGAATTAGGTTGTAACAGTTATGCTGTGCAAATTTAAGGAAAGAGGTAACGCTACATGAAGAAAGTTTGACTCCTAATATTCCAATTATTTAATAAACCATTCCTGGATGAACCTTTTTTGCGTTTTTCCAAACGAAACTTCAAGAACATAAACTTATGTAGCTTTGAAGAATTTTGTTGGTTATTTGCTTCTCTTAGGATAATAAATATCATTTTGTAATTGTTGCTTTATAAGCCAGATAACATCCTCAAGCTTGAGTGATCACTTTTAGTCTTATGGTCATGTTATCTGGCTACCAAACCATAAGGTCCCGAGTTCGGTCCTACCTATCACCAATGGTAACATTGGTGACCTAGGAAGATGAAAAAGAAATACGCAACCTTCGTGCATCAGTTGTTGCTCCATCTACTAGAATAATAAATAAATAAAGGCGATAAATAATCAGCCAATAAATAAAAATGGCTTTAAATAATCAGCCAATGAATAAAAAATGGCGATAAATAATCAGCCAATCAGTCTGTCGGTCGGTCGGTCTAATGCCACTTGGCCATACCAAGCCGAATGAGATTTTAGCTCTTTCGAATTAAGGCAGAAGTGCGCGCCTTTCGTTGTTAACGGGCATTGTTAAGGTGAAGGTGCCCCAACTGCCATTGGCCAATACGGCGGTCTTTGACCGAGACGAGGACAGAAAATGAATCACCATCGGCCAATAAATAAACTCAACAGCCAATTAGATCACCACTAAAAAGCAGCAAAAAGAGATATCGTTCTGTCTTCTCACTGGAAGGGCGGTGGGGGGCATTAAAGTGGAAACTCCATCTCGTGGACATGTCATCCGGCTACCGAACCATAAGATCCTGAGTTCGAGTGTAGCTATCGCCAATAGCTATAATTTTTCCACTTTTTTACTTTAATGTTTCGCCTGATATTTTGCAAAGACGTAAGTTGTTTAACTCATCATTTCGCCAAATAACAGAGAACCAAGTTATTTTTCTTACTTCTGTTTTTATATATCTGGCATAAGCACCGGGGCACCTCAGATATGAGGATGGTTGATTCTCGCCATAAGGGTGGGTATGGAATTATTTATTATTATTATTATTACTTTTGATATTTTTCAGTAATAAATGTAAGTTCTTGAATAAATTCCAATTTATTACAAATAAATGTGATATTAGCTTATCGTCAGCTCATCTGGTGCCGAGAAATATGGATATAATATTAAAGTTAACAGCTGAGACAAATTTATGTGCTTACTTGCACAATAATATGCATAAATTGAAAGAGAATAAGAGTAATGGGTACTTTTTCGGTTTTCAGGGCTCAGGAAAAAATTGCCAAGTAATGTAACCTCTACCCCCACAAAAAAGATTGTTGCGCGGTTAGATTTATATAAAAGTTGGCGCAGATTTTGTTGAATTTTTTGGCCACAGTTCAAAATTATTTGACGATTTTTTTCTGCTCTCGGTTAA